>JARHVA010002371.1:1200000-1605000 GCA_037957365.1 Torreya grandis | reverse complement strand
AAAAATATCATAGATATTAATCTAGGTCCCATTGAATTTTGGGAGAGAATGAATGCAATGTATAAAATTGGCTTTGGGTAAAGCATTTTTGATAGTGGATTGGTGCAAGTAGAAATATTTATGATTTTATTGAAGTCTCTTGAATTATTCTTGGTCATGATGAATCACTATAATTTAGAGATGAGGGAAGTGAGAGATTCACAAGGTAATTTAGTGGCAAGTTTCATTTTAGAACACAGATAATATATTTCACCTTCTGGATCGATAATATTTTGTGCATTTTACTCCTGAGTCTTCTCAAAGTTTTTTGGATGATAATAATATCTCCTATGATAAGCAAGTTAACAATGGGTGGTTGACCAAACCAAAACATTCTTCCACATGACTCTCAAAGAATCTTGTGAGATCTGATTTTAAGAATGAAATAAATAACATAATAACACAATTTCACAGAATAGTGGGGAGCTCAACAATGAAATTTTTTTAGATGTGAATGTATAGATTCATTTGGATCATTATCAAGAATAAGAAATATCTCAACTGGGGACATCTAATCAACAATGCAATTCCATAAAGAACTAGTTAAAGTGAAGGTCACATCAAGGTTTTATATGAATTCCTATCTTTGTTATGATGTAGATAGCTAAAGATATTTTGATGGATTGCATACATTAGTTGATTTTGGAAATACAATAGTATATGACTTCTATCCCCAACTAGCATTGAAAGAAAGCCCCCATCATTTCAAAAGGGTAAATGATTATGTTGTTCATTTTGTCATTAAATTGTTTGAAAAATATCTTTTCAATGGAGAAATTAGTTTATACAATTCCCAACTTTTAGTTATTTGAGAATCAATGGCTATGAAATTGCTCCTTATATGTTTCCATAATATGTCAGTGATAAGTGGGTGTTGATGGAACTAGTGAGACAACTTGTTAAAACATATTTTTTTGACAAGTTGACATAATATAGGAGTCAAATTTATGAATTTAATTGGTAGGTATATTTGTCCATCATTGATAAAATCCAAGTTAGTGGAGTAATATATGTCTCATTGCATTCTCAAGACTTTTGAGAGCATGTTTGCATTTGACATTAGGGGATTGATTGAACATAACCTTGGGCCTACATTCCAACATCTCTCACATTTTGAAGTTTATTGGATGGATTGTGATGATGATAAAATAATCAAAATCATAGATTATTCATAGTTTATCATGAAATAGATAGTCAAATTTGGTATAATGAAAGTGCCAAAGAAATTCGTGGATGATGAGGTCACATTGAATCCTATCTTTGAAAAATAAAATATCACAACGAAGCCACTAATTATAGTCCATTATGATAAGATAAAATCTACTTATCTCATAAGTAGAACAAGGTCATTAGTTGAAAAGACTCTCAAGTGGTTGAGAATCAAAGGATTAGATGTTGAAAATGTTGATTTCCCTACACCTCTTAGGGAAGATGAATTTGGTAACTTCTACAAACAATAACATGATGAAGTAGAGAAAGTAGATGAAGCACATCTAAGTGAAGAACCCTCAGTGATAGAAGAAGTGCAAGAGATGGAAGCTATTCAATAGGACATTCCACCATGAATAGTTATCGGTCTCAAAATAAAGAGGTTAGGAAAAAATATCTCATCTTTTCCTAATCCTTTAATTCCTCAAGAAATTCATGTTGATAGTTTCTTACATTCTCAAGAGCTTATAAAGAATACAACCCAATAATTTATTTCTTCAAATTACATGTTCCTTCTTATATCATCTACTTTCTCATTGTAAGAGATCACTCATGTTTCTTTGTCTTCTCCCTCAAATATTAAATTTCCCATTGGCTCATCTCTAATAACTCAAATTGAGACAATTAACAAACACAAAAAAGTAAAAACATCTTTTCAAGGTGACACAAATGAAAAGACACATTCTTCCACTCTTGAAATGTTGGTCCCATAAGTCTCACATTCTACCTTGCATCTTTCTTCGAGCACAACAATGTCATATTGGTCATCCACAATGGTGAGGAAATAAGAATTTTTGTTGAACTTGAGGAGAATGACTTTGGGACTTTGACAATCCTATTTTTAAAAATATCAAAGAAATCAAGAACCATCTCATAGATGGTAATAGATGAAAACGGAGAGAATTATGCAGAAGTGGAAATTCCTATAGTTTAAAAAGATAAATAATAAATTATATTTGAAGAATATCAAGTATCTAGAGTTCATTTGGGAAAGTCTACCAGATAAATAATGAAAAGAGATGTGCAGTTGGTAATTGGCACCATTTTTGAGAAAATGGATAAAGACAAAGCAATAGAAGATGAGTGAAAGGTAAAAGTGTAACAATTGAATTCAGTGATATAGAGATTGATCAGACCAATTAAACTAACAATTGCTTCATCAAGTCTTCATGCTCAAATGTTGGAGAAAGTGAAAGAGGTAGGCCAAATGGGCAATGTAGTGAAAGATTAGATCAAGAGGATTACTGATCAAGGAACCTCATCAATTATCACTACAATAATAATGGTCTCTAAAGTTTGGTCATAATGTGAACAACTAGAAATAAAATAAATTGGGTACATAGAATAAAAATATAATTGGGAGGAGTTCATCCCCAAGTTAATTGAATTGTAAAAAAATCCCTCTATTGACCTTATTAAAAAGGGAGTCATCAATATGGAATAAGTCATCTATCAAATTTAATTCCTCTGGGCTATGAAATTTAGGATCCAATCACTTCAAGAATGCCTTCATATATTCAACAGTGCAAAGTCACTTGGAAGTGACATGATTATGGAGATTCATATTAAGGTTAAAAGGTTAAAATTTCCTTTTATTAATGACAAATATTAGGGTGGAAATATTATTTCAGTTGAAACTATGATCAAATAATTCAAAAACCAAATTCAGTAACTTGTCAATCCCATATCTGCATTTGATCATGAGAAACTTCATCAGTAAGACAAATACCAAGTTGGTGTTGATAATCTTAACTTAAAGATGAACAGTCTCTAAAACAACTTTCAGGAGATGAGAAAATTAGACCGTTCAAATAATATTACTTACAAGTATATAGATGGACCAGATGAAGATTTGATAAGGGCATTTATCCAAATATTTTACAATTTTTTGAAAGAGAAAGAGTTTTTAAAGAAGTAAAAAGAAGATTGGAATTATTCTCAGCATTATAGTGTTTTTTTCTCATGTTTATTTTTCACCTAAATTGTATTGTCACACTATATTTCCCCTTACAAATGTATGTTTTCACTTTGATTTTTTTTTAAAAAAAAATTCCAACTTGTTTTTTCAATTTGTGCAAATTGTTAATGTACTTTTTAAATCAGTATAAAAACATGGAATGTTTTTTTTTCAAGTGGTGTTAAGTTCTCAAAACACTTTTTCACCCTTTCAATTTGTAATTTCTAATTTATGTTATTGCAACTCATAAAAAGAAAAAAATAGGTTGTTTAACACCATAACCACCCATTTTGGCCTATAAATACAAGTTAGGCTCTCACAATAATGAGAAAAAATAGAAGGATTTTTTGCAAAGATTTGTAAAGAGAGATTGGATACTCTACTTTGAGAAGGTCAATACAAAGAGGTGTTTCTAAACTTTGTGTTAGTAACTCCTTTGGATTATGTCTTTTTTGATTAATTTAATATATTTTATCCTCATTGCTATTGATATTATATTTAAACTATTAAGACCAAAAAATTATGTTACAAATTTTATTTAGATGTGTGTGTGTGTGTGTGTGTGTGTGTGTGTGTGTGTGTGTGTGTGTGTGTGTGTACCATTATTAAGAAGTCTCTTAAGCAAGGAGAGAAGAAACCATAATATAATTGAAGAAAGAGCCACATTTAGAAAATGCCAAAGCACTTCAAAGGGGAAGATGAAAAGGTGCCTCCATATTAGTAGCTTCCGTTATCCAAATTTTGGATACCATAGGATAGGTTCATAATTTTTTTCATTTTTCAATGCATGTTAGCATAGTTTAAGGTGAATTTGATAAGTTTAAGGTAATGTCTATTTTGATCCTATGCTTGCCTAGTCAATTCATGTCATGCTTCAAGATATTTCAAGTGATGTTAAGGGTTTAGGGTATCTTGTTAAGTCATATGACATGTGTCAAGGTCATCTCATACTCCCAATAGTCCGTATAAGTTCCCAATTTCATTTTAAACACTCTTAGCTAACATTAAAACCCATTTGAGATGCTTTCTTGATCATTTTGTAGCATTCCAAGGAGATTATTGTAATAAATGAAAGGTATAAAGTAGAGGGAAGTTAATGACATGACACCTCATATTTGTATAGGCATCTACAAGCTCCATGAGCACTTGTTCCATCTATTTAATTAGGTTTTAAGGTAGAGTATGATAATTCTTCTAAAAAAGAGTGGTTTTCTAAGGATGGTTATAAGTTTTCAACATGGATTTTCATTCCTAATTGATCTCTTAAATCTATCCACCCTTCATAAGACCAAATCCATGCATGAGAGTGAGTTTCATCTCCAAAAAATGTAAAAACCCACTTCTATTCCTTATCTTGCTCCTTAGCAACCTAATAAAGCCCAATAATTTTCACTTGGTATGAATAGGAGAGAGAAGATCAGGTCCTAATATCTTGACTAGAGGAAAGGTAACTCTGTATCCTTACATGTAGTGGCATTATTTCTTTGATCCATTCTCTCTCCTCTATAAACAATAGTGAAGACTCCAATGTGGGCTTAAACCCTACTAAAACCCTTAAGGCTTGGTTTTGGATAGTATGGCTAAAAGTTTAAACTCATTAAAGTAGGGTGAAGATTTTATAATATTACCATGGGTTTTCACACTCTTACACATATTTGTCCCTTCCTAGGTGGCACATGTGAGCCATAAAAAGAAATGGAAATCTTCATTATTGAGAAAGTTGTAGGTTAGTGATAGTAGGGTTTTGATGAATTCTAAGTTTAAAGATATTGAGAGCATGTTTTCAAGGTTCTAAATACCTTTCTTATCCTTAGATAATTTAAATTATTCATAAAGAGTGTTCTTCTTAGGCCAACTCTTTGTGGCATGCTCATTGATAGAGAGAACTGTTACACATATAAGTGATCTTCAAGAAAGAAATAAGCAATGACACTTGAATGTAAAGCTTAGAGTAGTTAGAAGTAGTCTCTGAGGTGAAGAATATTGAAAGATTCAAGGCCATATATGAGGTGACATGGCCATGAAAAATATTCCCAATTGTCTTATATCCTTGTTAATTAAGAAGAATCTAAAACCACTTGAAGAAAGCCCTGGAAAGACACTTATAGGCCCACTTATAGTAGGATGAGAAAATAGATACTTGGTGAACTTCAAGAAGGCCTACAAAAATTTGGGATTAATTAAAAGGATATTAAGGAACCAAAAATATTTTCCAATCAGTCCCTAATCTCTTTTTAGATTCTCATGTCATGAAAGTTGTAAATGGTAGTTTGTAAGTCCTTCTGGTCTTGGGCATGGTTTTAGGCTTAAAGAAGGGATCTATTTCACTATTCAAAGTTGAAATAATTTTTTCAAGGGTTTAAAATATGTATAAGACCCTTCACTTGATAAACAAACTCATACACCAATCTTAAACCTTTTAAAGTCCTCACACAAAGAAGTTCATCTACAGTCCTCTTGAAACTCCTTATAAGTAGATTATACATAGAATGACAAGAACTAAGGGGAAAAAAACAAGCCATTAACAAGATATTAGAAAGATTAAAGGTGTGTGATAAATTAATATAACATGAATAGGTACTATCAATAATGTCATCAATGGTCAGATGGACCCAAAAAGGCAAAGGAAGTCATGTTCTCATGATTCACCAAAAAACTGTGTATAAGGTTGCCTACATAAAGGTGAGTTGAAAAGGTCTAAATTTGCATTATAAGTGTTACATGAGAGTCATAAAATAATAATAAGTATTTTTAATTAATTTTTAAATATTCTTATCTTTAAAATGATCAACATACGTATCATGAAAGTCTTAAAGTAATGAAAATGTAGACCTACAAGTTTGCAGACTTGTAGTTCTCTTTTTCATATGAAATGCAATGAATTTTGTATTAAGAGATAAGGTTTTGTTGGATAAAAAATTTATCCTTATCTAAAAATGTTTTATTTTGATTCCATACCCTTCTTATTTCAAGAAAAAATAAATTAAACAATAAATGGGTGAATTATTAAGACTAGTTCCCCTTTGAATTAAGGTACAACTCCCTTTAAGATTTTCAATGAATTCAAATATTCAGATACACTTTTAATCAGAAAGTGTTTTAAAGGTAAAATAACATCCACCCATCATCATGTTATGAATGTGATATTTTATAAAAGTAATGGATAATAGAATACATAGATTCTATTTTTAATAACAATCAAATAGATAAACATATATATTGTTGAACCAGTAAAGGATAAAACACATACAATGAATTGTCTAATGGAAGAGTAATTACTATATGAAAGAATATTTCATAAATAAAACCTAATTTCAAACACTCAAATGCATAGATCTAAGTATGCAATAATTGATTCTCCTTTTCATTCATAGATGAAAAATGTTTCAGACAAACATCACATATATTGTCAACAATAGTGATCTAGTTCTGAAATTTCTTAAATCTTTTTCTTTTCTATCTCTGCCTATCTCCATATTTTTCAAATATATATAGTTACCCTCTTTAATAAATAATTCAAACTAAACCAGAGTTAAAGTAACTTTGACCCATACGAGATTTAGTTTTTTACAAATTCACTTAAATATCAAGTTTTGAATAGAAAAGTAACTGAATAACTGAATAAAAGAAACTGTGTAAGTAAAATTATTTTTGAAGTGATGGATTAGGATCTATAGTTTTGATATGTTCATTTAGATAGACATGTTGAGCTTTCCACTCCTAAAATGTTGTAATAAACTCCTAGATTTTTGAGAGATTGGGAATACTGACATGCTTTATTCTTACCTTTCAGATGTTTTCTTCACTCTAAAATTTTCCCATCTTCTCCACGTGCTCTGGGAGTGTGTCAATGAAATGACAAAGAAGTGACTCTACCTTTGAAATCTAAGATAAATTTTTATTTAATAAATTGTCACTTTGTTTAATGATGTTGATCTTTTACTTAAAGGATTGAATCACAATATTGATGTCCTTTTTTAGTTTTCCATCATCTTTTATGTATTTGAAATCAATGCTCTGTAGATTATGCTGTAATGATAGAATGAATTTAGTTATTTCCTTGATCATTTTTGTGATTTTGATTCGCCCTTGTCGGGTAACTGAATTCCTCCATTTAATTTTTTTCTTACTTACATATAATACATCTTTATCCAGTCCTGTCAAAATTTTTTTTGACAAAAACTTTGTTATTCCATACTTTTGTGCCTCATCAATCTAGTTCATCACACACATCCATTTTCCTTCAGCTTTTATCCACAAAGCATTTTGAGTCTTCAAATCTTTAACAATAATTGTGGTTAGATCATATACATTCTTCAATTTATGAATGTATTTTGTACCTTTCTAGATGATGGCATCCAACCAATTATCAAATACCTTGGTAACCATTTTGCTTCTATGTATTTGGTCTAACATCCTTTGATTTATAGGCAATTTTGGGTCAAAAGATAGGGGTAGTTGGGCAATTGGTTGTGGATCTAGACTATAAATGGTTTCGGTGTACTCTGCCATTGACCACACAGTTTGTTTTAACTCCCTTTTATCTTTTTCATCCTTCTAAGTTTTCCTAACTATATTTTTGGTAGATGCATCAAGGTGATGCACATCTGTAGCACATGATGCAATCCCAAGATCTATCTTTTCAATTATAAAATCCTAAACTATAGGATCTTGAACTTCCTCATTGGTTCTTGGTCAGTCTATTTTTGTATTTCAATCCCTTGTATTAGGGTCAACGTCTACCCTAGATGTTGTTTTCAAATTTTTGGATTTAGGAGTTTTCCCTAAACACTTACTCACCATATCCTCCAAGGGCAAAGAAAATGGTACTATTTTCTTTTTGTAATTGATTGAGCTTTCCAGCCACTTGGGTGTAGAGGACGAGACTTCTTTATCAAGATTTGGTTAATTAGAAGATACATTTGAAATAATCATCAGTTTAATAGAATTAGAAGGAATCACTATCTGTTGATCTGTACTAACCTCTTCCACCATTGGTGAATCAGATTCTTTATCACCTTTGGCTTCTCCTAAATCTTCTTTAAAATTCAAATCCACAATCACTTTTTCAGAAATCTAACTCTTTCTCTTGCTTTGGGTCCCTAATCTGGTGGAATGAGGAGGTAGAGTAGTTGGGCCTTCTTAGATTCTTTGATGATAAGATCCCTTCTAATTTTTGACTTGGAAGTAGCTGCATCATAGATAACAATAAGCTAGTTAGAGGAGCTTATTAGGGATGGTGATTTAATTATTGATGTATATTGCTGGGAAGCTATGTTTTGAGCTCCTCCCAATTTTTTCTCTCTCAACCATTTCTTAGTTCTCCTTATCACTGGGAGGGTCTTAACCTCAATTCTATCTTCTTCATTTTTCTCCCAGTCAATTTCTATAATAGGTGATTGTTTTATCTATTCAAATTCTAGATCAGTCACCTATTTTTTATTATCAAATATTTTAGAAATGTCCATATTTAAATTAAGAGTAATTATTTGTCCTAGGGATAACTTGGACCACAGTATTCTTTTGACCTGAAATTCATCTGAACAATCCTCTAATTGAGGAATATGTGAAAACCCTGTTCAAAGATCCAAGTTATCCCTGACAAAACCTTTGCTATCAAATTGGGATTTGACTATGAAATACTAAAAATTAAAATTTTTAAGATCCAATTCTAAATTCAAAGTATTAGATGTTTACTTGCATGAATAATGTCCAAGTTTGATGGGAAAAGATATACCAAATTTCTTTTTCATTAGGAATTTTTTTATCTACATGTGCTAATTGTCTACAGACTTCTATTAACACAAATCTATCAAAAACATACCGAGGTAACCTCAAAGGTTCACTGTCAAAACCCCTAACTATGATATAAGTGAACTTGGAAAACTAAATGAATAAACTACCACAAATGTTGATCAATTGCATAGCTTCATCAGACAACTTTTTATTGATGTTGTTTGATAATTCAAAAGTTATTTTCCTAGTAAAAACATCATTAACCCTCATGTAATCCTCATAGAAATTATGCATTTGTAACTATGAGTACTAATCATAATTTTTTCTATCTTCAGCTAAGGGTGCATGAGGTAATCCTACCCATTATCTTGTAGATGCCAGGAAATAGAAGAGGTATGAAGACATATAAAACTCTTTATTTCCCAAATAATTACTTAAACCCATATGCAAACATTCAGCTACAATTTCTACCTAATCTAAATATTTCTCTCCTTAGAGGATCACTTGTATGAAAAAGTACATCTAGTCTTCGCAATAATATGCATGAGAATTACCCTTTAGCCTATGTAGTAATACTATAATATCTTGTACTTCTAGAATCATGTGATTTCTTGTTAATGGTCTGGGTAGTCTTGAACCCCCTTTTTAGAATTTCAAAAGCCAATTCCTTGCAATCACATTCTTAGAAATTGCTTTCTTTCATGAAAAATAATCATACAAAGAAGTAATACTGAGGTTAGAATATGGTTCCTTGGGAGAAATTCTCATCATAGACATTAGGGTTTGTCTATTGATATGCAGTAAAACATTACCATCTACAATCCTAATGCACTTGTTCTGAGGTTCATATCTATTCATGCATTCAATAACTAATTTAGGGCATTGTATAGCTATGGGAAAGGCCATAGCTTCAACCAAACCACTTTTTACTATCTTCTGCATCATAGGATTTGACACAAGATTTCTAGCCCTTTCCTTAAAATCTTCCAAGTCATATTGGACCAGAGAGGTGTCCCCAATTTCAAGAGGAGAATATATGAGACTAGGACCATGATCGTAATTGAGACATGCAAATTTCATGGCTATAGGTTGGAGGATAGAATGAAAAGAAAAAGTTTTGAACTTCTTAAATAATTCTATACACTTAAAATAATTATTCTTTCCAACCAAGTAGTGGAAATAGCTTATAGTAAGAGTAAAACTCACCTTAAATTAATCTAAAATCACTATGAATTTGAACAACAAATATCTTATACCACCTGTGTTATTCTCTTTTATATCATCCAATATGCTTGTTTGCTAAATTTTAATTATTCTCTCTTGATACAGATATTAACTAGATCAAATAATTAAACTAAAACAATACATGCTAAACATGCTTGATAAGACATGCACTCTGACATATGCATTAATGACAAGCATTTTTTACATGCAATTTTAATGTGTAATGATTATCCATAACCTCATAAAAATTCAAAATTTTCTACTTTATAATGAGTTTTGGATATATTCTCCTCTAAATCTCCTGCTAATTTTAACTTAGAGAAAGCCTCAGGGCGAGATGAGAGTATAGTCATTGAACCATTGAACCATTGAACTTTTGAAAATGTGGCTCAACTTTGGGGTTCAATGATATGAGATGAACTACATAGATTGACCAATAGTCATATGATCTTTCTATAAACTTTAAACTTTGAAACATTAAACCGTTGAACTTTTGAACTCTACTACGTAGGTTCAAACATTAGGTTCAAGTGGTAGGTTCAAATGGTAGGTTCAATGATACATTAATTTATACAAGGGAACTAAATGACCATGACTCTTTATAAAACATCGAGTATTAAACTTTTGAACTCTGAAAAAGGGTTCAAGTTCAACTGAAAGGTTCAAAGTCATAATTAAAATACACAAAAGGACAAACAGTTTACTTTGAAAAACTTTGAACCATTGAACCTATTGAACTGTTAAACTTATTGAACTCTTGAACTCTGATAAAGGTTCAAGTTCAAATGTTCAATTCTTTTAAAAATTCACACACAAAAGATGATAAGTGGGTGAACTTATTTTATGGCAAAATTCACAAAATAATGAATAAGGGTGACTCAAAAGGTAACATTGGCTTTGACTGGGGACTGCATGACTGGGGACTGCATTTTATAACAAAATATAGAGAACTAAGAAACTATAGTTACGTCTAAACTGAGACAAAGAGACGGAAGAAAAGGAGGAAGACAAACTAAAAAAGGGAAATGAAAACACAAAATGTGATAATAAAGGAAAGGCTATGTACAAAATAAGAGACACCTGTTTCACAGTCGATACAACTTAAGATCCTATCCATTATAGGACAGGGGTAAAACAAATCCATCTAGATATTCTAATTTAAAATAATTAGGATCAAGTACCTGATGAATTTTGAAAGGTCCTTTCCAAATTGAATCAAATTTGCCATGTGCTCCTTTAGGTTCTCTCCTATCCCATAGCAATACTTCATCTCCTTCCATGAACTTTCTAGGTCTAATTTTTTTTATCAAAAATCTTGTTAACCCTAGTTTGATGAGTAGTAATCTGATCAATTAGTTCATTCCTCTCCTCCTCAATTTTAATTAAGTACATAACTCTTTTCTCTAAAGAATCTTGACGTTACTGATCTTCAATAACATTTTATAAATTAGCTACAAATAATTTTAGAGGTAATGATAACTATGCTCCTATCCCATAAACTAGCTCAAAAGGTGTCATTCCTATTTCTCTTTTTAGGGTTACTCTGTTAGCCTAAAGTGCTTCTTATAGTTTCTTATGCCAATCTCTAGGGTTATCACTCACCAATTTCTTCATGATAGATATCAAATTTTTATTACTGGACTTTGCTTGTCCATTCCTTTGAGGGTAATACTCTGATGAGTGAGAAAGGGAGATACTATGTTCATAGCATAACGAAGTAAGTTCCATTGAAGAAAAATTGGGAGCATTATCTACCACAATATTTTAAAGAACACCAAAACATACCAATATATTTTCTTTGAGAAAATTACATACCACTTTTGAAGTGGTTCTCTTCACAGGAGCTACTTCAACCAATTTCTTAAAATAATTAGTTGCTATTAAAATGTACATATGATTAGAACTTGAAGGAGGTGAAATAGGCCTAATGAAGTCTAATCCTCATTGTTTGAAAGGTTCTTTAATAATGACAAGCCTCAGAGGTAACGTTTAAAGTTGTGGTCTTCCTGGAAACAATTTGCATTTTTCATAGTTAGCCACCTATTTATATGTGTCTTTGAACACACCTGGCCAATAATAAAAATTTCTAAGGATTTTGAAGGCTATGATCAAAGAAGATAAATGTCTACCATAGGGTTAATTATGAAAAACTTCTAACAGTTTAGATTGTTGTTCCTTATCTACACACCTCAGAAAGGTTCCATCTAATCCCTTTTTTGTATAGGACATCACCCCAAATCACATATTTTGCTGATTTTAACTTCATATTTCTTTTCTCCTTCAAGGATAAGTGACTGGGACAATATCCATAAGTAAGATAGTGTGCCACATTTAGGAACCATGGATCTTGTAATCTCACAATAGGATAGTAGGAAGTTCTTCTTTTTCTTCTTTACTTCTGGCTATCAATTTACACATACCTTGACCTTCAACTAATTTGGTTGGCTTAATCTCTAGGTTGTATTCTTGAATTTTAGCAACCCATGTTGCTCTATTGTTCATCCTAACCTCTTGTTGAGTCAGAATGCTTTTCACAGCTGAACTAGAAACAAATACAACTGAATGAGAATGAAGTATATAATATTTGAATTGTTTAACAACCTTTACTACAACAAAAGCTTATTTCTCAACCAAAGAATATTTAAGTTCATGCTTCTTGAGAGGAACACTCATAAAGTTTATTGGGGATTCTACATTTACTTCATTTTTATGTAACAAGATACCAAACATGGTATGTTTTGAAGCATAATAGTAAATAACAAAATCTTTTTGGAAATCAGGATTTAACAAAGTAGGTGTTTGTGCAATCACCTCTTTAATATCTTCAAATGCTTTCTTAGTAGCTTCATTCTATCTAAATGCTTGTTTTTCACTCGTCATTCCCACAATATTTTTTATAATCTCAGCAAAATCAAGAATTAACCTTCTGAGAAAATTAATCTGGCCAAAGAAAGACTTAACTCCAGTCTTATTAGAAGGAAGGCTTAGTTGTATTACTCTAACTCTTTCTAGGTCAATTTTGATTCCACTTTTTGAAACTAGGTATCCCAATAACTTCCCTTCTATAACATAAAAAACTAACTTCTTAGAGTTAAGAGATATCTTATGACTCTGGCATCTTTGTAAAATGGTCTCCATATCTTTAAGATGATCCTCTCTTTTTCTAGAGAAAATAGTCAAATCATCAAGATAAATGACAATAATTCTATCTTTCAAATCTTCAAAGGATGAATCCATCTCCCATTGAAAATTTTCACTAGCATTAATCAAACTGAAGGGCATATAGTTATAAGTAAAAGTTCCTTGAGGTGTAGTGAAAGCAGTTTTATGTTGGTCAGCTATACCCACATTTATCTGATTATACCCTGAGAACCCATCTAACATGGACATCATTTCTAACCCAACAACAGTTTGCAAGATGTGATCCATCATAGGTAAGGGATAATTATCTTTTAAATTGGCTTGGTTCAAATTCTTGAAGTCAACACAGATTCTTATTTCTCCATTTTTTTTGTGTATTGGAACAATGTTCGCCACCTAGGTTGAGTGATGAATTGGATAAATAATCCTAGCCTTCAACATCTTGTCAATCTCCTTAAAGATAGCCTCAACAACTTTTGGGTTGTAATTTCTCAGCTTCTATCTGAATAGAATTGCATTTGCTTTTAAAGGAATATGATGTTGAAACTACCCAAGTCTAAAATCTTTAAGGTCATCATAGCACCAAGTAAAGACATTCTTATACTTAATCAATAGATTAATTAATTCATTTTTATCCTCTGGTGAACAACACCTACCAATGGAAATCTATTTAGGGTCATTTTCACTTTCAATATTGATTTTTTCATAATCCTCCATTTTGTTAGGATTCTGGACAAGTTTGCCTTTAGTATATTCATCTTGTCTAGTGAACAAATATTCTAGAGAGACCAATCCTTTAGGGATTTTGTTTTCTTTTAATTGAATTACATCATATTTTGGATTGATCTCTAGATCAGGATTGAATTCTTTACATTCTATTTTAGAACCTTCAAAATAAGTCCCCAAGAACATATCAACATTCTCTAAATTTTTTTTGATCTATTTATTACTCTAAAAAACTTGTCAATTTTTAGCATTATATGGGACATTAGGATGATAGACTAGTTATATTTTATATGAATCCCTATTGAAATTAGGGTGTGGGAGAAGAAGAGAAGTTGATACTGCTAGAGAATCTACCCGAGTGTTTTGGTCTCTAGGAATTGGTTCAATAGAAAAGGCATCAAAATATTCTATCTCATCCCAAACTCTATTTCTGTAATGTCTTAATCTGTCATTTTTAACTAAAAAAATTCCTCTCACTTGTTTAACAATTAATTTAGCATCTCCTCTTGCCTTGAGTATTTTTACACCCTTTCCTTTAGCTTCATTTAACCCAAGCAAAAAAGCTTCATATTCTATAGTGTTATTAGTGTTTTTAAATTCTAGTTTGAAAGAGTAAGGAAAAGTTTCACCTTCATGTGAGATCAACACAACTCCTACTCCTGAACCAACGGTAGCACAACTGCCATCAAATTCCATGGTCCATAGTGTAGACACCAAAATCGTGTCTACTCCTTGGTCGACTCCCCCTTGGTCCCCTTCGTCCCGTTCCACTTTTAACCATGCCTAACCTATGTCTTATTAATTTAAAATTATCATCTATTTTAAATTAATAATTCCCTCTCTCTCATGACACCTCACCCCTCCTAGGATACCTCTCCTTGGATGCCCTCCACTACCCCATGCCATGTATTAAATGACTTAAAGACCCCATTTCATTCTCCCACTCATCCTCTCATGTTCATTTAACTTGCCTTCAACCATTTTCCCATGACCAGCTGACCTCGACAGAAGGAAGAATGGACAAAAGGCTATTTTTAGCCCTTTTTCCTATTCTTTTGCTGTCGACGTCGGTTAGTAGTCGACCGACATCAGCGGTATTTCTAGCATCGGTTGCCTTCAAAACTGCGTTCAACACCCCAAATGCAAGATCTTAAACAACCAGCCAATCTTTTTCCAATCCTTCCAATTAGCCAATCTTCCGACCTCTCTCGCTCCCTCTCTCCCAAATGCATAGCAAGCATCATAGGGCATAGGTACTCTGCACCAGTCACTCCACCTTGCAGGGAGTCTTCTACACTAGTAGCATTAGCAACCATTCTGCTACACTCTTTCTTCAGTAAGACAGCTAAGTATTTCTTCTGTGTTTTCATTATGTTTTCTAGTTACTGGTTCTAAGTAATATCACCACCCAGACCCAACTATCAACTAGACCAGGCCCGAATCCTTATCCTCCCTTTTCACCCCAATCCTTTGTCTGGTCCCTCTTTTAGACCATACTTCTACCCTGTAAACCCTGCACAGACCTCCAAACAAACTCTCAAACACCTCAAGCCATCTTGCTAACCACAAACATACCATAAGCTCGTCCAGACCCTATCCAAGACCATTGCCCTGACCGATGCCGGCTACTAGGCCCATTGCCCCTATCGACGTCGGTAGACTAACTGTTGTCGGTGACCTTAACCTACCGACGTCGGTAGACTAACTGACATCAGTGACTGTGGAAGGCAGATAGTAGAATACAGGTATGCATTACCTTTATTTCTTCTATTTAGTCTTTCATTATATCTGTCTAGCAACATTTTTCTTTTTATCAACTAGTGGACTGTCATCCCTCCAAGAAGTCTTTGCACTTCTAGGAACAAGCTTTTGCTTGGCAGTTCACTATTTATCTATCTAACAACCTCTTTGTTTGAGTCTCTTTCTTATATAGGTGTCATCCTCCACAACCAAAGATGAGTCCCTACAACGTCTGGATAACGGTGCGTATACCTCATCTGGGTATCATCTAACCCTAGACCATTTCTTTTAGTTTCTTACTTCCTTTTGAATGTGAAAGTGAAAACTTGTTAGAAACATTCTGGCACGCCCGGTGGGACCCTAAGAGTTTTCCTTGGGTTCATTACTTTTTCTTCTAAAAACAAACTTTTCATATAGGTGCATTAGGTCTCTTCTTGCACTCTTTTCTTCTATCTCTTCCAAAAGACACTATTAACAAGGTTAAAAAGAACCCTTCTTTCTTTCTTGCATCTTAGACTAGTCAAAGTCATACTCTTCAACCTTTTCTCCACTTGTCTACATACGAACACACATTTTTATTTGGGCTTAAAATCTATTGCATCTCATTTCTGATTGAATGCATATTTAGTCCACACATCTAGTAATTAACATCGCATTATGAATTAATCGTAGCACACTTATGTTACACAACCAAATCACTTGCACAAATCAAACATCTAAACTTACCTGAGACAAGGTCCGACTAAGATTTCATCACCAAGCGGATACCTTACCCGTCCCGGCAATCCCACTTGGACTTCACTACCAAGGGGAAAGCCCACTTTATTCTCGGGCAGAGGATAATCTCTAGGGGAAGTATATACTGGCTAAGCGAGACCAGCTTATCACTGGGCTCGTGAAGTGAGGGAAGCTTGCTCCTTAGCACTAGGCCATGTACAGAACCTAACACAGACTCTTGAGCACTGAAACTAACCTGAAACCATCTTTAGACTGCTTCTTTTAGGACCCGTTCTACAAGCCAACTTCCTAAACACACTCTAAGGCATAAGCCAACATGATTCTAAAAGTTGATTCTTAGGATTTAATGCTTAGGGTCTGCCTGTCTTCATCTGTTTTTCTATCTTTATCTGGTTTTTTGAGCTAGTGAGGACATTTTCTTCTTTTTTCCAAAAACCTTCAAAATTTTTGAGTTTCTAGAAAACACAGTAATCGACATCAGTTTTACCACCGACGTCGGCAACCTTTCTTCACTGGCATCGGTTATCTGACCGACATCGGCAATCTGTTCCACTGACATCAGTTTTTCTACCGACGTCAGTCACTGTCTAATTTTTCTTCTCAAAACAACAAGCTTAAAACCTGAATTTCTTGCTGTCTAACATCCATTTTGAGTTTTTGAAATTGAAAAAACACAGTTTCTAGAACTTGACCCCTCTTTCCTTGAATGGTTTTGACACGTAGTCAAACCAAGACTCTTATTGACCATGCGAGGCAACAACTACTTCTGCCTTCGCCTCTTATATCTAGTCTTCTAATGGAGTATCATTCAGAGACCAAATGAACTCCTACCCGACCAACCCTGACCCAACCATCTATTGTCCTCAAAGGGGATCAAGACTTCGAAAGGTTCCTTGACCTCAATGTCAAGGCCCTTCAACATTATCTCATGAGAATCCAAACACGAGACTCTTCAGGCAACCCAGTCTATGGGATGCCAACCTCCTTAACTGAAGCGGCAATGATATCGACAGTGTCTGCTACCCAACCCATGACCACTCTGGCCTTTGCTTCGAGAATCAACCCGACCAAGACTAATCTTCAAAGTGTGGCTTCTCCTTCTATCTCTAGGCCCACTTCCATTGGGGCTTCAGCCCCCCATCAACCATAGACTATCCAACAAAATTTTACCCCTTTCCCATATCTAGTTGTCTCCATCATGCCTACTCTTGCCCCTATCAACACAAGAGTAACTACCTACCCTTCAATCAGTGCTACCACTCCTCAACCACCTTTGGTGGCCCCTATTCAATTTGTGCCCTTTAACTCAATGGCACAACCACCCCTGGCTTCCACATCTATCCCAATGACTAGTTATCAACATATTGCACCTATACAAGCGCAACCAACTACATCATACGCCCCTTCTAGCACCTTCCAAGCACCTTACAACCTAGGGGGTGCCCCATCTGCCAAACCGTCAGCTGATCTCATCAAGATGCTAATGGACAAAATGTCTAATCTTGAGGCTTCCATTTTTGGTTCAAGCAATGTCCTTAGATATGACCAAATTTGTAATGAACCCATCCATCCCTCCATCCCAATCTGACCATATCCCAGTTAGTGGGAGCTTCCTAAATTTACTTGCTTCCAGAGTAAGGAAGACCCACAACAGCATCTACAAGCATTTAGACATGCTTGTTATCTCATATCCCATGATGATGCGTTATTGCTACACACATTCCCCATGACGCTTTTTAGTCCTGCCCTCGACTGGTATAGTTCCCTTACCAGTCATTCTATCTTTTCCTTCACTCAACTAGCTCAACTTTTTCTTGACCACTTTTCGATCAATATCACCAAAAAGATATCCATTACAGACCTCTACTCTATCAGGCAGTTTGATGATGAATCCATAGCCGATTTCATTGCCCATTGGAGAGGCTTAATCAACCAACTCTCCTTCCCTTTACCTCAACTCGAGCTCATTGAGCTCTTCTCTCGAGCAGGTTCCACGCACATATCATCCACCTTGCAGGTTCAAACATTTTGCACTTTTGAGAAAGCTTTCACCATGGCCCGAAATCTTGAACTCCATGCTATTAAAGAAAATAGGGTCAAATTGTGTAATACCAATGCAAAAACTGATGACCCTTCTTCTTCTAGACCTTCTTCTTCCCACTCCAAGCCCAAAGGAGTGGCAAATACTATGGTCATTAGATCACCATCTTCAACAAAAACTGACCAATCTCAACCTTTCACATCTCAAAGCATCACTAAACAATTCCAACAATGGTACATACAGTGTCAATATACTCCTATAGAAGAATCAAACGCTTCTGTGTTGGAAAAACTCATCAAGCAGGGGGTCCTCAATCTCCCTCCAATCCAACCACCTCAATTTGACCCTTCAAAAGCCATCCCTACATGGTATAGGGAAAATGACTTCTGTCACTATCACCTGTCCAAGGCCATGACATAAACAACTGCCGAACCTTCAAGAACATTATCCAAGACATGATAGACAAGGGGGATCTTATTTTGGATAACCCAAATGCACCACCCAATCAAAAAATGGACATCTTCAAACAACTATTTCCTAACCACCCTCCTAATCAAAACAATGTCCAGACCATGGCCAATAGCTCCCAAGAGCATGATATACGCACGGTCAGCACGATCTCGCCTCTTATCCCTGACCAACCTCCTCCATAGGTAGAAGAGCTTTCCTCTCCTATTAGTTCTCCATCAACCTCTCTTATATTATAGGATGCCTTGACCATACCGATGCCATTAACCCCACCTTCATCCTTCCTCCTACCAATGGAGGACCCTACCTTGCCTACTCCTCAACCACAAGTAGAAGGCACCATCATCCCTGCCCTCTATCCTCTTGAGGAGTCACATTCTCCTATTCCTTCTCCACCAAGATAAGAACCTATCTCTTCACCCACTTCAACCTAGGAGGACCCAGTGACAGTTTTCTCTTGCCTTTTACCTGAGATCGCTACATCTCACTCACCTCCATCCACATCTGAACCCAAACCCACGCAGGCACCCACCATGCCAAAAGAGATTAAATATCTTGGTGTTCACCCCATATCTAATCTTGCCTCACACAATAGTGGCCCTCAAACCAAACCAAAGAAGGCCACTAAACCACACCAGAGAATTCCTCCCCCACCTTCATCATTGCCCTCTATTTTGGGCCCACATCCATCTACCTTAATAGGGGTGCTTCCTACTCCCAAACCTCATAGAGGCAAATTGCCTCCTTTATCCCCTTTACCCATTAAACATATATTTCCTCCAAAATGACCAATGCCTCTTATGCCTCCAAAACAAAATTCATCAACCCCTACTACAACAAAACATGCAGACCCATTAGCGGGTTCTTATGCCTTGCTGTTATGACAATTATTGCAGTCTTCTCACATCAGTCTTCCACCTCTTAAACCATAGCAATCTCTCAGACCAAAACCACCCTGGTTCGATGACACTAAAGTTTGCGCGTATCATCTCACGCCGGGACATGACATTGAGCATTGTTGTGCCCTCAAGGTTGTCATTCGCTAATGCTTGGAAAAAACACCCTTCTTCTTGACCATATTATCAACAAACCTTCAACATCATCCCATTATTCCCATACCTCCTCACCTTCACACTCATCAACTCTCAGATCAAGACCATCTTGGTTCGACAACACTAAATTTTGTCACTATCATCGCACACCAGGACATGACACTGAGCATTGTTGCGCTCTTAAAGCTGTCATTAATCAACACCAGAAAAAGGATACCCTTCTCATCAAGGATCATCTTGACTACCCCTTTACCAAATCTTTGACACCATCACATGCCTCACAAACATCATCACCTAAATCAGGATCTCAACACCAAACTATGGTCCCTCCACCGCCTTTAACCCCATTATTTGAAATCAACACAGTCAACTTGACCACTAGCCCACCAACCCAAAAGGATAAACGGAAAAGACATGTTTTTATCCCTTGGACATCCCCATCTACCAAGCCTTCACCACAACCAAAACCCAAGATTACTGTCTTGGGCACATCTCGACTAGCATCCTCAAAGACAATCCTTGACTCCGTGGTGAAACAACCTCACCACACGACCCCTGTGAAGATGTCTTTGTATGATCTCATACAAAACTCTCCACAGCATCATCAAACTTTGATCCAAGCCTTACAATTGATGGAGGTCCAGCCTGATGACCCCCAACCATTAGCCACTTTAATCAAATCATTACCTACCATTACCTCCATCCCTTTCTATCATTCTGAGATTCCAACCTCCAACATGGAAGATCAGGATCTTTCCCTCTCCAACTAAATCTATTAAACATTCTCCCTAAAAACTGGGGGAATTTGACCTTACCCTAACCTCGACCAACTTTGACCAAACATTAACCAAATATCAACTGACCTCAACCAAACCTCGACCAAGTCTTGACCAATCATCGACCAAACATCGACTAAACATCAACCAGCCAAACAATCTGACAACATATTAACCAACTTCATGTCTAACATCAATCAACACCTAACCAATTTAGAAATAAGTAAACGAGTCAAGTTTGCCAAGTATGGATCAGGGACTTATCGTCTGTCTTCTCTCGAAGGCTGACCAGAACCTAAGCCTCTTAATGCCTTACATCTACGACCATTCTACTATTATTCGAGTACTCATTCACTTGACATTTAACTTGAGCTCATCCCTTGAGCAATCCCAATCCTCTTAATCCTCATTCCCTTCAACCCTATTCCCCTAAACAAACACTATGTAACCCCCTTTGTATGGATTATTTGTCCTAATAAAAGGGAGCCCTTAAACTTTTATAGTCTTGTCCATGACTCAAAATTCTGTCAAAAATAAATTGAGATGTCAAAATATCAAAAGGTCACAAACTCTAAAGGCAGATTGCTCCCTCGAAGTACAACTGTATCATCATTGCTATAGCTAATAGACTGCTCCCTTGAAGGATAGCTATTCAAAGACCTCATATATATATAAAGCAAAAATATAGACCACTCCCTTGAAGGATGGCTATGACTAAACTCTTGCTACACATAACACTCTCTTAGAAGCTTCTTGCATCGATTAGCTTCACAAATGACCACAAACCACAATGACATCTCTATGTAGACTTCTCACATTGATCAGTCTGCTAAAAAAAAAAAGGGGGTCATGGACTTGACTTGTAGTCATTCTTAGGGTCTCTTATAAAAAGGGGCAAAGTTATCCCTACTAAAAAGGGTTACCCTATCCTCATATATCATATCACCTGCTCAAGGGATTTTGAGCTCATTTTAATGTCAAAGTGATTCAATTACTTATCTAACACAACCAGTGGTCAATGATGTGATGCATGAATGGGGCTTTTGGATCTAACAACCCCTGCCTATGCTATCATTATGGTCCTTGTCAATGAAAGAGCAATGTGCCTTTCACTTCCTCCCCACACTTTGGTCACATTCAACCAAATCATTTTGCCAACCAAACCAAACCAACCAAACCTTTTTCAGACCACAAAATGTTCTCATAGCCTATTCACATAGTTTCTATGGACACCAATACACATAGAAACTATCGACCACACAATTTATGTTAAGCATAAACCATTACTTGCTAAAGCATAAATAGACTCAATTCATTTTTAGCATACATCCATCACTAATATGGAAAACTCGCTAGGGATGAAAGACCACAACAAATGTTATAGAATACACCATCACATAATATGGAAAAGGCTTTAACATCATCAAACCCTCTTATCTTAACCTAGTCCAAGCCAATCATCACCCACTTTGACTCTTTGTTTGAACTACATTGGTCTGAGGCCCTAACGACAAGGGCTATATAGGCAGCACTCAGATGACATGACATCTTCTGGGGTTAGCTCGACCACATCCGTTTGTTCATCTATCTGATGGATAAACCATTTTGACCCTTTGACCATGACTTTACCTCATCCAACCCATCCATAACCGACCCTCTTCCTCCCTTTTAGGAGAACTACATCAACCTGAGGCCCTAACGACCATGGCTATGTAGGTAGCACTCAGTTGACATGGGGTCTTATGAGGTTAGCTTGGCCATTTCCTTTATCACATGTCATTCCTTCGTCTATCCATCTAATGGACCATCTATCTCAACTTGCCTCGACCAACGACCTTGGAGATCGCTATCTCCTCTAACCATGACCACTTCTAAGACAACATTACCTTGGTTGTTTTTGCATGTATGCTGCCTCACGAATGGTTAGCAAAATTATCTGTAACCCATGTTTCGACCCTCACAAGTATTGGATCGTGAGCAAGTTGATCCCCACTACTTGTGACATTTTTGTGTTTCTAGGAGCACTACCTGAGACTGGGATACCTGGAACACGATGACCATTGGAGCTACAGCTTGGATCGAATAACCCAATCAGCTATGACTAAATGCTGGGGCTCAGTTATTTTAATTTTAGCACTCCTCGACCCTTGACCTATGACAATTTAACCTGACCATCTTGTGGAGTGGTATGCGCATAATCCCACCCTTTGCAGCGTTCACACTCAACTTCACCCTATCCACCCTCTATCTATCAAATCAGCACCTGATTCTAGGTTCCCTTCTCTCGACTCTTACTTTGAGGGGGAATACCTCATCCCATAATCAGGGCAACCTACCATTCATTTTTGTCTTGCAATTCATTAGAACAACCAACAGGACAAAAAAGACCTCATCCCATACTTGGGGTAGCTTACTCTTGTTTTTGTCTTGCAGTTCATCAAAAACAACCAACAAGACAAAAAGGGGCAAATGTAAACACTAAAATTGTGTCTACTCCTTGGTCGAATCCCCCTTGGTCCCCTTCATCTTGTTCCACTTCTAACCGTGCCTAACCTATGTCTTATTAATTTAAAATAATCATCTATTTAAAATTAATAATTCCCTCTCTCTCTCATGACACCTCACCCCTCCTAGGATACCTCTCCTTGGATGCCCTCCACTACCCCATGCCAAGTCTTAAATGACTTAAGACCCCATTTCATTCTCCCACTCATCCTCTCGTATTCATTTAACCTGCCTTCGACCTTTTTCCCACGACCAGCTGACCTTGGCAGAAGGAAGAACAGACAAAAGGCTATTTTTAGCCTTTTTTCCTATTCTTTTGCTGCCGACGTTGGTCAGTAGTCGGCCAACGTTGGTGGTATTGCCGGCATTGATTGCCTTTAAAACTGCATTTAGCACCCCAAATGTAGGATCTTGAACAATCGACTAATCTTTTTCCAATCCTTCCAATCAGCCAATCTTCCAACCTCTCTCACTCCCTCTCTCCCAAATGCACAGCAAGCATCACAGGGCACAGGTACTCTGCATCAGTCACTCCACCTTACAAGGAGTCTTCTACACCAGCAGCATCAACAAAATATTTTCTACACCAGTAGCATCAGCAACCAGTCTGCTACACTCTTTCTTCAATAAGCCAAAGCTAAGTATTTCTTCTGTGTTTTCATTATGTTTTCTAGTTACTGGTTCTAAGTAATATCACCACCCAGACCTAGCTATCAACCAGACCAGGCCTGAATCCTTATCCTCCCTTTTCACCCTAATCCTTTGTTTGGTCCCTCTTTTAGACCATACTTTCTACCCTGTAAACCCTGCACAGACCTCTAAACATACTCTCAGACACCTCAAGCCATCTTGCTAACCAGAAACAGACCATAAGCTTGTCTAGACCCTATCCAAGACCATTACCCTGATTGACACTGGCCACCAGGCCCATTGCCCCTATCGACGTCGACAAACTAACTGACATCGGTAGACTAACCGATGCTGGTGACTTTGGAAGGTAGATAGCAGAATACAGGTACACATTACCTTTATTTCTTTTATTTAGTCTTTCATTATCTCTGTCTAGTAACATTCTACTTTTTATCAACCAGTGGACTGTCATCCCTCCAAGAAGTCTTTGCACTTCTAAGAACAAGCTTTTGCTTGGCAATTCATTATTTATCTATCTAACAACCTCTTTGTTTGAGTCTCTTTCTTCTACAGGTGTCATCCTCCACAGCCAAAGAGGAGTCCCTATAATGTCTAGATAATGGTGCGCAGACCTCATCTGGGTATCATCTAACCCTAGACCATTTCTTTTAGTTTTTTACTTCCTTTTGAATGTGAAAGTGAAAACTTGTTAGAAACACATAGATCATTTGAATGAACAAACTTTGGGATAGATTCTTCCTTTAAATCTTCAAATAAGAGAAAATAATTACCAAATTCACATTCTTCAAATGGAATCTGAGACTTAGGATCATCAAAAGGATATACCATAAACTTGCATTTAGGTTTAGGTTCTACCTTAATTTTTTGATTTCCCACTATAATTTTAGCTTCTGATCAATCTAATTTAATTTTCCCTCCCAAATCTTTGCAAAAAGTCTTGCTCAACAACATCCCATAACTAGAATGGATATCCACTACCAAAATAGTCAACTTTACCTTTTTATCAGGATAGGTTGCAAGAGCAATTCGTGCATCTTTAATTTGTTTGAGAAAAGAAATCTATTTTTCATCCATGGAATAACATCTACCAAATGTTTTTGTAAGGGATAAGCCTAAGGCTTTGGCTACAGAAGAAGGTATTATATTATTAGAAACATCTGAGTCTATGATAAAATTGTTGAGTTTATGACCATTTATGAACAAAGAAACATAAAATGGATTGGAATTTATATTAGTCATATAAGGAGTATCATCAGATGAATTGAGGGTCATTTTAGAAGTATGAGTGGGTGATTCAGTTGGAGAATTAAATAATTGGGAAATGGGAGACTCAATGTTAATGTTTAATTGACTTTCAGGTTTAACTTATGTAGGACCATTTTTGACATATTTAACTAATTTATCAAGTTATTTAGGTTTTAACCTGAGGTATTCAGCAAGGGATATTTGAATTTTTGCAAACTTACAAAATTATAAAATATCAAAAGAAGTCTCACAGTCATTTCTATGTAACAATTTACTTTCTTGTGTCTTAGCATCAAAAGTTTTAGTAAAAGGTTCATTACCTTTAACAGGCACTTTTTGAGTATTTAAAAACTTTGGATTCTTTTGACTTCTGGTAAGCAGAACACATGAAGGGTATTCAAGAGTAACTAATATTTCACCTCCTCTTTCTGAATCTGAATCATATTTTAGGAAGTGTATTTTAGAGTTTCCATGTCTCTCAAAGCTCCTTTCTTCTTCAGTAATCTCCCCTAAGACATCTTGAGTAGCAGTCATTTGAGTATATCTAAGCATCTCTAGACAAGAATTTCCATCATGATCAATAGTCAAATGAAATACACACATGTTATTTCTTCCAAGAGGGGCTTCAATAGTCAATATTGGTTGTGTTGATGCAAGTGGTAATGTCTTACCATCATTTGCCTATTGATTTTTCCTGCCAATATCTTGATATGGTTGTTGGAATGAAGTACTAGTCTTCAATAATTGTATTTTAAGGGCAATCATATCATTGACTATCCTTTGAACCACATGATCTATAGAGGATGAGGGATGAGCATTAGGTACTTGGACTTCTTTCTTCCATTTTTTAGCCATAATAAGATCATCCTCTAACTCAACTACCAATGATTGTGCATCTATTAAATTGATAATTGCACTTCTTCTAAGATGAAAACTTATATCAAGAGGCATAAAATTAATAAAGAAACATTTTTGATTCTTAATAGTTGGTCTTTTAGCAGTAGGAATCTTGTGCATAATTCTATTGAATTTGGCTATAAATTCCTTCATGGGTTCATGTCTCTCCTTCTTGAGCTGAGTCAATTGAGAAAGAAGGGGATGCTCTTCTACACTTTTGAACCTATTTGCAAATGTGGTTTTCATATCATTCTAGTTTGTAAATGAGGAATCAGTTAGATGATAAAACTATTATGTTTCAATATTAGTTAGAGTTTGCACAAAAATCCTTATGGCTACATCTTGATGTTGCATGCCTAACACACTACATGCTACTGTAAAGGCACTTATATGTTCCTCTAGTTATTGTCTTCCATCTCCATTAAATTTGGGTAAATTTTCCCTTGCATTTTTAGGCAAAGGATTTAGTTAGCCCTTAAATTTAGAGGTCCTATGGCTGCGCCCGAAGGTTGGGCCATTGGAAGAAAACTTATGATAGAAGGAAAGATAGTACCCAAAAGAGTTAAGGCTTGACAAATAGAGGATGTAAAGGGTTTAGGAGGACTAGGAGGTCTACTTATATCTTTTCTAACATGGGTAGAAATATAAAGAAAATTTAATCTTTATAATATTTGAAAAGTGGAATCTTCAATTCCTTCTCTTTTCAAAGACCTTGTGTATCTTCTAGAATCCAGCTTATGATATTATAATTATTAACTTTGCATTTCAGTGGGGTTTAATTACTTGTTATGTTTTCTACTTGCCTCCCCATTTACTTGAGTAACAATAATCTCATATTATTAAACAATTCTTTTTTTTCTAATATTCTGCTTGCTATCCTATAATCATCAATATTTCAATGAGAATGCCAATCAAGATTATTTAACTAACTAATTATATCTTCCTGTTCATCTTGAAAACCAAGATTATGTTGAAAAATAGGAATTATATTTTCATGTGGAAGCATCATTGTTGCCTCATATTAAGGTGACTAATCTTTCAATAAAGATTTCAATTTTGATCCCCAATGGAGTTGCTAAAAAATGTTGGCTAACATATTTGTCCTTATCTAAAAATGTTTTATTTTGACTCCATACCCTTCTCCTTTCAAGAATAAATAAGTTAAACAACAAATGAGTGAACTATTAAGACTAGTTCCCCTCTGAATTAAGGTACAACTCCCTTTAAAATTTTCAATGAATTCAAATATTCAGATACATTTTTAACCAGAAAGTGTTTTAAAGGTAAAATAACATCCACACATCATCATATTATGAATGCAAGATTTTATAACAATGGATAATAGAATACACAAATTCTATTTTTAATAACATTCAAATAGATAAACATATGTATTGTTGACTAATAAAAGATAAAACACGTACAATGAATTGTCTAATGGAAGAGTAATTACTATATGAAAGAAGATTTCACATAGAAAACCTAATTTCAAATATTCAAATGCACATATCTAAGTATGCAACAATTGATTCTCCTTTTCATTCACAGATGAAAAATATTTCAGACAAATATCACATATATTGTCAACAATAGTGATTCAATTCTAAAATTTCTTAACTCCTTTTCTTTTCTATCTCTACATGTCTTTGTCTTTTTCAAATATATATAGTTTCCCTTTTTAATCAATATTTCAAACTAAACCAGAGTTAAATTAACTCTGACCCATTCGTGATTTAGTTTTTTACAAATTCACTTAAAGATCAGGTTTTGAGTAGAAAATTAACTAAATAATTGAATAAATGAAACTATATAAGTAAAATCATTGCTAAAGTGACAAATTAGGATCTCCAAATTTATTGTGTTCGGTTGGATAGACACATTGAGATTTACACTCTTGAAATGTTGTAACAAACTCCTAGATTTTAGAGAGATTGGGAATACTAACATGTTTTAATCTTTCCTTCCAGATGTTTTTTTCCCTCCAAAATTTTCCTATCTTCTCTGTGCACTCTAGGAGTGTGTTGATGTAATGACAAAGAAGTGACTCTACCTTTGAAATATGAGAGAAATTTTTAGTTAATAAATTGTCACTTTATTTAATTATGTTGATCTTTTCCTTAAAGGATTGAATCACAATATTGATATCCTTTTCTAGTTTTCCATCATCTTTTATGTATTTGACATTAATACTCTGTAGATCATGTTGTAATGACTAAATGAATTCAGTTATTTCCTTGATCATTTTTGTGATTTCGATTCACCCTTTTTAGGATATTGAATTCCTTCATTCAATGTTTTTCTTACTTACACATAATACATCTTCATCTAGTCCTATCAAATTCTTTTTTGACAAAAACTTTATTATTCCATACTTTTGTACCTCATCAATCTAGTTCATCACACTCATCCATTTTCCTTCATCTTTTATCCATAAAGCATTTTGAGTCTTCAAATATTTAAAAATAATTATGGTTAGATCATATACATTCTTCAATTTATGAATGTATTCCATACCTTTCTAGATGATGGCATCCAACCAATTACCAAATACCCTGGTAACCAATTTGATTCTATGTATTTGGTCTAACATCCTTTGATTGATAGGTGATTTTGGGTCAAAAGATAGGGGTAGCTAGGCAATTGGTTATGGATCTGGACTATGAATGGCATTGATGTACTCTACCATTGACCACACAGTTTGTTTTAACTCCCTTTTATCTTTTTCATCCTTCCAAGTTCTACTGACTATCCTTTTGGTGGATGCTTTGAGGTGACGCACATCTATATCAAGTGATGCAGTCCCAAGATCTATCTTTTCAATTATAAAATCCTGAACTATAGGATTCTAAACTTTCTCATTAGTTCTTGGCTAGGTTATTTTTGCATTCCAATTCCTTGTATTAGGGTTGACATCTACCTTGGATGTTATTTTTAACTTTTTAGATTTAGGAGTTTTCCTTAAAAACTTACCATATCCTCTAAGGGCAAAGAAAATGGTACTATTATCCTTTTGTTGCTGATTGAGCTTTCCAGCCACTTGGGTGTAGAGGATGAGACTTATTTATCAAGATTTGGTTGATTAGAAGGTACATTTGAAATAATCATTAGTTTAATCTCTTCTGTCATTGGTGAATTGGATTCTTTATCACCTTTGGCTTTTTTTGAATCTTCTTTAGAATTCAAATTCACAATTAATTTTTCAAAAATCTAACTCTTTCTCTTATTTTGGGTCCTTGATCTGGTGGCACGAGGAGGCAGAGTACTTATAAGGGCCTTCTCAGATTCTTTGATGAGAGGATCCCTTCCAATTTCTAACTTGGAAGTACCTACATCAAATATAGTAATAAGCTGGTTAGAGGAGCTTATTGGAGATGGTGATTCAATTATTGATATACATTACTGGGAAGCTATGTTTTGAGCTCCCCCCAATTTTTGATCTCTCAACTATTTCTCATTTCTCCTTATCACTGGGAGGGTCTTAACCTCAATTCTATCTTTTTCATTTTTCTCCTAGTCAATTTCTGGAATAGGTGATTATTTTATCTGTTCAACTTATGGATCAGTCACCTGTTCTTCATTATCAAAGATTCCAAAAATATCCATATTTAAATTAAGAGTAATTATTTATCCTAAGGAGAACCTGGACCACAGTCTTCCTCTGACCTTGAATTCATCTTAACAATCCTCCCAATAATCCTCTAATTGAGGAATATGTGAAAACCTTGTTCCAAGATCCCAGTTATCCCTAAAAAAACCTTTGATGTCAAATTGGGATTTGACTGTGAAGTACTAAAAATTGAATTTTTTAAGATCCAATTCTAAATTCAAAGTATTAGATGTTGACTTTCATGAATAACGTCCAAGTTTGATAGGAAAAGATATACCAAATTTCTTTTTTGTTGGGAATTTTTTATCTACATGTGTTAATTGTCTACAGACTTTTATTAACACAAATCAGTCAAAAAAATATCTAGGTAACCTCAAAGGTTCACCGTTAAAACCCCCAATTCTGATATAAGTGAACTTGGAAAATTGAATGAAGAAACAACCATAAATGTTGATCAACTACATAGCTTCATCAGACAACCTTTTATTGATGTTGTTTGATAATTCAAAAGTCATTTTCCTAGTAAAAACATCATTAAACCTTTTGTAATCCTCATAGTAATTATGCATTTGTAACTGTGAGTAATAATCATAGATTTTTTTATCTTCAGCCAAGGGTGCATGAGGTAATCCTACCCATTGTCTTGTAGATGTCAGGCAATAGAAGAGGTATGAAGACATATAAAACTCTTTATTTCCCAAACAATTACTTAAACCCAAATGTAAACATTCAGCTGCAATTTCTACCCAATCCAAATATTTCTCTCCTTGGAGGATCACTTGTATGAAAAAATACATCTAGTCTTCCCAATAATATGCATGAGCATTGCCCTTTAGCCTGTGTAGTAATACTATAATATCTTGTACTTATGGAATCATGTGATTTCTTGTTAATGGTGTTGGTAGTCTTGAACCCCCTTTTTGTAATTTCAAAAGCCAATTCCTTGCAATCATGCTCTTGTAAATTACTTTCTTTAATAAAAAATAACCATAGGAAGAAGCAATATTGAGGTCAGAATATGGTTCCTTGAGAGGAATTCTCATCACAGACATTATGGTTTGTCTGTTTATATGCAGTAAAACTTTACCATCTGTAGTCTTGATGCACCTATCCTAAGGTTCATATATATTCATGCATTCAAGAACTAATTCAGGGCATTGTATAGCCATGGGAAAGGCCATAGCTTCAACCAAACCATTTTCTACTATCTTCTGCATAGTATTTGACACAGGATTTCTATCCCTTTCCTTAAAATATTTCAAGTCATATTGGACTAGAGAGGTGTCCCCAATTTTAGGAGGAAAACATATAAGACTAGGACCATGCTCGTAATCGAGACATGCAGATTTCATGGCTACAAGTTGGAGGATATAATGAAAATAAAAAGTTTTAAACTTCTTAAATAATGTCGTAAACTCAAATTAATTCTTCTTTCTAACCAAGTAGTGGAAACAACTTATAGTAAGAGTAAAACTCACCTTAAATTTATCTAAAATCACTATGAATTTGAGCAACAAATATCTTATACGACCGGTGTTGTTCTCCTTTGTATCATCCAGTATGCTTTTTTGCTAAATTTGAATTGTTCTCTCTTGATATAGATATTAACCAGATCAAATAATTAAATTGAAACAATACATGCTAAACATGATTGATAAGACACATACTCTGACATATGCATTAATGACAAGCATTTTTTATGTGTGATTTTGATGAGTAATGATTATATGTAACCTCGTGAAAGTTCCAATTTTTTTGCTTTATAATGAGTTTCAAATATATTCTCCTCTAAATCTCCCTTTAATTTTAACTTAGAGAAAGCCTCAGGGCAAGATGAGAGTATAGTCATTGAACAATTAAACTTTTGAAAATGTGGTTCAACTTCGAGGTTCAATGATATGAGATGAACTACACATACTGACCAATAGTCATATGATCTTTCTAAAAACTTTGAACTTTGAAACATTGAACCACTGAACTTTTGAACTCCACTATGTAGGTTCAAATGTTAGGTTCAAGTGGTAAGTTCAAATGATAGGTTCAATGGTACATTAATTTATACAAGGGAACTAAGTGAACATGACTCTTTACAAAACATTGAGTATTAAAATTTTGAGCCATTGAAATTTTTAACTCTAAAAAAGGGTTTAAGTTCAATTGAAAGGTTCAAAGTCATAATTGAAATACACAAAAGGACAAATAGTTCACTTTGAGAAACTTTGAACCATTGAAATTATTAAACTCTTGAACTCTGAGAAAGGTTTAAGTTCAAAGGTTCAATTCTTTTAAAAATTCACAAACAAAAGATGATAATAAGGTGAACTTCTTTTATGGCAAAATTCACAAAAAATTGAATAAGGGCGACTCAAAAGGTAATTGGTTTGAAGACTAAAATAGGGGTGGTAAATAGGTGAATAAACTATGGAGATGTGCGTAGGTCAAATTGAGGACAAACTATGAGTTGAAGATCTATTATGGGCTTTAACAAATCCTATGCCCAATGCAAACCTATAGGTCTATTTGAGAGTTTTAAGTCTGCCTTCAAAGATATGTAAAATAACATACACTATTGCATTGAGAGTTGGCTCCTAGAATTCAATAATGGCATGAAGAATCTTAGTGAGGGTTTTCATGAAGAACAAAACCTTTGAACATTAAAGGCATACCTCAAACTAATCCATTAGGGTCAAGCTGGCCAAATGGCCCACAAACCCTCAAGATATGAAAAGTAGGTTGTAAAACCTTTTGGAAGTGAGATACCAATTGGGGGTCATTTAAAAACATGAAATAGATTTTTATAAACCTTAAATAGGTATTCCAAACCAATATCAAGCATTTTATGCCCTGTTTTGATAAATAAACCTCTCTCAAGTTCATTGGTAGACCTGTATTACCCAAGAAGGATCTCTTCTCTATGTGTGAAACCTCTTGATAAAATACATGGAACCAATTGGAATTTGTATATGTTTTAGAGATATTCCTATCCCATCATCTAGTATTATTTCCTAAATTTAATCCCTATAGCCTATGAGCAAATGTTAAGAGTGCAAGGCACTCATAGACTACCTAAGTGAGCCTGAGAGGCTCCCAAACTTTGCTTAGATACCCCTTGAAAATTTTCATGGCATAAAAATATCATAGGATTAGTTATCAAGGCTTATGTCCTCAAAGTTTTAGGAATTATTTCTTAGGTTAATACCCTCATTTTTATGGATCCTCTTTAAACCCTAGTTAGGACTCGATGGGAAAGAAAGTGAGATCAATGGATTAAAATGCCTTATTTTGGATTGGAAAACACATGAAACACTTTGAGCACTCTAGGTAGGTCTTCACCATGTAACTTGATGGTACTATCACTTGTATAAATGCATTAAATGCTCTAATTTTGTAGTGTTTTGGGTATAAATTAGGGTTTTGAGCATGCAAATATGTGAAAATAATTAGGGATGGTACTATGAGTTATTTTATGCCTTATAAATCATTAAAATACATTCATCTACCCTTATAATTTAGCATACAATCTTATACTAGAAGGGTGGTTTCAGAATACTAGTCAAGAAGGACATGGTCACCTAAAAGGTTAAAGAATATCAGGGGTTGAGATTTTTTGAAGCCTACATCATGGGTTAAGATGTATTAGAGATATACAAACATGTTCTCCAACGCTGTAGCAAGGTTATTTTAAGTATCCATAATGAAAGCAAAAACTATCAAGATAAAAAAATACCAATAGGCCAAGATTCTAAACAATAACTTGTATTGATTCGTATTGAATGAATTCAAATAATTACAAACCTAAACCATGTTTAAATAAGAGTCAACTTATAAATTAGAGTTTACATACAAAATTTTAAAAAAAAAAAAAAAATCTAAAAAAAATGTCTATTTTTAGTAGCCATTATTTATAGTAAGTTTCACATACAAGCATGCATGGATTTAAAAAATTTCTTAAATATCATAAATGCTAAAATTAGCCTATGGAATGAAATTAAACTAAATTTGACATCCAGTTCTAAAAATATACAATTTCTAAAAATAGAAAATTCTTAAAAAAATCATTAAATGTTAATTTTAGACCCTCATATGATCACGTTTGGTCTCTAAAAATATTGAAACAAAATAAAGGGGATAAATCACCTTAGGGAAGAATTGAAATTTTATATATGGTTATTTTGGCACATATAAGTGCTCAAACAGAGTTATGGGTCAAAATTTATGGCCTCCAGAAGGTTGACCTATTTTTTTTGCATCATTCTCCTCTGATTGAAAACAACTCAACTCCTACGAGTTTGCCTGATTATACTTCTACCATTTGTCTTTATCAATCTTCTTTAGCTCCCATTCAATAATCCAAGTGTTATCTTCTTACTACAATCCTTCCCATTGCACCAAATACCTGTTATAATTCCCTTCCCTTGTGCTCCCTATATTCATATCCAAAACTTGCACTATTTTTTCTTTCTTTTTCTTTGGAACCTGTTGCTCCTAATTTACTTCTCCATATTTGTCATATTCACCATCTTCTCCATGGAATTAATATAAATCTAAAACATTAAATACTGGAGATATATCAAAATTCTATGGTAAACTCACCTCGTAAGCATTATCATTGATTTTCTTTACAACTCAACATGGTCCAATTTTCTTGTACTTTAACTTTTTGTATGTGCCTTTTAAAAATATTTCTTTCGTAAAGTAAACCATTACCTACTCTCCTTAAAATACCTTGGATCTTCTTCTGACATCTGTTGTTGTTTTATATTTCTCATTATTTTTATAAAACTTTCTTCTTACTCCTTGCAACTATTGCACATGCTCTGGAAATGCTTCTACATCATCACTAATTTGTTTTGCAATTGGTAATTGTACCAAATCTAAAACACCTATAATATTTCTCCCATAAATAACTTGAAATGGTGATTTTCTTGTTAATCTATTCACTAAACTGTTATATACAAACTTAGCTTGTGGTAAAGCCAAGTCTTATTGCTTGAGATTCTCTCCCACTATGCATCTCAATAAATTTCCCAAGCTCCTATTCACAACTTCTGTCTATCTATCTATCTATTTGTAGGTGATATGCACTACTGAATTGTAGCTTAGTACCCATCTTCTTCCACAAAGTCCTCCAAAAATGACTTAGAAATTTTGTGTCCCTATCTAAAGTAATAGTTTTTAGAACACCATGAAATCTCACAATATCCATAAAAAATAATTCTGCAACTCTAGTGGCATCATTGGTTTTCTTACATGCAATGAAATGAACCATTTTAGAAAATATATATAAAAAAATTTGAATCATTACCTCTCTTTGTGTTTGACAATCCCAACACAAAATCCATAATTAAATCTCCATGGTCCTCTTAGAACTAGTAATGGCATGTATAGTCCAGTATTTTGTGCATTCCCCTTTGCCACCTGGCATATTTTGCACCTTGAAACATAACTTGTCACATCTCTCTTCATCTTTGGCCAAAAATATTTTTCCTCCACCAAAGCTATTGTCTTCATCTTACCAAAATGATAATCCAATACTCCAATATGTAACTCTTTTATTATATTCCATGGTCCTCTTGGAACTGGTAATAGCATGTATAGTCCAATCCTTTGTGCATGCCCCTTTGCCACTTGGCATTTTTTTTACCTTGAAACATACCTTGTCACATTTCTCTTCATCTTTGGCCAAAAATACTTTTCTTCTACCAAAGCTATTGTCTTCATCTTACCAAAATGACCATCCAATCCTCCACTATGTAACTCTTTTATTATATTGTCTCATAGAGACCTAACTAGAATGCATAAATGTTTCCCTTTGAAGAGATAACCTTACTATATAAGGTACTCATCATGAATAGTATTTTTCCCACCTATTAATGGATTCTTACACTTTTTAACTATCTTACCAAAATATAGATCAGTATCATATAATTCTTTGATAGATTCAAATATAACTACTTCACTCACCATAGTAGTTAATAATGCTACTCTCTTGATCAATGCATTATCTACTTGATTTATGTTTCAACACAAAAGTATACGCTTGCAAAAAAGAAACCCACTTTGCATGCCTAATATTCAACTTATTTTGTGTATTCACATACTTCAAATCCTTATGATCTATAAATAGGATAAATGCCTTAGGCACCAGGTAATGCTTCTAATGTCTTAATGCTTTTATAATTTCATAAATTTCAACATCATAAGTAGAATACTTTATTCTTGCCTCATTCAATTTCTCATTGAAATATGCTATTGGCTTTCCTTGTTAACTCAACACACCACCAATTCCCATAAATGAAGCATCACAATCCACCTCAAACACTTTGTTAAAATCTAGTAATGCTAAAATTGGTATTTACGTAATCTTCTTCTTCTTCAAAAATTCAAATATTTTTGTGGCTACTCTAGTCCATGTAAATTCCTTCCCTTTCATGCAATTTGTTATTGGTGCCACAATACTACTAATTTTTTTAATATTTTTTCTATAAAAAGTTGTTAAACCATGGAAATTTCTTATCTTTGTAATACTTCTTGGAATAGGCCACTCAATAATTGTCTTTATCTTTTTTTCATCCATTTTCACACCATCTACTAAAACTAAAAATCTTTAAAATACCAAACTATTCTGCATAAACCTGCACTTCTTCAAATTTGTATACAACTTCTCTTTTCTTAACAAATCCATTACCATTCTCAAATGTTTTAAGTATTCTTCTTTAGTCTTACTGAATATCAAAATATCATCAAATAAAAAACCACAAAATTACCAATAAATTTTTGTAGCATTGTATTCATCACCCTCATAAATGTGTAAGGTACATTAGATAATCCGAATGGTATCACCATCCACTCATATAATCCATCCCTAGTCTTGAATGTAGTTTTCCACTCATCTCCTTCACGAATTCAAATCTAGTAATAACCACTCCTTAGATCAATCTTGGTAAAATATTTTACTCCTATAATCACATCCATCATATCATCTAAACAAGGTATATGAAACCTATACTTTATAGTAAGTTTATTAATTGCTCTACTATCCACACACATTCTCCATCCTCCATCTTTCTTTGGAGTTAGCAAAGCTAGTGTTGCACATGGACTCATAATTTCCATTATAGCCTTCTTATTTATCAATTTAGTAACCTATTTATTTAATTCTACATTCTGTTGGACTCATCCTATAAGCTACTTGATTAGGTAGAGCTAATCCTAGAATCAAATCAATGTGATGTTGTATATCTCTCTTCGGTAGTAAACCATATGATAACTCATTAGGCATAACATCTGCATATTTTTTCAACACTCTTGCTTCTTCTATTGGTATTTGCACCATTTCTATTTCTTCATCCTTTTCTACTAATGCAAAAAAACAACCTACTACCTTCATATTTTGGATAAATTCTTTAGTAGAGAGTATGCTTTCTATCTTCTCTTCCTCTTTAGAGGTAAAAAAACTACTTTTTTACCAACTTTCCAAAAAGTGTATGTGTTCTTTTCTACATCATGAATTAATTTCTTGTCGAATTGCCATGGTCTTCCCAATAACACATGACATGCATCCATCAGAATAACATCACACCATATTTCATCATTATAACTCTTTCCTATAGAAAACTTGATTAAAAAACTTTTATCTAGTGTAACTTCATTCCCTTTCTTAAACCATGAAATTTGATAAGGATTACAATACTTTTCACATTGTAGATTTAGTTTCTTAATCTTTTCTTTAGAAACCAAATTTTCATAACTACCACCATCTATAATTACTTTGCATACCTTTACACCTAAAGTACATCTTTTTTGAATAATATTTGATCATAATCATGCATCACCACCTTCTTTATTTTACACTTGATCCTTCTTTAGAGCAATCATGATTCTTCTCATCATGAGATTTTCTCCAACATTTGATGGTGCAACTTCAGTATTTTGCTCTTCTATTTCAACCTCAACTAGATTTACTCTTGGGTGATTTTCTTGCCTCCTTTCTTGACTTTGATAGTGTGGACCCTCAAATTCTCTATGCCCTTATTCTCCACATCTATAATAGACATAATATCTATAGTGATTTGCAAACCATCCTGTAGCACCACCATAACCTCATCCTTTATGAAATCCTCTTCCTCTTTGTTGGTATTGAAACACTTACCTATTATCATGTTGCCTTTCTACACCACGTGATGATTCACCTTTATTGGCATTAAAGACAACTCTAATGGTATTAAACCCACCTCATACCCTTATTAGATGGGATCCACCTCTTTTTGGACCAGGAGTTATCCTTCTAAAATTTTATCTATTTTGTTTTTCTTCTACCTTCAAAGCTAATTAATAAGCCTCCTCCATGTTAAGTATTCTATGCATGCTTAATTCATCTTGAATAACAAATTTCAAACCATTTAAATACCTTAAAACCATCTAATATTCTATTTCATCATGACCCACTTGTATGGAAAGCTTATTAAATTCATCTGTATACTATGATCTTTTTGCCTCAAATTCTAAAATCTTTTGTATAGGGTTTAAGCATAATCCATAGGAAGAAATTTCTCCCTCAGCTTTTTCTCAATATTTTTCCATGAGCTAATATTCTCTTTACATTTTCTATATCTCTCTTTATTCAAGTGATCCCACCAAATCATTGCATGACCTTTCAATTTCATGCATGCAAACTCTACCTTCTTGTCTTCTCCCATAGTCTTTCACTCGAAGAACTTCTCCATGCTAATCATCCTATCTATCAACTCTTCTGGTTTTAAACAACCTCTATAATCTATAAAATCAACCTTTATTCTTTCATTTCTTCCTTCTAAAGCCCAAACCATCCTCTCTTCCATCAATGGCGGATTCTCTTGTTGTTCTTCTTCTTACTAAACTTCTTCGTCACAATCTGTGTCTTCCTCATCACCACCTTATCTTTTTTATTGATTGGTGATAACCTATGTTAATTTTTGAACTTGCCTCTATATCTCTTATATATTATAATTCATCTATCCAACACCTCCTCATCCTTTCAATATTCTTTACTCCTCCAAGAGATAAACTTGCTCTGATACCAGATAATGAAACCAAAAACTATCAAGACAAAAAAATACCAATAGGCTAAGATTATGAACAATGACTTGTATTTATTTGTATTGAATGACTTAAAATAATTACAAACCAAAACCATGCTTAAATAAACCTCAACTCAAAAATTAGAGTTTACATGTAAAATTTGAAAAAAACTAAAATCTAAAAAAGTATCTATTTTTAGTAGACACTATTTATAATAAGTTTTGCATGCAAGTGTATGTGGCTTAAAAATTTTCCCTAAATATCCTAAATGCTAAAATTAGCCTATAGAATGAAATTAAACTTAATTTGATGTCTGGTTCTAAAAATATACAATTTCTAAAAATCATTAAACATTAATTTAAGACCCTTAAATGATCATGTTTGGCCTCCAAAAAATATCAAAATCAAATATAAGGGATAGAGCACCTTAGGGTAGAATCAAAGTTTTTGATATGGTCTTTTTGACATGTGGAAGAGATTAAAGAGAGTTACGGGTCAAAATTTATGGCCTTTAGAAGGCTGGCCTATTTTTATGCATCAATCCATAGCCACTCAAATAGATACCACCAAGTGACTAGGCTTAGTTGCCTAATGCAAACATAGATAAGTGAAAACTTTTTTTAGACGTATACAAATTCTCAAGGATCCTACGGAGTGTTCAAAGATAGGAGAAACCTTGTTGAGAAAGATAGAGTAGCTATTTATTAAGCACCTTGGCATGGTAAACATAGAGGAGACCTTGAAGATAATGCACAAGTGTGAGAGGTCTATTGATGTTCATAATCATGAGTAGTCTCTAAGTGTTAAAGAGGAGTGGTATATCAGTTAAAAATAGTTCAGCTACCTTAATAAGTGTCTAAGTGTTAACAAGACAAGAAGGACTCCAATTAGGTGCCAAGGTTGTTTGATAACTCCCTCTTCAATTAGATGAGTCATTGTATGAGAATAAGGAAACCCACACCACTTCATGAGCTCATGATTAGATCAAGGTGACACATGTTATGATAAATCAAAGACTTACCCTTTTGTAGGATTTATTTTTTGTAACTTACCCCATATTGAAGATGCGATTCATCATTATCCTCTCCTATGCCACTTCTCTCCCTCCTTATCTCATTCTCTATAAATACAACCTTGTTTGACTTTATAAGGATCCTTTTGAATGAGTATTGTGAAACCCTACTCTATGAACACTTGTTATTACCTCTGACTTGAATGACAATGTTGGTTTAACCTTCTTCAAGCTTGCTATTAATGTATATCTATGATTGTGCATTATTAATAGTGGTGGTATTCTAACTCCCTCTCTTTTATCCTCTCATTCTTACCTCTTTTCAAGTAGGTTGATGCTTTGTAGGTCACATGAAGTGTTGTAGCTAGTTATGTACATAATTAGGTGTGTAAGATATTTTCCTTTAGTGTCTTATATTAGACCTCTTGGTTATATCCTCCTAGTTCATATATTTCCCAATATGTTCATGCTAAAATACAGATGTGAAGAGAACCTAACATTGAATTTGTGTGTTCTAATTGGTATTGATTCATTTCAATAGTGCCATAGGTAGGTGGAGGAGATAAATTTGGTGTATCACTCCCATTAGATAGTTTTATCTCATGTTATTCCCCTCCCTTTTCCTTTTCCAGTTAGTATTGGAGCCTAATTGATACATGAAGGGGATTTATCCCCATAATCTAGAGGTTTAGTCCACTTAGAGGTCACCCACAACCTAGTACTAATCCCATTGTATATCTCAAATTGAGAGGGCTTGAAACACCCTCTCAAGAGTGCAAATTTGAGCCATAACAGTTTTAGCATGCCCAGTGGGAATGGATTATCATCTATTAAATGAATATTTGGTGTTTTACTTCAATACATTAGCCTTTAAAGGCAAAAACTCAATCACTAATGGTGACTCCAAGTGAATCTTGACTAGTATGTGCAGTCCAAGTGCCTCAAAAGCATAAAATTGGTATGTATCATCACTTGTATGATCAAAATACTTCTTATGTACCCCTATATCAGTCTTGTCAAGTTAATATTGTTCATGGATTATCCTTGAGTAGTATTTAAATATCTACTTACTAAGTTTACCAATAGTCTACCTATTCCTCTAGTCAACCTTTTTAAAGTTATGTTGCTACTTCTTCACTTTTATCCAACTTTAAACAAACCATACTAGACCTTGTAAAGATGATGACAAGGACTGATAAATAAGTAGAGTATGTTATATTTTATCCTATCTATTCTATTAATGAGGTTAGAGAGCTATTGTAAGTCTTTTAGAGAGTGTGGGAAAGTGTTGAGAAGGAAGATAAACCAACAAATGGAAAGCTATAGGTTAAGAAGCTAATACACTTAGTGGAAGATAGGCTAATGAGATGGGAGTAGGTGAAAATATACTTTAGTTAGTCCTATATACCCCCTCCTATCTCAATTCAACCTTATTTTGTTCTAAATCTCCTCTAATATCTAATTCAACATCAAAATAATCTCAATGAATCTATTAATGAGTTCACTAGTCCCAATATTCCAAGTTAGAAGACTTGTATTTCCTAAGATAAGCCTATGCTTATTCCAACTCCATTCACCCTTCCTCAAGATCCCAAGATCATTCCATGTTGGAGGCCTTCTTGGACCATGAATCCAAACTATACCATCTCAATCCTTGAGAATTAATATTCTTCTATTCCCATCTGAAGTTAAGAAATAGAAGAGGTTGTATAAACCACACCAAAAGGCTTTATAAGTTGGAAGGAGTTTTTTCATATGTAAGCTCAAGATCAAGAGGGAGGAAGAATGTTGGAGGTCAAGCCAAGAGAGCCTATAAACCCCTTAAAAGTCCTTCATCTACCATTCAAGCTGCAGTTATCCAAGAAGCATCTAATCAACCTTGTTATCCTAAAATATTAAGTTAGAAGGACACTCTATTAGGTTTCAAGAAAGCTAATGAAGTTTCTTGCCCTCCCACCCTCTCCTTTTGTGAAGGAGAATCAAATGCATTAAGGGAATAAGATAGACATTCAAATATGAAGGAAAGTTTGTTAAATCCAAGTGATGAGATGGAGGTCCTTCAAAATGAGGACCAATCAACTGTAATTGAACCTCAATAAAGCTATTAGGAGAGTGTTTCTAGTGTTTATGATGAGGAGATTCTGATTGGTAGTTTTCTTTGTCAAGAAGGAGATAAAATAGTCTTCAAGGATGATGAAAGAGATAGTCTTGATGAAGGAGATCAAGTTAGCATGGAAAACACCTATGGTCAAAGCGATTCAATTGAAAAGAGTGAAGAAAAATATCTTGACTAGGCATGGTAATAGTTGTACCACAGCTTCATGGAATAAATGGACTTGTTAAGCAATCATGTGAACCCTCTAGAGAATTAAATTAAACTCTAAAATGAAGTTACATAAGTTGGAAACACATTAAGAGAAGAAAAATAAGGTTTTTCATAGCTTAGACATTATGAGTTGAGTCTTGAATGGGTAGAATAACTTCCATTCTTCATGGAGGAAGAGGAGTCTAGTATTGATGAAGAGAAAGATGATTATGCAGTAGTTGAATAGGTTGTAACTAAACATGAATTGAGTCTTCTTTAAAATATAATGGCTTTTAATCTTGTTTAACCTCATTGGTAGAAGATAAAACTTGAATAACATGGCTTGTAGCCTTGTCATGAGTCTACTCAATCATGTGAAACATTTGACTAGCTTGTTGTCTCTCAAGAAAATGGCAAGTTTGAAATTGAGCTTGGTATGTTTTCAAGTGATGAATAATAAGTTTCATTTTGGGAATAACTAGAAAATTTTTCTCTAATCTAGATGGTAAACCTATAGCCTATTGAGGAGAGTGATAATGATGTTGCCTTAGCCAATGAGCATGATCAAGAGATGCATGAGAAAGCTCTTAAAGATAATATCATGATTAATGATCTTGTTGAACCTCATGGACAAGTATAAGGATGCTTTGAAGACAGGTGAAAGTCCTAATTAGACATGTTTAAAGAGTTTGAAGAGTTTGGAAGGCTCGAACCTCAAGAAACATAAGAGGAAGTTATTGATGGTGAGTACAAAGTTCAGAGTAAGCCAACAAATTCTCCTATTAATCACTAAGAGTTTCAAGTTAATGATGTAATAATATATTATGAGTATGAAACTTTTGAAGATGAGCAAGAGATGGAATTTGAGAATCCAATTGAGGATGAATTTATTGTTGTCTTCACAAGTCAAAATGTGATCAAATTGGAGCTCTCTCACATTGATAAAGGTGGAGAAAAATATGAAGTAATCTTTGAAGCACAAGATGAGTATGTCTACATTGGAGACATGTTTGTTAATGATATACTTGAGAACATGAAAATAAAGTTGTCAAGAAAGAAGCATGATCTATAAAATACTATAGTCAAATAGTAAATTTTTCTACAATATGTCTTATATCATAAAGCAAGTGATCTAAGCAGATTTCCTTTTGATCATGAAGGAGGATTCTTTGTAGGTTACTTATATATATTAGTTGTTTGTTTTCTTTTCCCTAAGTGTTTATATCATAATGTGTGTCTCATTTGGTCTAGTTTACTTTACTTTGTTTGTTTTTCTTGTCTTGTGTGTGTTTGGAGGTCAAGTTAGTTGTCTTGTTTTGGTCAAGAATGTTTAGTCAAGTGTCAAGGACAATCCAAGTCTGACATTAAGTGAGAAATCAATCCATTGCCCAAAGGATGGGCTAGGATACTAGTCTAAAATGCATAACAAGCATGCAAACCTAGGAGGTCACCAAATATGTTATCTAAATTTTGGCTACTATAAGATAGGGTCATACTTTTTTTCCTTTTACAATGCATATTAGCATAGTTTAAAGTAAATTTGATAAGTTTAAGGTAATGTTCATTTTGATCATATGCTTGCCTAGTCACTTCATGTCATGCTTCAAGATATTTCAAGTGATGCTTAGGGTTTAGAGTGTCTTGTTAATTCATATGACATGTGTCTGTTGGTTGAATATTTTGTCGATTAGCATATAGATAAACAAAATAGGTCTGACTAACCAAAGTAGGAAGATAAGTCACCCAAATGTATAGTCTTACCACATCAGAAAGACACTGATCTCTCCTCTCATCAAGGGGAGGTTCCCTATAGGTATGCTATATATATATATATATATAAATAGAAAATAATACTCATGGGTGTGACAAACCATCCATCTCTCTTCTTTTAGAGATGATGCACATGGATCAAAGAAAAACCTCAGGGGAAATGATAGATAGTACTCCTCTTCTTTCAGAAGTACTATTCAGCAAACCACAAGAATACTCCTAGCAGTAACAACAAAATGTAGCAAAGGATGTAATAACTGGCAAATCAAGATGCAGCTCAAAGTCTTCACCTGGATTGCTCAAGAGTAAGATACAAAGGACAATGAGGGCACAAAGTCACCTAAAGGTCCTTTATACAGAAATGAAAATAAAACAAACTAAAGGCGATTATGGGGGCACAAAGTCTCTCCACAGTCAACTCTTTAGGACACCTTTTTAAACTACTGTCACTAATTTTGCTTGTTGAATTAAAGGAACAGAAGATATATTGAAGAAAAATACATGAGAATGATTTCCTCAATAACAAAGATATTACAACACAATGTCTAAAAAACCAATTGCTTTCTTATTCCAGTAACAAAATATGGTCAGCAATCTGAGCTCAAAGTCTCAGCAATGCCTTACAATTTGAGCAGAGTTTCATTCTAATTGTCAAAAAAGAGATCCTAATTACAATAGAAGAAAGTCCCTTATATAGCCTCTTCAAGAAGGACTTGGGAACAATCAATACATCATTTTGCATTGGAATCTGTTAAGGAGACACACTAGAACTTAGGGGCACTTTACCCATTTGATTTTATCAATGCAAGGAAATAAGTTGCGCTTATTGAAAGTTTATAACTTTTAATGTCCACCTGGTGATCTGATCTTATCTTCATTGTTTCTCCTTGTTCGGTTAATTGAATCGGGTCCTGGATTTAATTTACTATTCTGTTCCTTCTCCACTTTTTTCTGGTCTTGGCTTTGAGATCTATGAATGTATTCTAGTCCATATGTTTAAAATATCAATGACTAATTCACTGTGTTTAATTTGATGTTTTTGGGTGCGTCATTCTTTTGTCTTCTTTCAGCTTTTTTGTTTGGCACTTTTCCATATTGGACTTGCCCTTTCAGGCCTTGAGAAATGACCCCTTTGAGTCAAAATAACCTCCCATAAGGATATCTATCCTTCGTGCAATCTTTAAATGGCCTTTCGGGCTTCCTTGAAAATGACCCTTCCGAAGGGTGCTTTTATCATTTAAGTGTCCTCTGTAAAGGCACTTGTCTTTCGGGAAGCTTCCTTTTGCATTGAACCACCCCTTTAAACTTTGGTGATGAACCATTGTGTTTAACCAAGACATTGAACCAATCAGTTGAACCAAAATGTTGAACTAACCGTTGAACCTGTTGTTGATGCTTGTCGATGAAAATTCTTGCAAAAGTCGTGAAGCCTGTTGAACTTGTAGAAATAATCCTATTTGCAATCTGTATATTTTTAAAAAGCTTGAAAAATGAGGAATTTAAATGCCCAAGACAAAATTTGGAAAGGGAAGAGATAATTTTGGTCTGTAGGACCAAAATAATTCAAATGTTGCCCCAAAAATAGCTGACATTTTTGGGGAACAACAACTGGCTCCAATTGGGGAACTTCTGTCAATTGCAAAATGAATTGAAAGGAGTAGAATCTAGAATATCTAGTGTCTTCAAGTGTACCATTGGGTTACAAAGTCATGCTACCCAGAAATGAAAGGCTTCAAAAATGGAAACAAATGAAACAAAATAGAATTAAAAACTGTACAAATATACATATATATAGAGGCAATGATATGATACTTCAAGAATTGAAGTGTTTCAGATGCTCCCATTGTGGGGCAGAGAAAAGAGTGTGCCATCTTGGTATTTCAATAGAAAGTTGTTTTCACCAAATTGCTAATGAATTATAAATGGGCCTCTCTAAAGGGAGTCAAACTTTCCATGCATCCCCTTTGATTCTCTTCTTTTGTCCCACAGTAGGACTTGATCCCCAATCTAGAAATCATGATTTTTGGCCTTTTGATCAAAGAGTTTATTTACCAAAGTTTGATGAGCAACAATTCTATCCACCATCATGGTTCTATATTCTTCTAGTTGAGTCAGGTACATGATTCTTTTGTCAAGAGAACTCTCATATGTCTAATCTTCAATGGCCTTCACCAATTTCAAGGCTGGTAACTCTAATGTGATTGGTATCTCAACATTAATACCATAAAGAAGTTGAAAAGGAGACATAACAATTGCCCTCTTTGGTGTGATCCTATCTGCCCACATAGCATCAACCAATAATTTATGCCATGTCCTTTGATTATCATCTGCTAGCTTTTTGATAATAGTTACCAAATTCTTATTGCTGGACTCAGCTTGTCCATTCCCTTGTGGAAAATAATCAGAAGAATGAGAAAGTGTAATTCCATAATGAAAAAAAATTGTGTAATCTCTTGAGAGGTGAAACAAGCTGCATTATCAGTAACAATTTTGAGTGGAAATCCAAACCTGAAAATGGTATTTTCTTTAAAGAAGTTGCATACAACTTCTGAAGTAGCATGCTTAGTTGGGATTGCTTCTACCCACTTGGTGAAACAATCAGTTATTATAAGGACATAATCATGTCCAACACTTGAATATGGGTTTATTGTCCCAATAAAATTAAGTCTCCATTGCTGGAAAGGTTCCTCTATGATTACTGGCTTGAGAGGCAAGGCAGCCAACTTGGGTCTTCCAACAAATTGCTAACAGAGTTCATATTTTCTCACCCACTTATGTGCATCTTGGAAAAGAGTTGGCCAGTAATACCTGGCTCGCAGAATCTTGTGAGCAGTCATAGAAGCTAAAAAATGTCCTCCACAGGCCAGATTGTGGAAAGATTTCAAAAGCTGAGTTTGCTACTCCTTGTCTACACAACGAAGGAATACTCCATCTATGCTTCTCTTATACAGGCTGTTATCCCAAAAGATAAAATTGGCAACTTTCAACCTGATAGCCCTCCTTTCTTTGTAAGACAAATGAGCAAGACATTCACCATAAGTCATAAAATAGGCAATACCTGAGTACCATTCATTGGTAGTGGAGACAAAAAGGACTGTTGGAATATTTTCCACTTCAGCTTCTTCATGCTATGTAACTTCTGGCTTATTGTCAGCCATCAATTGGCATAGGCCTTTACCTCTAACTAGCTTTGTCAACTTGATATCCAAATCAAATTCCTGGATCTTTGTAATCCAATTACCTCTCTTTGTGCCAAACTCCTACTGAGTTAATATAGACTTGACTGTAGTGTCAAGAACTAAGGCAGTAGTATGTGAATTTAGAATATAGAAGCAAAAATGTTTGACTGCTTTTACCAATGCATAAGCATGCTTCTCTATATTTGAATACTTCATTTCATGGATTTTGAGAGGGCAACTCATGAAAGAGATGGGAGAATTCCATACCTTCTTTGTCTTGTTGAACAAGAATCACTGAAAGAGTATGCTCAGACACAGCTGTATATAATGAAATCTTTGTGGTAATCTGGACAAACCAAGGTAGGGGCGTGAGCAATGGCAATCTTGATATCTTGAAACACTGATTTACCTTCTTTAGTCCAGCTGTAGACAGTCTTCCCTTTCATCATGTTCACAATATGTCTAGTCTTCTCAGCAAATTCGGGGATGAATCTCTGTAGGAAATTCACCTTTTTAAAGAAAGAATGAACAACATTCTTATTTGTAGGTAGATTAAGCTCTTGAATAGACTTGACTCTGTCTGAGTCAATTTTTATGCCTTCTTTGGACACAATGTGTCCAAAGAGTTTCCCTTCTGTTACTCCAAAAATAGACTTTTTAGGATTTAAGGAAATACCATTCTGGCGGCAGCGCTCCAACACTTGTTGTAGGTGGCGTACATGATCAGATCGATGCTTTGAAAAGATAGTCAAATCATCAAGGTATACCACTATGAATTTACCAATCTCATGTTTGAAATATGGATTCATAGCTCTCTAAAAAATAGCACCAACATTTATTAGACCAAAAGGCATTCTCCTATATGCAAATGTACCCCAAGGCATGGTGAATGCAGTCTTGTGTTGGTCTGTTTCACCAACTTCAACTTGATTATAACCTGAGAAACCATCCAACATTGATAACATCTCTACACCTATCACTGTTTGAAGCACTTGATCCATAATTGGCAAAGGATAATTATCCTTAAAAGATGCTTGATTCAGATTTCTAAAATCTACACAAATGTAAATTTTGCCATTCTTCTTCCTTACATGCACTATGTTTACAATCCATGTAGAATGATGGATTGGAAAAATGATTCTAGCATTTAACATCTTTTGTATCTCAGACAAAATAGTACCTAACATTTTAATATTATATTGTCTAGATTTTTGCTTGTATGGCATTGAGTCAGCCTTGAGAGGAATGTTATGGCAGATTTCATCTGGTTTGAGAGACTTCTAGTCTTCATAAGAATATGTTAAGACATCCATGTACTAACAGAGTAAAGAAGTGAACTTGAATCTTTCTTCAGGGGTGCAACACTTATCAATATTGATCATCTTGGGATTTTCTTCAGTAGACAGATTCACTTGATCGAATCCTTGAGAGAAACTCGAGTCTGTTTGCTGTTGTTTAATGAATCTATCATGTTTGTCAAACAGCTTTTCAAGAGAAACCAAGCCTTTGGGAATTTTTTTCCTTTTAGCTGCAATAATTTTTCATTTATATTTGAATAGGATTCAGAAACAAATTTAGACTTCTGATATTCGCTACCTTTAAAATATAGCTGTTCAAAATTGTCTTTTCGTTCCAAGAAAGCAATGATTTGATGATCATCATTGAACACTTGCCAATGATCAACATTGTTAGGAACACTTGGCCTATAAACCAGCTCAATGTTATACCTATCTTCTTTGAAATCTTAATGAGGAACTAAGAGAGTTCTTGAAACAGCAAGTGCATCAGCTCTGTCATTAGACTCTCTAGGTATGGCAAAAATATTGAAAGCATCAAAACTTTCAATTTGGTTCCAAACCAAGTTATGATAGTGGTGTAATCTTTCATTCTTAGTTTGGTATAAATTCCTCACTTGGCAAACTATCAATTCAGCATCCCCTTTGGCATGAAGAATTTTAATGCCTTTTTCTTGAGCAGCCTTCATGCCCAGCAATAAAGATTCATATTCAACTGTATTGTTAGTATTACTAAATTGTAATTTGTAAGATGAAGGGAACATATATCCTTGAGGAGATATCAAAACAATCCCAACCTCTGAACTAGTAGAAGAATAGCTACCATCAAATTCCAAAGTCCATATTTCATCTGATACTGACTTTTCTTCATCAGAAATGGAGAATCCTTCTTGGTCTGTACTGTAGCCTACCAATTTTTCTGCTATTTTTATTAAACTAATTTCTAAGTTGATACTTTCAGGTGTTTCATGCACTTCATCTGTAGATAGAAAATAATTACCCATACCTATAGATTCAAAAAGAATTTGAGCTTTAGGGGCTGATGTCTGAGTAACCACAAATTTTTCCTCCTTTTTAGGGAGCAATATCTTCATAATGCCTTGGACGGGGATCCTTGCCTCAGATAGATCCATGCTTAATTCACCTCCCACATCCTTGCAAAAATTTTGTCCAAGCAAAATGCCATAAGATGCTGGGACATCAGCCACCAAGACAGTCATCTTAATTCTCTTGGCTGGGAAGGCTGCAAATGCAAATTGGGCATCTTTGATTTGTCTCAGCAATGGTACTTGTTTATTCTCCATGGAGAAATATCTCCCAAATGTCTTGGTCAATTTGAGACCAAGGGATTTAGCCACTTCAGCAAGCATGACATTGTCTAAAGCTCTAGAATCAATGATGCAATTATTCAACTTATATCCTTTTATCAGCAATGTGACATAAAAAGGTTCAGTCCTACCAGGAGCAGCAGGGGGAATGGTGACAAGGTTGTTCCTGGTGGGTGCATTTATAGGAGCATCATGTGTCACCTTGGGGATCATTCTTTCAACAGGGATGTTTTGATTTTTAACACACTGAACCAATCTGTCTAACTACTCAGGATGGGACTGCAGAAATTCAAATTCAGACATTTGAATTTTGGTTCTCTTTACATGGTCAATGATATCAAATGCCTAGAATAAGCTAGGAGCAGAGGATGGGAGTTCATCCTTTTTATTTTTTAAAGGTGGAGGATTGGACTGCAAAATTGAAGTAGAAAGCGTAGGAACATTTGGGGTATTTACCTTTCTTGAAACCACTAGGTCCTTTGGCTGGAAAGGAAGACTGGATCCCCACTTAGCAATTGAAACTATTGATTGAGGTCACTCCTCTACTTTCTCTTTATCAGCTTGTTGAGCTGATTGATTTTTAGACTGGGTGAATACAGCATATGACCCCTCAACTGCATGGCCTTCACTTTTAGGTTCATCCTGATAGTTTAGGAAACTAATATGGGAGTCACCAACTGATTCTTTTTCTTCCTCAATGAAGAGATTAGCATCATCTTTAGGATTTAACTCAGACTAGAATGAAAAATTCATTCAGCTTCAAGATATCCAACTACCGAGTTATTTGGAGGTGCTTCAAGGGAAAGATTCCTCTATGGGGGAGGAAGGCAATTTTGTTGTCCCTGATTCCTGACAGCATTGCCTTGATATGCCTAATTTTGGAAAGTCCTCTTGGGCATATCTCTATATGCAAGAGTAGGTGACATCCTTTGTGCCACTTGTTTTCTCAGAGCTAGCATTTCATTTGCTAGCTTTTGTACCATTGGGTTAGTAGTGACTCTAGGAGAGCACTCAGAAGATGAAGAGGATTTACCTTTATTAAGGTCTTTCCTTATCTTTCCTGCCAAGGTAAGGTCATCTTCTACCTCAGTAGCCAAGTCTTGAGCAGCAACAAAGTCTACGTGTCTATCCCATCTCAGTAAGAATCTCACTTTAGGTAGTTGTGAGTTGATGAAGAAGCATTTAAGGTTCTGAGGTGTTGGATGGGCTGCCAAGGGAATCTTGTGTCTCAGCTTGTCAAACCTAGCAATAAAATCCCTCATAGGCTCATGAGGCTCTTTCTTTATCTAAGTAAGCTGAGCTAGCAAGGCATGTGCATCTTCTACAGGCTTGAACTTGGCTTCAAATTTATCTTTCAAAGTGTCCCAATCAGTCACTGACCCTGCCTGCAGGTGGTAGAACCGGTTAGTAGCAGCACCTTGAAATGTCTCTATGAATATCCTGACCGCTATATCTTTAAATTCCACCCCTATTACCCCACAAGCTATGCTAAAATTTGTAATGTGTTCATCGAGATGAACCTTCCCATAAAAAGGAATTTAGGGAAATTCTTTCTTGAACTGCGTGGAAGCTCATGTAGAGGTGGAGTCAAATTTAGGGGACCAAAAGAATTACCTCAAGGTCTTTGAGCCATGACTTGATTATGCAAAAGTGGGATTACTAATCCAAGTGGAGTGTGGGGAGGCAAGGCTTGACCAACAGTTCATCCAAGGTGAGATTGTGAAGGAAATAACTCAAAATTATTCTGCTATTCCAACTCAAAAGTAGGGTTTACAACACCTTGGGATTTTTGGTCTCTGGTATATCATTTGCAGAACAAAAATTGGAAAAGAGCAGTCTCTGCTTCAGCTTAAAGTTTGAGACTTCAAACTATGCGCTCTTTCCCTAGCGGAGTCACCAAAAACTGTTGGTTAAATATTTTGTCGATCAGTGTACTGATAAACAAAATAGGTCTGATCAGCCAAAGTAGGAAGATAAGTCATCCAAATGTGTAGTTTTACCACATCAGAAAGACACTGATCTCTCCTCTCATCAAGGGGAGGTTCCTTGTAGGTATGCTATATATATATATATATAAAATAATACTCATGGGTGGGATAAACCATCCATATCTCTTCTTTTAGAGATGATACACACAAATCAAAGGAAAAACTCAGGGGAAATGATAGATAGTACTCCTCTTCTTTCAGAAGTACTATTCAGCAAACCACAAGAATACTCCTAATAGTAACAACAAAATGTAGCAAAGGATGTAATAACTGGCAAATCAAGATGCAGCTCAAAGTCTTCACCTGGATTGCTCAAGAGTAAGATATGAAGGATAATGAGGGCACAAATTCACCTCAAGGTCCTTTATATAGAAATGAAAAGAAAACAAACTAAAGGTGATTATGGGGGCACAAAGTCTCTCCACAGTTGACTCTTTAGGACACCTTTTCAAACTGCTGTCACTAACTCTGCTTGTTGAATTAAAGGAACAGAAGATATATTGAAGAAAAAGACATAAGAATGATTTCCTCAATAACAAAGATAATATAGCACAAATTTTAAAAAACCAATTTCTTTCTTATTCCAGTAACAAAATATGGTTAGCAATCTAAGCTCAAAGTCTCAGCAATGCCTTACAATTTGGGCAGAGTTTCATTCTAATTGTCAAAAAAGAGATCCTTATTACAATAGAAGAAAGTCCCTTATATAGCCTCTTCAAGAAGGACTTGGGAGCAATCAATACATCATTTTGCATTGGAATCTGTTAAGGAGACACATTGGAGCTTATGGGTGCTTTACCCATTTGATTTTATCAATGCAAGGAAATAAGTCGCGCTTATTGAAAGTTTGTAACTTTCAATGTCCACCTGGCGATCTGATCTTATCTTCGTCATTTTTCCTTGTCTGGTTAATTGAATCAGGTCCTAGATTTAATTTACTATTTTGTTCCTTCTCCACTTTTTTTTGGTCTTGGATTTGAGATCTATGAATTTATTCTAGTCTATATGTTTAAAAGATCAATGGCTAATTCACTGTGTTGAATTTGACATTTTCAGGCACGTCATTCTTTTGTCGTCTTTCAGCTTTTCTGTTTGGAACTTTTCTAGATTGGACATGCCATTTCGAGCCTTGAGAAATGACCCCTTTGAGTTGGAATAACCTCCCACAAGGATATCTATCCTTCGGGCAGTCTTTAAATGGCCTTTCAGGCTTCCCTGAAAATGACCCTTTCGAAGGCTACTTTTATCAATTAAGTGTCCTCTGCAAAGGCACTTGTCTTTCTGGAAGTTTCCTTTTTCATTAAACTACCCCTTTGAACTTTGGCGATGAACCATTCCATTAAACCAAGACATTGAACCAATCGGTTGAACCAAAAAGTTGAACTAACCGTTGAACTTGTTGCTGATGCTTGCCGATGAAAATTCCTGCAAAAGTTGTGAAGCACGTTGAACTTTTAGAAATAATCCTGTTTGTAGTCCATAGATTTATGAAAAGCTTGAAAAATGAGGAATTTAAATGCCCAAGACAAAATTTGGAAAGGGAAGAGATAATTTTGGTCTGTAGGACCAAAACAATTCAAATGTTGTCCCAAAAATTGCTGACATTTTTGGGGAACAACAATGTCAAAGTCATGTCATACTCCCACTAGTTTGTACAAGTGCCCAAATAGGTTTAAAACACTCTTTACTAATTTTATAACCCCTTTGAGATGTTTTATTAATCATTTTTTAAAGTTAAAAAGAGAATATTGTAATAAATAATAGGTTTAAAATAAAAGGAAGTATAGTACATGTCACCCCATATCCATAGAGGCATATACAAGCTCCATGAATACTTGTTCCATCTGTTTAATCATGTTTTAAGGTAGAGTATGATAATTATTCTAAGAATGAGAGGTTTTATAGGATGGTTGCATGTTTTCAACATGGATTTTCAATCCTAAGCACTCCCATGGATCCATCCATCCTTCACAAGGACAAATCCATGCATGAGAGTGAGTTTCAGGTCCAAACAATGCAAAAAACAACTTTTATTCCTTATTGAGCCGTTGTTAGCCTCACAAGGCCTACCAATTTTCACTTGGTATGAAAAGGAGAGATAAGATTAGGGCCTAATATCTTGACCAAAGGAGGGTACCTTAGTAGCCTTATATTTGGTGACATTATTTCTCTTATCCATTCCCCATCCTTTATGAACAATCTCTAAGACTCCAGGGTGGTCTTAAACCCTACTAAAACCTTTAAGGATTGGTTTTGGATAGTATGGATGAAAGTTTGAAATTGTTTAATTAGGGTGAAGATTATAAAATATTACCATGGGTTTTAAAAATATTACACATCTTTCTCCATTCTCAGATGGCATGTATGAGCCATCAAAAGACAAGAAAATCTTTATTTTAAGCAGGTTACAAGCTAATGATAGTAGGGTTTTGATGAATTTTAAGTTTCAATATACTTAGAGCATGTTGTCAAGGTTATTATCACCTTTATTATCCTCACCTAATTTTTGTTATTCATGAATATTGGTCTTCATAGGCCAACTCATTGTTGCATGTTCATTGAGAGAGCACTGTCCCACATGTAAGTGATCTTCAAGAAAGAGATAAGCAAGGACACTTGAGTGTGAAGCTTGGAAAAGTCAGAGTTAATATATGAGGTGAATAATTTAAAAATATTAAATTCCAAATATGAGGTGACATGGCCATGAAAAATATTCCATATTGTCTTAGATCCTTGTAAACTAAGAAGAATCGAAAACCACTTGAAGAAAGGCCTATAAAGACACTTCCAGGCTTGCTTATAGTAAGATGGGGATATGGATACTTGGTGAACTTAAATAAGGCCTAAAATGAGTTGGTATTAATTACAAGGATAATAAATTACCATAAATATTATCCAATCAGTCCCTAAACTCTTTTTATATCCTCATGTCATGAAAGTTGCAAGTGTTAATTTTTAAGTCTTTCTAGTCTCAAGCATGGTTGTAGACTTAAAAAAGGGATCTATTTCACTAATCAAGGTTTTTTTTTTTTTTTTTGAAATGATATAATAAGGTGTATAATACCCTCCACTTGATAAAATAACTCATACACCAATATTAGTCATTTTAAAGTCCTCACATCAAGAAGTTCATCTACAGTCCTCTTGAAACTCCTTATAAGTAGACTGTACATAGAATGGTAAGAATTAAGGGGAAAAAATCAAGACATTAGAAAGATTAAATACATGTGATAAATTACTATAAACTTAATAGGTACTATAAATAAGGTCTTAAGTGGTCAGATAGACCCAAAAAGGCAAAGGAAGTAATGTTCTCATGATTCACCAAAAGATTGTGTATAAGCCTGCTTGCACGAAGGTGAGTTTAAAAGGTCTAAATTTGAATTATAAGTGATTTATGAGAGTTTTAACCTTGTAATAAGTGTTTTAAATCAATGGGTAAATTGTCTTAGGATTAAAATGATCATTGTATCTATCATGAAAGGCTTAAAGTAATGAAAATGTAGACCTACACGTCTATAGACCTATAGTTCTCTTTTTCATTTGTAATGAAATTATTTTTGTATTAGGATCTTAGGTTTGAAGAATAAAATAGGGGTGGGAAATATGTATATACACTATGGAGATGTGTGCATGTCAAATGTAGGACAAATTATGAGTTGAAGATCTATTATAATCTCTAACAAATCCTAGGCCCAATGTAGACCTACAGGTCTAATTAAAAGTTTTATGCCTACCTTCAAGGATATGAAGAAATAAATATACTCTTACATTGATATTTGGTACCAAGTGGTCAATAAGAGCATTAATAATCTTATTTATGGTTTTAAAAATGAATGGATCCTTTGAACACTAAAGGCCCACAAACCCTCAAGATATGTAAATTAGGTTGCAGATCCTTTTGGAAAAAATGAAATAGATTTATAAAGACCTAAAATAGGTATTTAAAACCAATATCAAGAATCTTATGCTCTATTTGTCTAAATAAACCTCTCTTGGGTTCATTGGCAGACCTATATTATCCAATAAGGCTCTCTTCTCCATATGTGAACTCTCTTGAGAAAATGCATGGAACCATTTGTAATTTGGATATGTTTGGGAGGTATTCCTACTCCCATCATATGGTATTAGTTCCTATATTTAATCCTTATAGGATATGAATAAATGTTAAGAGTGTAAGGCACTTAGAGACTACCTGAATAAGCTTGGGAGGCTCCCAAACTTTAATAAGACATGTCTTAACAATTTTCATGGTGCCAAAATATCTTAGGGGTAGTTATCAAGGTTTATGCCCTCAAATTTTCATTAATTTTTCTCAAACCAATACCCTCATCTTTATGAATCATTGTTAAGAGCTAAAACCACCTAAATCCTCTTTAAACCCTAGTTAGGACTCAATGGGAAAGAAAGTGAGATTAATAGATTCAAATACCTTATTTTAGATTGGAAAACACCTAAAAAAATTTTAAAACTCTATGTAGGTCCTCACCATGTAGCTTTATGGTAATATCACCTGGACAAGTGCATTAAATGTGCTAATTTTACAATGTATTGGGAACAAATCAAGGTTTTTGAGCATGAAAATATGTTAAAATCATTATGTAATGTAACAAATTTTTTATTATTCCTTATAAAGCATAAAAATACATTAATATACCCTTATAAGTGTTCAAAAAATCTTGTACTAGAAGGGCAGTTTGAGGATACTAGTCAAGAAGGACATGATCACCTAGAAGGTTAAAGATCAACATGGTTTGAGCTTTTTTGAATCCTAAATCATGGGTTAAGATGTAGTAGAGATATACACACATGTTATCAAACCTTTTATTATGGTTATTTTAAGTCTCCATAGCCACTCAAATGGATACCACCAAGTGAATAGGCCTAGTTTCCTAATGCAAAGAGTATTTTTCATGATGAAGAGGAGTATAGACTTGTTTTTGACATATAGAAATTCTCAAGGATCCTATAGAGTGTTCACCAAAAAGATTAACCTTGTTGATAAAGATAGAGGAGATATTAATTAATCACCTTGGCATGATAAGGATAGAGTATACCTTCAAGAGAATGCACAAGTGTGAGAGGTCTACTGAGGTTCATCATCATGAGCAGTCTTTAAGTGTCAAAGAGGAGTGATATATCAATTAAAAATAGTTCACCTAAATTAAGAAGTGTTTAAGTGTTAACAAGACAATAAGACTCTAATTAGGTGTCAAGGAAGTTTGATAACTCCCTCTTCAAGTAGATGAGTCATTGTATGAGAACAAGGAAACCCATGCCACTTCATGAGATCATGATTGGATCAAGGTGACACATGATAGGAGAAATCATAGACCTACCCTTTTACAATATTTATTTTTTATAACTTGCCCCATCATGAAGATGATATTCATCATTTTCCTCTTATACACCACTTCTTTCTCTCCTTATCTCATTCTCTATAAATACATCCTTGTTTGGCTTTGTAAGGATGTTTTTGACTGAGTATGATGAAGCCCTACTCAACTGAATACTTGTTCTTTCCTATGATTTGAATGATAATGTTGGTTTAACATTATTCAAGATTTCTCTTAGTGTATATATATATATATATATATACACTAAGAGAAATATATATATATATATATATATATATATATATATATATATATATATATATATATATATATATATATATATATATATATATATATATATATATGTGTGTGTGTGTGTGTGTGTGTGTGTGTGTGTGTGTATGTTTATGCATGATTTATAGTGGTAGTATTCTAACTCCCTCTATTTTTTCCTCTTAGTCTTACCTCTTTGCAAGTAGGTTAATGTTTTATAGGTCACATGAAATATTATAGTTGGTTGTGTGTAGAATTAGGTGTGTAAGAGAATTTAATTTAGTGTCTTATATCATAACTCTTGGTTATCATCTCATAGTTCATGTATTTCCCAATACCTTCATGCTAAAATAATGATGTGAAGATAACCTATCATTGAAGCTGTGTGTTCTAATTAGTCTTGATTCATTTCAATAGTGTATAGGTAGGTAGAGGAGAAAAAATTAGTGTATCAACCCCCTTAGATAGTTTAATTTCATTTTATTCCTCTCCATTTTCATTTCCAAGTTATAATTGGACCCTAATACATACATCAAGGGGAGATAACTCTATAATCTATAGGTTTATTCCACTTATAGGTCACCCATAACCTATGACTAATCCCATTGTATAACTCAAATTGAGAGGGCTTGAAACACCCTCTCAAGGGTGAAAATTTGATCCATAATAGTTCCAAAAAAAAGGAGACCATATTCCCTTCAAAGTTCACACCTCTTAGACTAGAAGATGATACCACCAAGTTGGAGCTAGGAAAATCTTGAAAAAAAAAAGAAAAAAGCGTTGCCACCAAAATCCATATTTTATTGAAAGAGAAGGAAAAGTACATCAAAAAGAAGATATCCACAAAAAAGAGAGAGGATTTCTTCCCATTAACATTCACACCACTTGAACAAGTAAAATTTTCAGCCAACTATTCCAATGAATTTCAGCTTATTATTTTAGAAAGGGAAAAGAAGAAACTAGGTACAGGTATGGTTAAAAAACCTATTTGATTATGTGCACATTGAATTAGAAGATTGTGAAGATCTCCTCCTTGGCTTGGGAGGATGACCTATAAATAAGAAAACACTAAAGCAACGTTATTTGTTAGACAAATAGTTGAGTGGATTGCCTAGTGATAACTAGATCCCAAAAGCAAGAGTTTCCTTAGGGTCTATCAATCCACACTTTTTAAATAATTAAGTTTATAAATATAATAGAAAGAACTTGCATCAATAGTCAAAAGGTAATGAAATTGAACACAAGAATTCTTGCTTAAGAAGTAAACTAGAAATAATTAAAAATAATGATAAGCTAATTAATACTATTGCTAGATGGTTGGGGTATGCTTTAGAAAATTAGAAAGGGGTATGTGAATAGGCAGGGACAAAAAATCAGGTTTGGTTGGGGGTAGATAGGTGAAAGTAGCTTACTAGATTTTACTACCACAGTGAACATCAATGGTTGGGTTGATCATCAATGGTTAAGGTGACCGTCAGTGGTCAATCTAACCATCAGTGGTTGGACAAACCATTAGTGGTTGAGAAAACCATCAATGATTACTATGGATAGATCTAGGTTGATAACAAGTTGATTGACGAGATCTCCAAGTGAGATTCTAGGAGTTGGATAGGTATTAGGCTATGAATAAAAAACAAATAAAGTAATGGAATACTAGAAACTAAGTACTTATCTTGTAGAAGGTAGATTGGTTAGATGATTAAGGTGGTTGAATAATTGATAGAATCTAGTGTAATTCCAATAGAGTAATAGTACTTGGTGCTTTGATAGAGCCATAGTGGTAAGTTGGTTCTTTGACATAGTAGCTAGTTTGCTAGATTGATGATGATGATTGACCTATAAAAAGAGAATTTTGGATGCACAAGATCTTGATAAAAATTATAAATGATTTTCACCTCCCTACTCCTCTATTCTTATAGGCAAGGAAAGAGAGTTGTAATAAAATGTGAACTGGGCCTCCTAATTTTAACTCATGCATGTAATAGTTCACAATTGGATTTAGATGAGTTATATTTTGAAAAACAAAGTAGATGAGTTTTCATGTTGGTGGTTAAGGAGGTGCACCTTGACTATAGATGGTCAAGGTGATGATCAAATTAGGGTCAAATTAGTGGTAGAGGGTGAAGGGTCAAATTAGGTAAAAGCTAGGGTTAAGCTAGTTTGGTCAAAACTAATTATGGTTAGGTTTGGTTAGGGATCAGAGGGTCAGATTGGTCTTGAGAGGGTCCCAAGGTGGTTAAAGGAATTATGAAATTTAGAATCATGGTGTACATATTTTTGGTGTCTACATTTTACCCCTTTTTATCATGTAACTTTGAAATCAATCAGCTATAAAACAAAAATTGATGTTGGTCAAAGGTCTAGTTGCCTTGAGTATAGGAGGAGGTGTTCTCCCTCAAACCAAGAGTTGATGAGGTAAAATGGAATCAGATGCAGGTTTAATAAAGTGGATGAAGGTGATGATAAAGGTGGGTATCATGAAGGTGGATGATAGGTTGGACACTAAAGTGCAAATAGGTATGTAAATTGTGACAAAAGGTGTGATAGCCAAGATATCACAAAGATGAGGTTACCATAGCTGGTAAAAATAAAATTCAGTGCTAGGATGACAATAGATAAGTGGACTATGTGACCATATTTAGGCATGGTATATGGGTGCACTTGTAAGTCTCCTAATTGATATCTATGTTTTGGTGGGTACCTAAGGCAGGAAGTACTCTTGATGAAAACACATATGAGTCAAGTGTCAGAGGAATCTAAGGTAGGAAGTGCTCCTAAAAAGACACAAGTAGTTTAGGTAAGTGTGAGGTGGTGTAAGGTTAAAAAGGGTCAACATGTCAATGTTGTTAATATGGTTAAAGGACTACATAAAAAGTGTCACAAAATGCATGCTAGTTGGGCCAAAATAAACCAATGGCAAGGTGACAAAGTGGTCAAGGTGGGTGGAGAAGGTATTCTCCATGGGTGGGTGAGTTTATTTGAGACTAATTAAAGATGACATGTTCAAGGTAAGAGAAAAAAATGTGGGGCTACCTGTTCATTGATGATCAAGATCCCAAAAGGCAACCATCAATGATCACCCTGACCATTGATGGTCAGGGTAAAAACCCTAAAAGTTTGGTAAAAGTGAAAAGAGAATTACTTTTCACTCATTATTTTTTGAATTTGAGCTCTAGTGAATTCGGCACTTTATGGTGAAGGTGTTGGTTGAGGGTATTTGTTAAGGTACATGTTGACTTTTGAGCTTAAGTAGACCAAGGTGACTAGTTAGAATGTAGGGAGCATGAGAGCACAGCTGAGGATAGGCATGCCTACGACCAACTCCATGATAGTGGTCATGAAATGAGGTAGGGGTTACCCTTACTTTATTAACTTATCTTTAAATTTGTAAATGCATTGGTTAAGGGTAGGTTTAAATGGGTGTTTTATAACTATTATGCCCTATGTAGGGTTTTTGGTGGGTTTTGGGTAAAGTTGTAGGTAAAATAGGAATTGATAGGGTGGGTGGTTTATTGGGGTTGGGTAGGGATTAGGCTAGAAAATTAGGTTATTTAGCTTGATGTTTGGGGTAGTTTTTGGGGTAGATAGGGTTTAGGTATTTCAGCTTCAGAATACCCATAGTGACTATTGACAATCGGGGTCAACCATTGACAATCAACACCCTTAGAAAAAAGGATGCCTGACTGTTGACAATCACCATGACCATCAATGGTCGACTAGGGTATAAGATAGGCTTGGAAAGTGTTTTAAATACTAAGGTAAATTTAGATGATTGTTTCTAGGTATAGGCTAGTATTGTAGGTTTAGAGGGCAAGCTTAGTAGGTATCAAGTAGATGGGTAGGATGGATAAGGAAATAGGTCAGTTGCATAAAGGGTGGGGTAGATGATAATGGTGTAGGTGACTAAGCCATGTTTTTAAATTGGTGTAGGCTAGAGAGAAAATATAGATGAATGATCAAGTGTCACATATCTTTGTAGAGATCTAATAGGGGATGACCCTAACTGACTGGGCCCCTATAGAGGAGGTGGGGTTGGGAGGGATGAGGCATTATCAACATGTGCCTTAGGATGTATCCATGGTTGTATCACTCATCAAAATATGGGACCTTGATATAAACACCTTCCTATTACTGATTGAGAAGATGACTATCTTACTTGAGGATGTGCATAAGATCACTTGACTTCCACTTCAAGGTGATCTAATCTACCATATAAAACATGAGGAGAAGTAAGATCACATTGAGATTTTATATGAAGATGATAGTGATAAATTCAAATGACATGTTGGGGGGTTCAGATATAATTCTTTGTATCATAAGGATCCAAGCGAGAGGAGGCTCATGACCAAGCTAATGATTGCCATTTCATTTTTTGTGCTTTCTAACTTGAGTAGTGGGAGGTTCCCTTACTTGATACTAGGGGTGCTAGTTAAGTTATTATTATGTTGAACTATATTTGGTTGGGTACCTATTTTTCTTGTATAGATATAGAAGGATTTTTGGGGGTTTAGATCCCATAAGAGGTATGACATCAGTGTTAGTTTGCTTTTGCATTGTTAGGCCTATGAGCACATTAGGGTGCTAATGCTAGTGGGATTGTTGTGGGAAAGATACATGCAAATAGAATTACCTATTGTTTTCTTGTAATGGATGGGTGATTTTGATGCATTAGGTGTAGGGGTGGTGTACATGATGTGGAATGGTTCAAGGGTGCACTAGGTGCACTAGTGATAGGAGACATCACTTGGAGGCCATATGTCCAGTTTTCAGTATGGCTAGGTTATAGGAGGCATACACTCTCCCTCTAGATATATAGATGGATACTTATTAGGTGAGATGGGGAGGTGGATTTGATCCTATTTGAGAGGGTGAGGAGGTAGTTTGGCCTAGTAAAGGGTTTGTTAGGTCCATTCCCTAGGTAGAGGCAAGAGGATTTAGAGATCTTATTACTAGAGCCACATCTTGTGCCTACTTTGTTAGACTATAAAGAGATACCAGATAGGGAACATATAAATGGTGTTGGGTTTATAAATGGGTGTATATCATGGTACTAGCCTATATATACAACTAAAAACATTTGTAAGGATGATGGAGGTGTGAGGTTGATGGTCATGGATCTGATTGGCCCTGATGAATAGGTAGGAATGGCTTTAGATGCTACATAGGGATAGGTTATAGTAATATAGGGGAAGGTGGACACATTGTAGGGCTAGATTTATACACTATAGGGTTAGGTTGTTATCTTATAAGGTTAGGTTCCTACCATGATAGGTGAGAGGGACCAGGGTAGGACCTCACTAGGGTTGGTGACCTAGGAGAGGGACTCTTTAAGGTAGAAAGGAGTAGTAGCAACACAAACAAGGGCTTCAGGCACCATCCCCACAACATGATACCTAACTATAGTAGAGGAGATATGGTATTATGAGGCCATATTTTTTACATAGTGTCCACAGGAGCCCTGATTGGGTGAGTATAGGGATAGCTTGGCAGGTAGTGCTAGTGTGGAAGCACCAAGGTAGTGGGTAGTGTCTATAGATGGATAGATAAGGATAGCCAGAGGATCAATAGGTATATCATTTTGATTCTAGCCTACAAGCTGATGTGGTGGGATGTACATTTTGAGAGAGAGACATTTCTATCTACTTGTACACATTATTATGTTATTTTACTTTTGAGTTATGTATGATCAATATTTATGCTCATTGTCATGGTTTATGGGTTATGGCTAGTCTTGATGTTTAATGATTATGGTGTGATATTAATATGGCTTATGGATGATACGTATGTTATAGATGTTATACATTGATATAGGCTTAGCTAGACATGAGATGGTTTTGATACATGGTTATGTTTATGACATGCTAAATTTTAATGAGTATATACTACATTATTTTATATTTAGACATGTGGCGGAAAAATGGTTGGTTGCTTTAATTACTTATGGATGTTGTGTTATTATCATGCTTCACCTGATGTTGTGTTATGCTTTTTGTTAATTTTTAGGATAAAATACATGAGGTAATTTAATTAACAACACTAGATGGAAGAACAAATAATATAATAAAGATACAAATTCCTTAATGAAAATATCAACTAGTCACGATAGGATAAGAAGAGGGCAGAATGTTTTTGCATCGACAAAGACTAAAACAAAACCAAAGTTGGATTGATTTAATGAATATAAGCCCTTTGAATGCTTCACATTAGCTTTTGTTATGTGGTTAAAAAGGTTTATTGACCACATAATGTCAAGTAAGCTCAAAAATCCCTTGTGCATAATGTAAAAAAGTGGGGATGGATGAAAATGGAAGCTTCTTGTGAGACTAGCATGCCTCTTTTGTAGGTGTCTAAAGAGCTAGTATAAGCAATTCTAGGCCAAATTGTGTAGACTGATCGGTGCAGGAAGTCTACTTGTGAAATCCAATTGTGGCTTCCACCTTAATTTGTTGTTGTGAGATCCGATTACGGCTTTTTACATTAGTGTGCTTTTATTGTGATTGTGATAATGGGTATTTTGCTAATTATTGTATATGGGAAGTTGATCAATGTGAGAAGCTTCCAAGAAATTCTTAAGCTTTTGAAAAAATGATTTACTTAGCCATCATTCAAGGGAGTAGTCTAAGTTTATTATCTTTATTCAAAGCTTTTTGATAGCTATCTTTTAAGGGAGCAGTCCACCTTACGTTTGGTAATTTAAATTAAATTTTCAATAGCTATCCTTCAAGGGAGTAGTCTGTGAATGATATGAATGACCCATGATTGCTAGTCATAGGAATTTTGTTGTTTGCTTTGATTTTTTTGACATAGGCTTGCTTAGGCTAGCTTAGTGGTTCACCTTTAAGAAGGCAAAAATAAAAGCACAAGAATATTTTTTAGGTGTAAAGAGGTTTAGGTGATAATGACCATGGGAATCCATCCTATAAAGGGGTGGAAAGTACCATAAAAACCATGCCATGGGTAGAGCTATGATATCCATTATTTGAGATAATGATATGACTATGATAGGTAATCACATGGTTTAGTTTTAATTAGTTGTCCCTAAACTAGGGAGATGGAATGTAGGTAGATAGCAAGGGATGAGCTTAAGCTAAAAAAAATGTGAACTTGATCTTTCTTAAAAAAAGAATGGACATAGATGCAAAAAATTAAGGGGCTCAGGTTCTAGGTGATCTTCAAGATAAGATAATTGATTAGCTCCTAATCCATACTTATGGGTTGTGATATAAGGTTTAAGCTAATTAAAATTCAACTTTCTCTAGCTTGCTTTTCTCCATATTAGTGACATGTTGGTTTCCCTTTAACATGAGGTCTTTGATATTGAATTCCCAAAATCTAAGGTGTTTGTTATAGGCATGCTTGGTACACTCTTGATAGACATGGAGATATGTAAGAGATGTTAAATATCACTTGTTAAGTAGCTTGAGTTGAGATAAACAGTGATGACAATAATCATCCTAAAAATTGAGCTCTTACAAAGATATGCGAAGAGAGGGAATTTGGATTTCAAGAGGTAAGACTAACTCCACTCCAAACACAAGAGAGAAAAGGGTAGCACCCATAGGGGTTTTAATGCTAGTATGATATTCCCATAAGGTGAAGGATATGTGTAAATACCAATCCTAACCAGATGTGTTGATCATTTTAGTTAACATGTTATTGGGATTTTAGTTAGAGGCTTCTACCTATCCATTAGTTTGAGGGTGATAGGGTGAGGAGAAGCTTAAATTGATACTGAATGTGTCACATAGACCCTATACTTACTTGTTTTTAAAGGATTTACAATTATCAGTGATAATCTTGTGAGGAACATCAAAATGATAGATAATGTGATGGTTGATAAAGCCAACAATATTTTCTACTTTGGTTGAGATTAGAGGAATATCCTCTACCCACTTGGTAAAAACATTTGGTCACAATGATGATATAATGATGTCAATGTAAGGAATGGGGGTTAATTTCACCAATAAGATCTAGACCCCATTATGATAAGGGCCAAAAATTAGTGGTAACTCGAAGACTATGGCTATGTGCATGATGCAAATTAGCATGTTTTTGACATTTGACACACTTTTTCATGTAATCATAGTAGTCTTGGTTAATGTTAGGCTAGTAATAGCCAAGGTGAAGGATACACTTAGTTACAATGAGGTCTTTAAAGTGGCCTCAATAGATACCATCATGTATTTCCTTGATATCATGAGAGGCTTCTTGATTGTGTAGGAAATGAAAGAGAAGACCATCAAATCCATGTTTATAAAGGATACCTCCTAGTATGTTATAACATGAGGTACTCTAGATAAATGCTCTTCTATTATTTTGAGAAAGGCCAAAAGAAACTATGGCAAGGTTAAGATAGTCAAAGGTTTGCTGATACCAAAGGTTGAGTTGGGTATCTTCTATAGTGAAAATGGTGGGATAATCTAGTTTTATATAGGAAGGCTAGGTTAGCTTATAGATTAAAAAAAATAGCTTAGAATTCAAGGGTGTAGATGGTATTTGAGAGGTAAGGGAATAGTGAACTTATTAGTAGATCATGGGGTTGACTAGATGTGGTAGTGTTCAAATGATGTTAAGAATTCATAAACTAGTTGCTTGTACTATTGTAAAACATGATTCTTACAATGGTAAGAGCCATTGATTTTATTGACCACAAGTTGGGAGTCACCAAAGATGTTAATTATTTTGACCCCTAAGGATAAGGCAGTTTGAAGGCCTATCAAAATCTAGCTTGAAGGATAAAGGGAGAGGCCCACCATCAAAGGGGATCAATCAAAGAACATGGTGACTTGATAGGTGAAATTTTCTTGAGAGATGGTCATGATGGACTCGTCAGGGAACTCAAGAGGAAGAGATTGGTTATCTACTAAAGGTTATTCAGCTAACTAGTCAGTAATGACTTTCCCTTTTATTGACTTTTGTTAAAGGAACTCAAGGTCAAAATTTGCTAAGAGCATAACCCACTTAGCCATACACTAGTTTTTGTATGGCTTGGAGTGCATGTACTTGAGTGGGTCAGTGTTGGTTATGACATATGTTTTATGGTTAAAAATGTAGTGGATAAAATTGGTGGCCATGAAGACTAAAGATAAGTTAAATTTCTCAATATCAGTATACCAATTCTCATATTATACAAGCATGTGGCTAATGTAATATATGAATTACTCTTTGTGTTGTTAATCTTGATGAGCCAACATTGCCCCTAGGGAATGGTCAGTGGTAGAGATATAAAGGTAGAAAGGTTGGTTATGTTTATAAGGGGTGAGGATAGGTGGTGACAAAAGGTACTCTTTAAGTAAATCAAAGGCCTTTTGACAGTCATTATTTCATTTGAAAGACATCTTTCTTCAGAAGGTGCTGGAATGGTTGACATCGATATGAAAGTTGGGAGATAAAGTGATGAATAGATTGGAGCTTCCCCTATAAACTATGGAGTTGATTAAGGTTGGTTAGAGGAAGAATGTTAAGGATGGATTTTATTTTGGTGGGATTGACTTTGATTCCATGAAGGGAGATGATAAAGCCAAGAAGCTTTCCTGACAAGACCCAAAAAATGCATTTTTTGGGGTTAAGGTACACATGGTAATGGATGAGGCATTCAAATATAATCTTAAGAATGTCCAAGTGATATTTTTAGAGTTTGGATTTTTTGAGAAGTTCATCCACATATTCCTTACCAATCATATGGATAAGGTCATGGAATATATAAGTCATGACATGTTAGTAGGTTATACCAGAATTGTTTAGTCTAAAAGACATGACCCTATAACAAAAGGTTCCCCAAGAGGTGGTAAAGGTGGTCTTGTGCTGATCTTCAAGAGAAATTAAGATCTGATTGTAACCTGAGAACTTATCTATGAGAGATAACATCTTTTGGCTAGTTATAAGATCAATAAGCTGGTTAGTGATGGGTAGAGGAAAGTCATCTTTGGGGCAAGCAAGGTTAAGGTCATAAAAGTCCACATAAATTCATAGTCCCCCTATGGATTTGGTGATAATAATGACATTCGAGACCCATTGGGGTTATTCAATGTGTTAAATGAAATTGATAGATAGAAGACATTAAAGCTCTTCTTTGACAAGAAGGACTATGTGAGGGTGCATACGTCAGAGCTTCTACTTGACAAGATTGGCATCATAGTTAGTGACTATGTTATGGGTAAAAATGGTGGGTCAATTCCAAGCATGTCATTATATGACCAAGAGAATGCTATTATATGGTCTTAGAGGAAGAAGGGGAAACCTTGAAGTTCCTCAGCATTCAATGATGGCCAAATTTGACAATGTGGGGGTTTTTTGGAGTGCCCAAGTTGATATCCATGGTGGATTTTTTCAACATGGTTAAGGTCTTGGGAGGAAGGGATTTATGGATGGAGGAATTTGGGGCACCAAGGTAGGTGAGAATGGAATCATCATCCTGGCACTAGACAGTGTTAATAGTAGGAGAGTTTTCTTCTATCATCTCAAGATGGGTCAAAGGGATGGTTACAGTTTCCCCTCTTTATGATAAGTCAAGGGTACTATGCTAATCATGTTGTTGAAAAAAAATTAGGTGGGATGATGTCATCATATTCATATTCAAGTGGAGGTGAGGTTAGTGAGGAAGGGGAATCTTCCTCAACAATGGTAATGGTAGGTGGTTTGGGTTACTTATTGTTGGGTAGGATGAAACCAAGGCAATGCTTCTTATGCGGCTTCCTAGTTTCAATGGTGACCAATTCATGTGAACCATGGTCACATCACCCAAGACCAAAGCCTTTCTAAGAACACTGATGGAGGTACGTCTTCGTGAAGCTCAATGTATCTAGGCAAGAGAAATTGTCTATAAATGGCCTAGGTGAAAGAGAGGTGGCATAAGTGCCAAAGGGTTTGTTGAGTCCCCCATAGACAAAATGGGTATGATGGTGGGGAGGTCTAAAGGGAATGATAGTTTTGACATTAGGGTCATATCTTGGCTATTTGGTGAGTTTCCCATACTCATGAGGAGTAGGGAAAGCATCAAGGGCTAAAAAACTCCCCAGTGAAAGGTGATGGAATGTTGATTCCAAAGGGTCCATCCATGTTGGGGATTTGGTCCAAAAGGATAGAGGAACTAATTGATGCCTCATCAATAGAAGGGGATATGATATCCACTTTGGTGGTTTAAGGTTCGGTTCTAGCATTTGAGGGTATACTCAATAGGGGTATGAGGACATCATTGGGGTGATAGGTCATGTTGTATGTCGATAAAGGGCTTGGGTCAGCTTGAATGGTGATGACTTGACCTTTGTGCTCAAACTTAATGTAATGGTGAAGAGTGGAGGGGACACAACCCATAGATAAGATCCAAGGTCATCCTAACAAAACATTATATCAGAATTCACCTTCCACTACATAAAAAAGTTCAATGAGTGTGCAACGTCCTAAATGGATATGGAGAATGATAGTTCCTAAGGTAGTAGCCATGGTATGATTGAATGATGAAAGGATGAATAAGGTTTTAGATATGATATTGTCTAGTAGGTTAAGTTAGTTGTAGGCATGGGAGGAGATGATGTTAATGATATCTCCCCCATTAATCATGACCCATTTGATGTGGGTTTGATTGATGTAGGTAGTAATAAAGAGAGGGGGATCTAGGTCCTTAGGATGGATGGAGTTATTTCTGAATCCTTGAAGGTAATAAGGTTAGAAATTTCAAGGGTGTCAAAAAAGATTGCTAGAGGTTAAAGGTCTTCAAGTTGGACCTTGATGGATTATAAAGCCTCTATTAGTGTTTGGTGATGATGGAGAGAGGTAGAGATTAACTCATACAAGTTTATCTTCATTAGGGTCTAGTGAAGTTGCTTGAGGATAACTTTCCTAATAGATTTTGAGGGGTAAGGGTGAGAGGCACATAAAATGGATACCTTGTGTTTGGTTGAAGATAAATATGGTTGGGTGTGAGTCAGTTGGGAGATGGAAGAGGGATGCATCCAAGGAATGGACACCTTAGCCTTCCCCTTATCCTTCTATTATGATCTCATGACCACATTGATAATATGGATATGAGATGTTAAAGTAGTAGATTGTTTAGACTCATCTTCACTTTAAGGTGAGAGTGAAGGAGTAGATATGGTTGTTGGTTGGATTGGTACAAGGCTTGTGGGAGGTTCATTTGTTAATAAATTATTTTTCATCATAAAGTTAGTGGATAATGGTTTGGAGAGATTTATAGTTATCTGTGTTATGGATGGGTGTTCTATGATAAGAACACACTTGATGGTCATTGTACCAGATAGGTTTTGAAGCTAGATGGTCAAAGAGTCTTATGAGAGGTAAGTCCAAATAAGAATTTTGTAATAAGCTATGGAGAATAGTCAAGTAGGACTTGACTAAAGGTAGTAAAGGTGTAGTCATATTTAATTTGATAGTTAGGATATAAGGACATTTGGAAAAAGGTTTGATAGTAGGTGCTTTGAGTAGGGTGTTATGCTTGGTTGATGAGCTAGAGGTGGAGGATCGTAAGGTAGGTAGCTTAGGTATTTCTAGAGTGGTGAAGAGAGGTGAGTTAGAAAGCAATTGAAAAGGTGTAACCAAAAGAGGTGGTGAGATCTTGGTAGAGATAATTGGCTTCCTACCCAAGGTAGAAGGATGAGGTCCAAAAATGGAGGGCAAGGTTGAGGGAGGTAAAATATTGGGGCTTAGGGTCTTGGGTAGTTTAACCTCTTTAGTTACTTTTATTTGGCACTTGGTTGGTTTTTTTGAAGAGGTCAGGTCCACTTTATCAAATGGATGACTAAGGCTTGGTGTACAAAAGGTACCAAGGGTTTTGGTTGACTTGGTTGGGATGAAAAAAGAGGGTTTGGTTATTTGGGTCTTGATTGACTTATGTGGTTGGAGGTTGGTTGGCTTGGTAGAGGTCTTGGTTGGTTGGGTAGGGGTTTTGGTTCGTTGGGTAGATGTATAAATAGGTTGGTTAATAGAAGTGGTAAGTAAGTTTTCTAAAGAAAAGTTTAGAGGTTCTAGTCTAGTTATATAAGGGAGACCTCATTGCTACCAAAAGGTAACCTAGTCTAAGATGGGTTTAGAAACAAATTCCAATCTTTGAAATAGTCTAGAGAATGGTTTATAGATCGATTTAACTCCTTGGGTAGTAGGTTTAAATGATAGACCTATAGGTTGGGGAAGGGGGTGGTAACCTTGTCCTCTTCCTCAATCAAAGGATACAAGGTTCATGTAGGTGGCTCCTTTGTGGGAGGAGTGGACATGGGGATTTATTCCTTGAGAATTATCTCCAAAGGAGGGGTGGGTTACTTGCTAGTTAGAGGTGAAGGTGAGGTAGCGATGGTCATTTTTTCAGATATGATAGTTGAATGGGAGGCTAGAGGGTCCACTACCTCAATAGGTGGAGGGGGAGAATATGGAACTTCCTTGGTTTGAGTGTCTAAAGGAAGGGAAGGTAAGTCCACTATCTCAATAGATGGAGGGGTGGAGGATTGAAAGATTGGGTACTAGGTGGTTCAGTAATGAGTACATCAAGGACCATGTTAACTATGTGGGCATAATGAGAACATTTGATATTATTTTTCTCATTCTTGATAACATTATGGTTTGTGAAGGGATGCCTAAATAAATCAAGGGCTTGGTTCAATGGTGCATTGGGGTTGTCCAATATAAGCTCCCCCTTGTCAATGAGAGATTAGACAAGGCTCTTGAAAGTGTTACACCTACTAAAATCATGTCTTATTACCTAATGAAAGGCACATAGATCATTATCATTAAACTAACTAGGTTTAGGATGAGAAGAAAAAAAACTAGTGAGGAGGTTTGATAGGAGGAAGTTGAATGATGTTAGTTTTCAATAACTTCTCCAAGATGGAAGCATATGATTCTCCAAGTGGAGTGAATTGTTTCTAGTTGTTCTAGTTTTGGTTCCACATGTTTTTCTTTGAAGAACTAGAGGAATTTTTTTGGTTGATGGAAGGTGGATGATCAGCCTTAAGGACAACCATATTTTTGGTTCCCTTACTTTTAGTATTGGTATTGGAATGGTTGCTTGACTTGGAGGAAAAAGCTTCATTGGTTTTGTAGGTTGAGTTCTTATTTTTGAGTTTTAGCTTTCCTTCATCAATAGCTTAGTTCTCTAGCTTACACAACATAGTAAAATATTCATCTAAGGTTTGGAAGCTTTGGACACATAGTGTAGAGGAGATATGCTTGGCACATGCCCGAGCAAAGAGATCTATGAGTTTGGGTTGAGGTAGGGAGAAGGAAAGTTGGTTAATTAGTCTCCTCCAATGAGTTAAAAAATTAGTAATGGATTCATCCTCAAACTAAAAAATAGATTAGAGGTTGATTATAGAAACTTTCTTGGAGATATTGATCAAAAAGTGGTCCAAGAAGGTTTGAGCCAGTTGGGTGAAGGAGAAAAGGGAGTGTTCGGTTATGTCACTATACCAATCCAATGTCAGACTGGCTAGAGACATGGGGAAGGTGTGGAGAAGAAGGGCATCATCATGGGTGATAAGATAAAAATCAAGCCTAAATTCCCTAAGGTCTTGTTGGGGATCCTCCTTACTTTGAAATTTAGAGAACTTGGGAAGTTCCCATTAGGAAGGATATGGCCTGATATGTATGGATAGATGGATGTGTTCATTATAGATTTAGTAATATGATAAGATGTTGTGAGCACCTAAAATGGATGAATATAAGGTGGTAATATTTTCCATAATCATATTTATTAGGTCTACTTAGGCTTATTCACCTGAAAGGTTATAAGATGCATACTTTTGTGGTGGTTAGGAGACATGCTGATAGTGGGCAGAATGTTGGGAGGCTACTATATATTGGTAAGTAGATGCCAATGTCTAGGTGGAAGATACATAAGGGTAGTATATGTAGGTGGTTAGGTAGTGGGTATGGGTACATGCCCTTGTAGGTTAGGGATGTAGCCAAACTTTAGTGCAAGGGGTGTTTGTTGGATTAGAGTGGTAGTTGGGTTGGTGACCGATAGAAGGGTGGTAACCCTTATACTAATCATTGGAAGGGTAGAGGGTATGGACATTGTAAGGACTTGAAGTATAGTAGTGGTCAATATATTAGGGGTAACTAAAGGAAGGTTAGTAGTGCTAGGGTTAAGCACTCCTATTGTGGAGGAGTGGTTGGTAGGATTAGAAGGTATAAGGGTAGTGGTTATTTGGGTTGGTTAGTTTTCTATGGTAGTCTCAAAGGGGTTGTTGGTTTATGAGGAATCTTGGGTAGTTAATGTTTGGGTAGTAAAAATGGAAATAGAGGCACTCCCCATGAGGTGGGGAGGTATGACATAAGGTGGATCTATGGGTGGGGTTGAAGCTAGGATATGGTAAGACATGGTTGTAAGATAATGTTGCAAGGCTATGGGATTGTTCTCTAGGAAAGTAGAAAAGTTTGTTTCTCCTTGAGGAACGGCCCAAGGGAAAGTATGACATCTTGAGGGGTGAAGAGAGTCTCTTTTTTTATATGTATATTCCACGGATGAAGAGGTAGAAGAGGTAGGTTGTCTTGGTGATGGGTTTTGCTCCACAAGGTCTCTTTGTTGTTGGTGATTGAGAACCATATGAGATAGGGGAGATAGAAAGCACAAAAAAACATCACTACTCAATAAAAAGAAGACAAGAAATGATCAAAGAAATAAAATCACACTCTAAAAGATATTTTAATCCCTAAAGTTTTAATTAATCTTGCTTTTTGGCTTATGCCTTAAGTAGTTGTGTGACTGAAATTGGTTTGCAGAGTGAGTACTAGAGAGGAAGTCTAAGGTGTGTTTTAGGCACTTAAAAAAATATATATTGGAATTAATATATGGATTGGTACTATGGCCTACCCCCTCACTTCACACACCACAACAATAAGGGTGTTAGGTGCTTAGCCAATATATATTGATATCTAGAGTTTATACTCAACTAGAGAGTTGAGTTGGTTCTCTCCTTGGTAATGACATTCAAGTGGAATTATAGGGAAAGGGTGAGGTTACCACTAGGTGATGAAATCTTATTAGGGCGTTGTCTCAATATTTTTTATGTATAATTGATGAAAGTGGTTTGGTTGAGTGTGTGAAACAAAGAGTCAAGTTATGATAGATTACTTTGCTTTTAAGTTAAGCTATGTGAACTAAACCTTCAAGTAGTTGATGTATGCACTTAATTTTAAGCCTAAAAGAAACCTTTGATTTCATTAATGAGAATAGAATAGAGAGATAATTCAAGCCAAAAATATCCTAAGGAAAGACACAAGAGTCCCACTAGGCATGCCAGAATGTTACAATGAATTTTTACTTATAATTTCGAAAAGGGAAAAGAAAAAACTAAGTTTGGGTATGTTTGAAAAAACCTATTTGATTATGCACATGTTGAATTAGAAGATTATGAAGAGTTCCTCTTTGGCTTGGGAGGATGACCTGCAGTTAAGAAAACACTAAAGAAAATTTATTTGTTAGATAGATAGTTGACTGGATTGCCTAGCAATAGCTAGATCCCAGAAGCAAGAGCTTCCTTAGGGGTTGTCAATCCACACATTTTAAACAATTAAGTTTATAAAAAAAAATAGAAAGTACTTGTATCAATAGTCAAAAAGTATTTAAATTTAACACAAGAATGATTGATTAAGAATTATACTAGAAATGATTTAAAATAGTGATAAGCTAATCAATACTAGTACTAGATGGTTGGGGTGTGCTTTAAAAAATTAGAAAGTGGTTTATGAATAGGTAGGGACAAAAATAAGGTTTGGTTGGGGCTAGATAGGTGAGAATAGCTTACTATATTTTATTACCATAGTGATCATCGATGGTTATGTTAACCATAAAAAATTAAGGTGGTTTTCGATGGTCAAGCTAACCATTGATGGTTAGACAAACCATTGGTAGTTGAGAAAAGTATTGACAGTTATTATGGATAGATCTGGGTTGATAACAAGTTGATTGACATGATCTCAAAGTAAGATTCTAGGAGTTGAGTAGGTGTTGGGATATGAGCAAAAATCAAATAAAGTAATGGAATATTTATCTTGTATAAGGTGGATTGGGTGGATGCTTAAGGTGGTTGAATCATTGATGGATTGTTACATGATTCAAATAGAGTAATAGTACTTGGTGCTTTGGTAGAGCTATGGTGGCAAGCTGGATCTCTGACGTAGTAGCTAGTTCATTGGATTGTTGATGATGATTGACCTAGAAAAAGAGAATTATAGATGCATAAGCTCCTTATAATAATTATAGATTATTTTCACCTCCCTAATTTTCTCTTCTTATAGGCAAGGCAAGAGAGTTATAATAAGACATGAATTGGGCCTCTTAATTTTAACTTGCATAGGTAATGGTTTACAACTATACTTAGACAAGTTATATTTAGAAAAATCAAAGTGGATGAGTTTGGATTTTGTTGGTTAAGGAGGTTCACCCTAACCATCGATGATCGAGGGTGAAGGGTCAAATTAGGTAAAAGCTAGGGTCAAGCCATTTTGGTCAAAACTAACTATGATTAGGTTTGATTAGGGATCAGAGGGTCAGATTGGTCCTAAGAGGGTCTCAAGGTGCTCAAGATAATTATGACATTCAGAATCATGGTGTGCATATTTTTGGTGTCTACACCAACCTATAATAAAAAATATTCATGTTTTAATAAAAACACTTCTAGATCATGGCCCCTTGACCCAATATTTAAAGAAGAGGAACCTTATTTAAATACTACCTCAACAAAAAACTATGGAACTTGGCTACTTCTAGAAAAGTAGACATTAAACAAAATGCATTCCATGTAGAATAAAATGAGAAGAATACCAAAAAATAAGAGGGATAAATAGTAACCTTACTTAGGAATAAGAATAAACAAGCTTAAAGAGGATCCAAAAAGGATAACTAAGCTACACACATGATCTAGAGCTCATCCAACACCCAAAGTCCAACTAAAAGTAGAGGATCTTGACCAATTAAAAAACATACAAGCATTGCCAAACATCCTTCTAGAATTAAATATAATAAATATATGGATGATTTTACACCTTACAACTTCACATCCTAGAATAATCCATACCACAAACCCAAGGATTATCACCAAATTCCATGACCCTTGAAAAAACCTTCCTTTATAGTCATTGCATTTCTAAGAACAAATAAGGGGGGGACACAATAACTACACACAAAAATTATTATAATGAATATACATAGAGGTAGAAGGCAAGAATTAAAATCAAACATTGAAATCCAAAGAATAAATTATATGAGGAGAAGAGGGAAACCCTAGACTAGAGCAAGGAAGAGGGGGGAAAGAAAAGGGGAAATGTGAACAACATTAATACATATGGATCTATAAAACAATATAATTCAATAAAAATCAAGACAAAGAATCGATTTCAATCATAAATAAAGATTCAAAGGTAGATTTCTAAGCTTGGTGATAAAACTCTTGATTTTTTAGGCAATGGTTATGTAAATGTTGGTTCTTGTAGGGTGGTAGTTGTAAAACTACTAGTTTGCATTAACTTATAGTTTTTACTATGGTGATATTACATGTATGGTACAAATATTTCAAGTGTTTTTTCACATTATATGAATATTAGATATATTTTAATATATGAATGGATGTCTTTGAGTATGATAAGAATATGTAAACATTGAGAGAAGGAATTAGTGAACATAAATGGTGTTTAGTTTTATTAGAAGGATTGAAGGAACAATGAGGAAATCTTAGTGAGAAATATATCTAAGTGTTCTAATTAATATATATTTTCATGTTAATATGTATTTGGACATAATAATATAGTATTTAGTGAAATTAAACTTCCATTGGTTTTATCCCCAACCTTTTGGGGTTTTTAGATCAAAAATATGTGTCTTGGTGTCTCCATGTTTTGAGTTCTATTTCATGTTCGTACATTCATATTCCAATTATTACATTTAATTTTATATTTTATAATAGAACACAATTCATTAATTATAATTCATTTAAATTAATTGAACTATCATATAGAATAAGAATCAAAGTAGATCAATAATTTCTGATTCTCTAAATTCTAACAAATATGAACTTGAGAATTTAAAGATAATTTTAGTATCAAATCATATTGATCTTTGGGTTATTTTGGAAAGTTTGACTAATTTATAAGACAATGTTAATATCTTAATAAGGTGAATTTAGCCTTATAATCCTAAATATCTATAAGAATTTGGAATCAATAGGTGAAATAAATGACTCATGAAGGTGAAGAAAGTCATTACAAGATAGTAATTATAGTTGAATCATGTATGGAAATCATGATGAAGTCTTAAAACCCTATTACCAAATTAAAAAATATAATACATAGAAACTAAAGATCTATGGGTGTTATGGTTCATCTTATAGAAAATAATCTTGACATAGAAGCAACATGTAAAGAATAAGATGAAATTAGAGAAGAGTCGATGGATGACCATGAAAAATAACCTTGTAAATAAAAATTTAAAGCTAAGGTAAAATTTGAACAAAATCCTTCCAGGTTTGAAACAAAAATAAATACTAAATCCTTTGAATGGAAAGTAGATGTTGAGATTTTATACAAATGGTTGAAGCAAATGGAGATCTATTTAAATGTGCATAAAGTAATTAAGTCATAAAATATTGATTTTCTACATCTCAAGATGGAAGGTATTTCTATAATTTGGTAGGAAATATATCATATTATAAAAAGAAGAATAAATTGGTTTTGGATAAGTAGGGTGGTTCAAAGAATTCTTACATAATTTTTTAATCTTATTGGCCATAATATGGATTAAAAAGTTAAGTTGGTAATATTATAGGTAAGGATCATGTTAAATTATGCAATATTATACCACAGATTTCCATAAACAAGCCATATTCATGGGCTTGGACTTGAAAGATGAATACAAATTGACCAAATAATTAGGTCTCCACTCATGCCTAAGGAGATAATTTATCTAAATTAAGACATAAGACCATGAAAATGCATGTTTGATATCATATTTCATTGAGGAATAAAATAAGTAAGGAGGGGGAGATCCCTAAAATAAAAATCAATCCAAAAATTAGGTCAAAAAAGAGGAAAACCAACTTTTCAAATCCTTCAATAATGTTAAATGGAAAGGTAAGAGGAATGACACAAATTTTCATAGTTTTAAGGATCCTAAAAACCATTGTAATCATTATGTTAAATATATGGTCATATTGATGCTAAGTGTTAGAAGTTGCATCCAAAATTTCACCACAAGAATCATTCTAAGAAGGAATCTAGAAAGTCCATGGAATATTTGAAGGAATAAAAAGTAGAGATAGAGAAATTTTTTGATGTAGATGAGAATCTTGTATGCACTACAATAAACATGAACAATAAAAAACAAAAAAGAGAAGAGATGAGAAAAAATATCAAATCAAGACTCAAATTAAGAAGACCAAGGTAAATGCACTTGTTGATATTGAGTCTCAATCTAATTTGATTTCATATGAAAGTGTTAGGAATTTTTGTTTAAAAAATATATGATTATCATCACTTGTATCATTTGGGTTGGGTGAAGAAGGGTGTTTAAATTTAGGTGATTAAAAGGTGTAAGTTTGAATTTGGGGAGTAACCCATAATATGTTGATGAACTATAAACATATATGATTCCTCTTGATGTGTTTGATGTGGTGTTTTAAAGTCTCTACTTGTATGTTAGGGATGTTATCATCACGAGGAGGGAAAACATGAATCGACATGACAAATATGGAGTCAACTATGTCATCAAGGCACACCAACTCAAGCCTAATATTACCATAAGAAGTGTCAACTAAGAAAAAAGACTCATTCAAGAAAATAATTAGTTTTGTTTGATTCCTTTAAAAGATAAGAAAAAATATGGGTTATAAATATCTAAAATTGATAGTACTAACAAAATATTCAAGGGATTGCATGAGTTGATTCACTATTTTAAAAATGTGTTACAAACTCCCAATAGTTTGCCTCCAAAAATGGAAGTAGAACACGAGATTTGTGGTGCAAACATCCTCTACACACCATTATAGGTAATAAATATTAAGCATGAAATATACTAAGAGGGGGGTGAATCAGTATAATATAAATCTTATATTTAAACTGATTTATTTTCTTTAACCACTCAATCATACATTCAAGATATGCAATCAAATTGAAATAATAATTTGAACCATGAGAGAGAGAGAGAGAGAGAGAGAGAGAGAGAGAGAGAGAGAGAGAGAGAGAGAGAGAGAGAGAGAGAGAGAGAGAGAGAGAGAGAGAGAGAGAGAGGCAATTTTTTACATGGAAACCCAAAGTGGGAAAAAACCATGAAGAACAATCTCAAGTATATGAATGAGCACCAACTCAAAATACAAAGTTTGCAAGCACCAACTTGCAGGAGCACCAACCCCTTTGTCGAGTACCAACATAGAAACTATTTGTGAGCACCAACCCATAGGAGCATAACCCCTTACAAAATTCATGAGCACCAACCCCTCTTGTTTATAAAACACAATTATCTCTCAATGTTGCTTACTCAACAAATGATAGAACTCTACAATATCTCTTGCTTTTCTCTCTTCAAAAACAAATACAAATCATGTACTCTCTTGAATATTACAAATGGCTTCTCAAGACTTTATTTATAGCTTTCCAAATATCCTTTGGCCTTCGCCCTTTGTGAACCTTCAATCCTCATGGAAAATGGCACCAAACTTGCATGACCCTTCATATCCTTCCATTTGAAAATTCATATGGTGACCCTTCATAAGAAAAATCATCCTTTCCTTTTTTGTCTTTATCTTGGTGAATTTTCATATTCCTCAAAGTGTCCCTTCTTGTAAAAATGCACGATACCTCTTTTGTCTTCACATGGTGACTCTTATAATTCCTCAAGGTGACTCTTCATGAGAAAATGCGTCCCATTCCTCTTTCGTCTTTTACCTTGTGACTTGTTGACTTCTCCATGGGCCCTATTTTGACATATATGCAACCAAAAATATATTTATTAATATTAAATAAATATTAACACAATTAGCTAAGATACGAATATTAAAAACACCATTAAATGTAATAGGGCCTTTATCACCAATAATGCTAGACCTTTGACATCAATGACAATATTTACAACAATCTCCCCCTTTTTCATTAATGTCAACCTCAAATTAAAACTACCACATCTTGAAACCTACACATACTTCCATCTAAAAAACATACAATAACTCCCCCTTACTATAGTAACATGTATCTATTCCTTGTACCTATTTTTGCATTTGTTCTTATACTTGTTATTCTCCCCCTTTGACATCAATGGCAAAGGGCCTACCTAGAGCTAACACTCATCTCCCCCTCAACTGATGCTAAACCTCAATGGAAAGAAGTAAAATAAATTACTCCCAACTTATCTCATAGATACTCAAATGTGTCTTTTGGTAGTGCCTTTGTGAAAATATCTACAATCTACTCTATAGTACTGATATATTCCATCTTAACCTGTTGATCTACAACTTACTCTCTCAAGAAGTGATATCTAATGGGAATATGTTTTGTTCTTGAATGTATCACTAGATTCTTCAAAATATTTATAACACTTGTCTTATCACAAAAAATAAAAATAGGTTCATCATACTTTACCTTGATATCTTCCAAACTTTGTTTCATCCAAAGCACTTGAGTACAACACAATACTGCTGTAATATATTATGCTTCAACTATAGAAAGTGATACTAAATTTTGCTTCTTACTTAGCCATGATACTAAGCTATCACCAAGGAAGAAAGATCCTCCACTTGTGCTCTTTCTATCATCCAAGCACCCTACTCAATCTAAATCTGTATAAGCAACCAAAGTGAAATCTTTACCTATGAGATACCATAATCCGTAATCCAATGTCCCCTTGATATATCTAAATATTCTCTTCACCAACTGAACATGACTATCTTTTTGAGGTGACTGATATCTTGCAACCATACCTAATACATGCATGATGTTTGGCCTCAATGCTATCAAATATATAAGACTACCAATCATAGATCTATAGAAAGATTGATCTATAATAGGTGAATCTTCATCCTTTCTCACCTTATTTCTTGTACACATTGGTGTGCCAACTGGTGCACAATCCTCAAAACCAAATTTATTCAACATTTTCTTGGCATATTTACTTTGAAATAAGAAAAATTCCTTTATTTGATTGAAATATTTGCAATCCTAAGAAAAATGACAATTCTCCAAGCATAGACATCTCAAATTATTTTTACATTCTATCAAAAATTTATTTTATCATCTTTTTAATATTTCCTCCAAAAATGATATCATCAACATATACCACAATAATCAATTGATCCTCACCTTCTATTTTGATGTAGAGATTACTATTAGCAAATCCTCTCTTGAAACCCTGATCTTGTAGGTACTTATCAAGTCTTGCATACCAAGATCTGGGAGCTTGTTTAAATCCATACAATCCTTTCTTTAATCTACATACATGGTTACTAATATTTGAGATAATAAATCCCTCAGGCTACTCAATGTAGACCTCTTCTTCAAGATTCTCATTTAAAAAGGTAGATTTGGCATCCATCTGAAACACTTTAAAAATTTTAAACACTGCATATGCAATAAATATTATAATAGCCTCTAACCTTGCCGCTGGTGCAAAAGTTTCTTCAAAATCTATTCCTTCAATCTGAGCATATCCTTTACATACTAATCTCACTTTATTTCTGGTCACTTCTCCATTTTCATTCAACTTATTTCTATAAACCCATTTTGTTCCTATCACATTGTGATGTTTTAGTCTAGGCACTAATTCCCAAGTATCATTCATTTCTATTTGATTTAATTCTTGATCCATAGCCTTAACCCAATGCTTATCATGTCTAGCTTCTAAAAAATTTCTAGGCTGAATTTTGGATAACAAAGAGAAATTAACTTGCTCATATTCACGTACCATCATTCTTCTAGTGTGAATTCCTTTATTTATTTCCCCATTGATGTCACTTTCATTATGATTTCTCTAAACATATTTGGATGGAGTTTTGGTTCCCTTTTTCTCCTTCTTCTCATATTCATTTGATTCTTCAAAACCTTCTTCTTCAATGATTTTAGGAATGTCTACTGGATCACTGATTCTTTGTGTTCCATCTTCTTCTATCTGACACTTACACTTTCAATAATTTTCTTGGTTCTTTTGTTATAACATCTATAATCTTTAATTTTGAAAGAATAACCAACAAATATACCTTCATTTGCTTTGGATTCAAACTTACCAAGTTTTCCATCAGTTCTTTTTATGAAGCATCTGCTGCCAAAAACTTTGAAATAATCAACTATTATTGGTTTGTCTTTCCATAGCTCATAAGGAGTCTTGTCACTATTGATTCTCAATAATGCTCTCTTATTAATATGCACTATTGTAGTAACTACCTCTCTCCAATATTTATCTGCTATCTTGGATTCATTTAGCATTGTCCTTGCCATCTTCTAAATTGTTCTATTTTTTTGTTCAACTACTCTATTTTGTTGTGGAGTTCTGGTTGCTGAATAATGTCTCTTTATTTCATGATATTCACAAAACTTAATAAATTAATGTAACATGAATTATCCTCCTTGATCTGATCTTGGACACTTAATTTTCAAATTGGTTTCATTCTCAGCTAATGCTTTGAAATGTCTAAAAGCTTCTAATTTTTTCTTTAAAAACATTACCCAAGTTATGCATGAAAAATTATCAATAAGTAACATGAAATATTTCTCACCTTGAGTACTTTGAGTCTTCATAGGTCCACATAGGTTAGTGTGAACAAGATCTAACATCTGAGTGGTTGAGTACTCTTTTATTTTGAGCCACCTTCTAGCTTGCGTCCCATGCTGACAAGGTTTACAAAGTGTGTCAGATGGCTTTATAATCTTTGGAATATTTCTGACTTCTTGCTTTTTGTTGATGTTGACAATATTTCCAAAATTTATGTGCCCCATTCTCCTATGTCATAGCCAAATTTCTTCAATTTAACTCAAACAACATCTTCAACCTTTGATGTCTGATAACATATACAAGTTATTCCCTATTCTTTGAGCATCTACAACCAATACATCTGAATCTTTTCTTCTAATTTCAAAACCTTCTGCATAAAACTTTAGTGTGTGCCCCTGGTCACACATTTGACTTACACTCAAAATATTATGTTTAAGACCTTCTACATATAAAACATTTTCAATTTTAGTTATACCATTATCCAAACTTAGTGTACCTTTTCCAACAATTTTGGCAGTAGTATTATCTCCAAATTTCACTGTGCCACCATTAATCTTCTTCAAGGTTATGAACTTGCTCTTATCTCTTGTTATGTGCCTTGAACATACACTATCAATGAACCATGAATTTTCTTTATTTCTTTCATGCAAATCTATCTACACCAACATAGATTTTTTAGGTTGTTTCTTTTGCCAAGAACCTGTCTAAACTTTGTTCTTAATGAATGGAGCCTTAAAACTCTGGTCCTTCTTGACTGACTTGAACACACTTCTACAGTACTAGGATATGTGTCCAAATTTGTTTCACTTGTAATATATTATGGTCTCTTCATGAAATCCTGGTAGAGGAGCAAAAGAGTTGTGGCTTCTACTTGATTCTACATGACTTTCCTTCTCCTTATTTCTAAAACTGTTAGCTCTTTTTTGACATTATAATTTCTTATGACCATAGCCATTACAATAAAAATAGTAACCATAAAAATAGGACTTGTTTATGTATCTCTGACTTGATTGCCTTTTGTAGCTCTATTTCCTCTAACCTTCTTTGTTTGAGATGTCCTCTATATTCTTAACTTCTTTCCTTTTTATTTCTTCTTTTGTAAGAGCTTTAGCATAGCTCTTTCCTTTTTCCTTGTCTATGAAAGTAGTGACCTCCTCTTTCTCATTTTCAAATACAATACCTATCTTATCTAACATTGATCTTTGATTTTCTAATATCTTATTCAATATATTAATGCTATTCTCAAATTTTGAATCATTGGCTACTCTATCATTGATTGCTTTATTTGTTTTATCAAGATCTACTTTTAAAGAAGCAATTTCAATAACATACCTTTCACATTCTTTACTTACTAATTTCAACTGTGTCATTAGATCTTCTTCATTCTTCTAGGCTTCTTCAAAATGTGCTTGTAGGTCTTCAATTATTTCCTTTGACTCCTTTTCATTTTTCTCGATCTAGAGCTTTAATCTGTGATTCTTCTTTTCAAGAGATTTTAACTCTTTTAAGGCACAAATGAGTTCTCCTTCCAGATTCACTTTAGCTTCATCCTATTCTTCTTGTTGATCATCTATAATTTTTCTTTCAGAGGCATCTTCATGTTTGGCCATGAATAAAATCTCTTCTTCTTCTAAGTCATTGACTCCACTATCTTCGGCTGAGCTAATATCTTTAGAATACAAACTCTTCTTCTTGAATTCCTTCTTGAATTTATATTTGAAATTCTTCTTGTATGTAGACTTTCCTTCTTCATTATCATCATTACCCTTATTTGGGCATTTAGCTACAAAATGTCTAATCTTTCCACAATTAAAACATTTAAAATGTAATTTTCTTTGATATTTATCTGTGCCCTTTTTTGGCTTATAATGAAAAGAGATCCATTGTCATCTTCATCATCGTTGGAACTATCAATTGACTCTTGAATCTTAGCCTTCTCTTTCTTTGATGTCATGAAAGCTGCTTCTCTCTTTGAGGGTTTATCTTGTCCAGTCCACATCTCATAATCTGTAAGAATACCATGAAGCTTATCCATCTTTAGCTTGGCTAAATTCTTGATCTCTTCAATTGCCAATTTTTTTTCATCATATCTCAATGGTAGAGATCTCAAAACCTTTTGAACCATAGTCGACTCTTCTAAATTTTCTCCAATTCCTTGAATCTGACTGACTATTTGATCAACCTGCAACAGATAACTTGCTATATTTTCTTCTTCTTCCATGTTTAAACTCTCAAACTATCTTCTGAAAGTCTAAAGCTTAGCTTGCTGAACCTTTTCATAACCTTTGTAAATATTCTCAAGTTTTACCCAAGTTTCATGAGCAGACTTACATTGCATAACTTAAACAAATTTTAATTCATATACACCACATAAAATAACATTTAAAGCTTTAAAATTATTTTCACTTGCCTTCTTTTCTACCATAGTAGTTACAAGTGTCTGTGGCTCTTCATATTCTTCCACCACTACTTGCCATATGGCGAATCCAAAGTCCATCAAATAATTCTTCATCTTTATGCTCCAAAAAACATAATTCATTATATGAAACAAAGGTGCTTTATTTGTAGAGAATCTTTCATGTGATCCAGCCATCATGCTTTCTTGATCTTCTTTCAAGTTGTAAAACTTTTTCAAAAGAAACCTACTCTGATACCAATTGTTAAGCATGAAATATACTAAGAGGGGTGGGGGGTGAATCAGTATATTATATATATTATATTTAAACTGATTTCTTTTCTTTAACCACTCAATCATACATTCAAGATATGTAATAAAACTAAAATAATAATTTTTACCACATGAGAGAGAGAGAGAGAGAGAGAGAGAGAGAGAGACCAAATTTCTACGAGGAAACCCAAAGTGAGAAAAACCACAGAGAACAATCTCAAGTATATGAATGAGCACCAACTCAAAATACAAAGTTCGCAAGCACCAACTTGTAGGAGAACCAACCCTTTGCCAAGCACCAACATAGCTACTATTTCTGAGCACCAACCCCTCTTGTGTATAAAACAAAACTATCTCTCAGTGTTGCTTACTCAACAAATGATATAACTCTACAATATCTCTTACTTTTCTCTCTTCAAAAACAAATACAAACCATGAACTCTCTTGCATATTAAAAATGGATTCTCAACCCTTTATTTATAGCTTTCCAAATGACTTTTGGCCTTCACCCTTTGTGACCCTTGAATCCTCATGGAAAATGGCACCAAACTTGCATGACCCTTCGTATCCTTGCATTTGAAAAGTCATATGGTTACCCTTCATAAGCAAAAACATCCTTTCCTCTTTTTCCTTCATCTTGGTGACTTTTCATATTCCTCAAAGTGTCCCTTCATGGAAAAATGTGTCATACCTCTTTTGTCTTCACATGGTGACTCTTAGAATTCCTCAAGGTGACTCTTCATGAGAAAATGCATCCCATTCCTCTTTCATATTTTACCCTGTGACTCTTTGACTTCTCCATGGGCCCTCTTTTGACTCAAATACAACCAAAAATATATTCATTAATATTAAATAAATATTTACATACATCAGCCAAGATATGAATATTAAAAACATCATTAAATGCAATGGGGCCTTTATCACCAATAATGCTAGACCTTTGACATCAATGACAATATTTCCAACAATCAATTTAGTGTAATGAGGTCAATAAAAAAATTTAAGATTTAAATAATTTAGGCTTTCATAATCTATAAAATTAGAAGTTTTTTGGAAAAAAATACATTGATTAAATCTAATCAACACATTTTTAAAAAAAAATCTTATTTTAAATTCAATATTTGTTATAATAAGGCATTATATGCCCAAGTAATTCACCATGTGGGTTACCCATTGTGATGGTTCAAAATAATTATGGCCTTTGGAGGACATGCATTGATTATAGAGCCTTAAAAAACATCAGCATAAAGAATAAATATCCACTCCCATGAATTGATGACTTGTTGGACCAACCTCAATGATCTCAAATAAGGTTATAAAAAATTCCACATGAGGGTGGATACATAAAATTGGGGGACAAAAAATGACATTCATGGTGAGATTTTATTTTTAAAAAGAGTGTATTCCCTTTTTAAAAGGGTGTATGCCTTTTTAAAAAAAAAATCATCCCTAAAAGTCCTTGGCATGGTGAAAAATAAAAATGGTATAATCCCTTTATGTTCCAAAGTATTTACTCACTTTGTGGCCCAAAATGGGTGTATGCCCTTTGTGGGCTATAGGGCATATGCCCTTTATGGCCCAAGAAGAGCATACGCCTTTTAACCCATAAAGGGTGTATGCCCTTTGTGGTTATAAAAGGGTGTACACCCTTTTTTATTTTCACTATTTTTTCCAGGCCTTACTCAAACCTATGAATTCACTTTTTCCTTGAAGGAGATATTGCATTTTAAATATGACATGTGTGCTTTGGCTATGCATCCTGCCACCATGATTCAACATTTTGATTGTAGTCTCAAGTATGTTGATTGTTAAATTTTAATTTAGGGGTTTCAATTTATGTGTTTTTATGCATAAGGTTTTGAAATTAAATTTTCATTGAACTCTCTCACATTTCCTAATGAAATTTATATTTTTATAAATCTAGATACATAATTAAATGGACCCAATGCATGAAGAAAATGTAGAACAAAAACCATGATCAAAACCCTCAATAGTTTGACTTTACATAATAAGAAAATGAATTGTATGAAAAATATAATGTAAAATGCCAATAATTAAAAATTATTATCAATAGTTCATGTCACTCCTCAATTCATAGTGAATAAAATTCACTTACGAGTACATTGGAGGCTATGCTTAATAAAGTAGGAAATGTCACTTCACAACTTGATGCAATTTTGCATAAAAAAGAAGTCCTAAAAAATATTATTCTGATAAATTATCATATGATTACATAAAAAAAGATAAATAAATGAGATGTCTGTGCATTATTTCTTAATCCTGAAACTAGCCAACCATCACTACCAAGTTACAAACATATTATCATTGATTAGTGTGTTCACACAGAGATAAAAAATAACTTTTGGATAGGTGGTGGATGGTGTTTGACAAGCCTTCATGTAATAATAATAAGGTTTTATTATACTTTTTTAGAAAGAATTATTTGATTTTGTGATATAAAAAACACCAAATTATTGTTACATGAATGCCTCTCAAGGTATGGGAGGTGGGTTCTCATTTGATAGACATGGTGCTAGGTAGGACCAAAACCACCCTAATTGAGTTTAGAGAAAATAAAAGGACAATAAAACATGTTTCTATCCCTAAAATTTTACATTGTACCACATATATGGACACCCTTGAGGTATTTACTAGTCTCACATAGGTTATGATTGACCATGGAATACATTGATGACTTCTACACAGGCTCCATGTGGTGGGGCATTTAGTAGTGTCCCCCATACTATTATTTCTAGTGGTACTGGTGTTAGTGTCTCTACTACTAGCAGTCATTTAATAATTCTTGTATATTATTTCACATCATGTGGGAGGAAGTGTATTAGACCTCCTATTTAGGGTGACATACACGGTTTGCATATGTATAAATTGTAGACACCTAAAAATGGCCACATCTAGCCTTCGATCAGACTTCAGACTGATTCCTACCAACAATTAAAAATTAAACCTAAGAATCATTGAATATACCAAATTTTCTTATGTATCATTTGTCAAGGCTCATAATCATGTTGAGACGTCTCTAATTGGGATATCATACTATATGCAATAATAACCTCTCATAGATTTATCCCTAATCATCCTACGGCATTCCAACAATCAATTTTACCTAAGAACCTATTAATTGGGGAACTTACACACTTAAATCACACCTTATAAATCTTAAAAGGATAATAAGAATTAATTAACAAGCTAAACCAAATTAAATTCCTAGTTGAATTATCCATGTGAAATTAATGAAATTATAAAAAAAGAAATTCAAAAATTCAATATATCCTAACCTATCATCATTACCTTTATGAGTTTTTAATTTTTTTTAAAAATATCCTAAACTATCTATTTTGTAGACCCATGGATATTCATTAAAAATCATAATTTCTTTAAAACTATTAACTCTATTGGGGTTATATTTGACTCACCTAGGTTAGGTTTGAACCCATTCCATGTTTAAACTCCACCTTGACTCACCTTAGGTTGGAGTTAAATCTATAGGCTATAAATACAAAGCCATGTATCTTGAATTTTTAAGCTCTTATAAGTCAAATTTATAATGCAAATTTGGAGAGAGACATAAGGTATTTTCTTGAAAGTAATGTTAAAATAATAAAGTCTTGAGCCGAGCTACAACAAGCCACATCAAAGCCAATGGTGCCAAGGAGAGAAGGAGCCAACAAGCTTCATTTACCAAAGACTCTTTGATGCACAAGTTGAGCAAGCCACTCAAAAAATAATTTGGAGCTCCCAAGGAAGGTAAAATATTTGTTGTCTTTTACATTTTAGTTGTGCTTTCATTTGCCTTTTGTTACTATGCTCTTCCTATATTCTAGGATTGGAGTGTAAGTGTTAGTGTGTTTATTTGAATTTTCTTACTTGAACTAACATATTACTAATCTCTCTTCTTGGATTCCTATGATCATAAATGGCATGCCTGGTGGGACCCCAAGAATCCCCTGTATATAAGGAAACTAATATACAAGTCTTAGTTTTTCTAATGAATGTTTGACAATCTTCAAAATTCAAGTTTTACCTTTATTTTTCACATATTTTATTTTTTTAGTGACACATAATTTACATAGAGATCGATGTTGATACTAATAGAACTGACATCGATCCTATTAGAATTTATGTTGATCCACCCAAGATCGATATCAACCCCTATGTGTAGAATAGAGCATGACAAAAATGTGTTTAAAAAGCTTTTATTAAGTTTTCTAGTTTTTATTTTGCATCTAAAGTCCTAAATATCATTTTATCTGACCATTTTCCTGCAAGATCTTGCAATAAATGTTGATTTTATGCTCATATTACTAACCATCCTTTTATGAAAACAACCTCTATGTTTTTATTTTTTTTTTAGGAAATCAACATCAATTTATGTCAACCAACGTTGATTTATATAGATTGACATTGATCCCTATGTAGGATCGACGTCGATCTATGAGATAGAGGAAATAGAGAAACCCGAGAGATTATTTTGAAATCTTGTTTTCTTATTCACATTTGAGATTCAAAATAGGCAAAAACGCTCTAAAAATTATAGGACCAAAGCGTGAAAAAGGCACACATTTGAGATTTTCTAAGTCTTGAACATTTTATTTCGTTCCTAAAAAGAATTTAATTATTTTAGGCTTAGTTGTTTGTGAATTTTTTTACAAGTTTTCAACTAAGGTCAATGAGACAAAATTCATAAACATCTCACTTTGGTGTAATAAAATAAACACTCACACTTAGATTACATAATCTTAAGATTGTTTTGTTTTATGTGTGTTCTTTCAAAGTTGTTTATTTTTGCAAAATGATTGATGTGTGTATGTTCTCCCCCCATCCCCTTTAGGGAACTCAAGTGACCAAAAGTGCTCTTTATTTAGATTTGTGTCTTTTAAAAAGGCATGAAAAGAATGTATTTAAGGTTCTCCTCAAATATGTATGGTTTTGGTGATCTAAAAATGACCCTAAAGTGTTTTCACTTATCATTTATTTCTATGCATTTTAGCTTGTGAGAAGGAGTTCATAGCCTCCTAATGGGTTCTCTAGGGAAGAATTGACCCAAGAATTCATCTCCCAACATTATTTCATCCCCAATCCATAGTGGGGTATAAAAATTTAGGTTGACTTATTGGGACATTTGCTTGAGTGGTTAAGCAAACTTTGTAAATAAGATATTACCTCAGATTGTAGGGGCAACTCAAGCATTGCACTACACTAGGAAAGAGACATATGTAGTGGTTATGAAAAGTATAAGACATTTTCATAACAAGATGGTTGATGTGGATCCAAATCACATTATCATATATTATGTTAGCCACACTCGGGACCATCTAAAAACATGTAAAAACTAATAGATTAGAACAACACCACTTACCACAGTCATATTATTGATGAAGGGCGAGTAGCCCAAAGTTCTATATCATCATAGCATATTTGGAGAGAATGGGGGTATAAAACCCCTACTTATTCATGAACTTTCATTTTTGGATTAATACTTAAAATCCTCCCAAGAGCACATATATAGATGAAATTTGACAATATTATGCAACTTTGTTTGTTTTAGGATCTAGGACGTTACACTTAGGTGTTTGCATCAGTTTATCCTTTATTTCATGTTTTTGAGTCTAAACTATCTATTTTTATTTATTATGCCATGTCAAGATGATTTTTGTTTACATCACTCCATTATTTGAGGAGGCGTTATGCTATCTATTTGACACCATGCTTTTGCCTTAGTCATTTGATAGATCTTTATGTGTGTGTCACTTGATTGAAAAGGGTAACATTACGCTACTCAATTCATTTCAAATATTGTATCTTGGAGTCTTGAAACTAAACATAAATCACATATTTAGAGTGAGATAACATCATTACATTTCTCAAATAATTTTGTAGACTTGTTTTCCTTGTGCCAAATTCCAAGTTTTTGAAACCAAAGCCATGAATCCCTTTTTGATTTATTCCTAGTATTGTTATGTCATTCAATTTTGTCTATCTAGATTGTTTATTTGAAGAAGCCTAGTTTTAATTATTTTTTGTGACTTTATTTGTGAGAAATATCCTATCTCTCCATGTGCCTTTTGCTTCATGCCTTATGCCAATTAACCAAGTTCATGTTTGAATTCTGAATGCTAAGTTTATGCTAAAGTTTTTCATATTTGTTAGATTAAAATCATACCCTTTTTTTTAAAGTCTATCTTTTATGCTTGTTTTGCTAAAATTTTGAGCATATGCCTATTTTGAGCCTATATTTGATGTAACATTTGGCCAAAATACCTAGCAATTTTTTTTCGTAGATTAGACTTGTTTAAAACACTTTAGACCTAGAGTTTGGCATGTCAATTTTTATTTAGCCACTTGACATTTTGTGTGAGATATTTGACATTATGCATATGACGTTAGACTATTTTAAGACCAAGTTTTAGCACAATTTTTTTTTGAGATTGTTAGGAATATATAACATAAAGCAATATTAATGAATTAAATATGGAAATAAAATGCAAAAAACATAACATAATAGAGACATAGATTTAACATGGTTCACCCAATATGGGCTATGTCCACACAAAAATAGTCAATCATTCTTATTATTCAGTCTAATGAATGAAAGAAAAAACCTGAAATACAACCACTATAATATCCTTTTCACTCACATAGCATGATACCATAATAACAATGCCCTCATATCAAAAAGGAGGGTTAAATTTAGGGGGAAAATGCATAAACATAATTTCTACTTTTAGATATGTGACCTAATAGTGAATAGTCTAGATTTACTATGAAATTATAATATTTTATAATGCATTTTTAACCCCTATAGTGACCCTAGTTGGGGGGGGGGGGGTATTTCCCCCCACACCCCCTATCAGTAATTGGGTATTAAAATAAGATCAGGCTCCACCATCCAACAGAGATAAAATCCACCCCTAGACTAAGTTAGACAATGTTTGCACCATTTGTCCTTTGGACATTGTTTTTAAGAGTTTTTATAACTTTAGGCCTTTTATGCAATGTTAATAATTGATGTGGATATGTCTTGTTACATTCATAATGGAGACATGTACAATATAATTTATGATAGAATGGATGAAAATATTGACTTTGTTTGAGACCCCTATGGCAATGAAGTGGTTTGCGAGATGGATCTTTATCCTCCTTACAATACTCAATATGGGGAACAAATCCAAACATCAGATTTGGTGATACCATATTTAGCTTGGTTGACATACAATGTTTACCATCTCATCGATCATGACATCTAATCCCCTACCTATATTGTTAACCCTCCTTCAGAATGCATAAGCCACCAAGCTCCATATCATCCAAGGATTACCATTTCTATACCAAGTCCTCATCCTTTGGCTTTTGTAAGTAACCAAGATTCACAATTCCCTACCATTACCATTATAGGACCTCATCCTATAGCTCACGATAGTAACCATGCTTTGTAATACCCTACCATTACCATTCTAGGTTATTCCATGAATGGTAACTCATCATCCCAAAAAAGTTATCTAATCATAACTCAATGAGTAACAGTTACTATCCTAGGCCATAAACTAGATTTTTTTAAACTTACCATTATCCAAACATTAACCACTCCTCATCCATTTCCAACTATTCCCCACTTTTAAAAATCCATGTCGATCATTGAGCCAAAACTGAGCTAATCAGTACATCTCTAACAAAACCAATCATCCTAAGATCAAGATATATTCAAACTAGTGTTTTACAACTACTTTTAAACCAAGGCTAAGAGAACCAACCAATCCATGATGTTTTTTTAGAACTAACCAATTGTGACAATTCAACCTATGATGAATCACCTTTTGATGCTATTCCTATTGTCAAGGAGTCTCACTCTAACAAACTAGTCTTTGCTAAGTCACATCTTAATGATTATAATCACCTTTGGGAAAATAATTATCTATACCATGTGTTTATTTTAAAAGAGCCTCCCTTTGATAATCCAATCTCTATGGAGTTGTCTCTTGACCTTTTCCCCCTCATTGAGGAGTTTGACTTTGACAAACTAGTCTTTATGGAGCGCATTATGCCATCACAAACTATTACTTGTCCAATACCAAACATTCAATAAGACATCATTGTAATAGCATCCATATAATATGAATAATAAAAATTAGATTTAGGTTCTATTTTTGAACCAACATCAAATTTAGCATTAGAAGCATAATCAATGCTAATCTCAACAATAAAATTAGAGTCCTTTGAGTCAAAATCATCTTCAAAATTAGAATACATTTATGGTTGTTACAATATTGGTTACACATACCTCACAAATCAATTTGAATATATTTTTGATCCTTCCATAGTTTTTGAGGATGATTACTTCAACTTCAACACAAGTTATCCTAGTATCTTCTATGAGGATTGTGTTACCTCTTCCAATGTCATTACCATGCCACATGCCATAACCACCAATTAACCTAGCCATTATATTGACCGTCTACCTCCAAAAAGTGTTGATTAGGATTGATAAAATCATACCTTGTTAAACTATACCCATGGTGACATATCAATTGAAGAATATCAGGGAGGCCAAGACTACATTCATTCAAAAGAATAATAATCTCTTAGTGAAACCTTTTTATAAGTATTAGGGGATCATCAAATTTTAAACTCGACATATTTTAGTGAAACCTTTTTAGAGGTGCTAGAAGATAATAAAAGTTAAAATTCAACATTCCTCAGTGAAACCTTCTCAAAGGTGTTATGGGACAATCAAGATAACTTCATTGGTAAGAACCTCATCAAGGAACTAATAGTTAAGCATAACATTTCTTCACTATTTTATGAAGACATTATCAAAGATGAAATCAATACAGCTTCCAATCTACAACATAATCAGATGGTAGCTACTCTCAGGCCCAAACAAAAAAAAATCTAGTGGTCCTATTGAGAGCATATTTAGAATCCTTTAGCCCCACTAGACACAAAATTATGTTGAATCTAGAATCAACAACATTTTGTGTGCCTACAAATATTGATATTCATTTATTTACCAACCATTATACATTCCATTATCATCCACTTTTACATTTCTAATTCAGACTTATCATCCATTAATTATTTGTATTTACCATTCTTGATCATACTTTCCTTTATAGAGGCTACAAAGATACCTTGTCTTGATGATTAGAGGAAATAGAATCAATGACCAATGAAGATCAAAAAAACATTCTTGCCATTCAAATCTACAATAAGTTCTTGACAGAGCATCTATTTAGAAGTGGTGTGGGATAGAAATTTACATGATTGACTATTCTAGTTGTATCATATGCTAATCAAGATGTGCATCTCCACATCAGTAATAATAATAAAAACATTTACCTTGCTAAAAATAAAAACCATACATTTTACACTTGACAAAAACCATACCCTTGCCATTGTCTTTTACCATATACCTCATCATTTTTATTTTTCCATTCCCTTGCCATTATTCCATAACCTATCATGTACCTTACCTTGCCACTTAGGGAAAACCCTCTTACCATTTTACCCAATCTGCATACCAACATTGTCCTAAATAATACCCTATGTCATCTGACCATGCCATCTCTATTAGACCAAAAACTATTTTTAGCCATCGTACCTACCCCTTTTTTTATCCAAGTTCTTCCCACACCTTCCATTAGGGGATTTTGATCTAGTTTCAATAATTTTTGAATTTTATGTTTAAATGATAGTCTATAAAATAGTGTGACAATGGATTTGGAGAGTTTTCTTTCATTTACATTCGACTGGTGCCACTGATTATGAACAACTATGGTAAAATCGTTATCCCACCTTGTGTTACTAATTATAAATACCTATGGGCAAATTAGGACTAACACATTTACCATGTATTTCGACATTACCTTGTCATTATTATTATTATTATCATTTTCTTTTCTTTTTTATTTAATTTGTGAATTTGTTGCTACCTGGTTGGTTCTCACAACCTTTTTTGTTGGAGGAAATATTGTGACTTAAAGTCCTAATGGGACTATGTAGGTTGTGCTTGATTCATGTTGAGGTCAGCTTAGTCCCTCTTTTCCATACACTTTCACCATTTTGTGAGAAACCTAAGCTAACGCTCTTACCCATTTTAAAATTGGTATCTTGTCAATCTCTAATGAGTTAAGATGTCTCAAAATTCCAAAAACATTCAAAAATTTTAAAATCCAAAAACATATGTCTTATCTAAGCCTAGTTAGTCATCCTCGATTTGTCCTATTGGGGAAAATCCATTGTTAGGATGCTTTCTTTTGATTTTACTTTCAAAAAAATTATGTGGTTTTTTGCTTAGTTGTTTGTTTTTTTGTTTTTAGTATTGTGATTTGAATCAATCTATATATGTTCAATGGGTGATTCCTTGCACATTATTCTTGAGTCTATCCATATTCATATGTCAACATTATGGTTTTTATCATTGGTACATTGTTTTTAATTATTTATTAGATCGAGAGTCAATCCTTATGTATATTTTAGATATGTTAACATGGTGTTTTATATTATGATGCATACCATCACATGCTATAGTAAAAATTATCTTGGGAAGTCTTACAATCAATGGAGCTACAAAAGTTTTTCTTTGGTAACATTGGGAAATTCTCCCACCCTCCTTGATCAAATCATCCCTTTGACCATTCTAGTCATATCAATGCTAATAAGGATGATCATCTTTGTATTGGTAGGTATAATAAAATCATTTCTATTGAATAATTCTTATTATTCTATTCATTACTTTATGCATCTTCATATGTCTAGTTATTTGTGGCTTCTTCAATCATTAGATTGTCACCTCTAGGTTTGTGCCTATTCATCTTTAATCTTTATAATAAGTTATATCCTTGAGTTATGATTTCTAATTTTCCATATTAGGGGAAAAATCAAAAAATCATTTTTTATTCTAGGTCATCTTAATGATTATAACCACCTATGGGAAAATCATTATTTTGACTCATTAGCCCTAACTAGGGTATATGCCTATGCCACTGATTATAACCACCTTTGGGAAAATTAATGTCTCAACATTTTTTACTGATTATAACCACCAATGGGAAAATAAATACCTCTTTTTAAATCAATTCATGCAAGCATTCTTTTGATTGGATTAATCTCACCCATGGGTTAATTTCATTATTCTTCTTGCTTCTTTTCAAGGGACCATCCATCATCATCTATGTTGGCCACTCCATTGATGGGGCGTCATTATAAGCTTCCCAAACATTCTTTGGATCTTCTTCTTCTTTCATTTATTAATGGCCTATTTCATTAATTGAGAAAATGTTATTGTGTCTATAGATTGCAACATATTCCAAAAATAGGGGCAGACTATAGACACCTAAAACTAGCCATAACTAGACTTCAACTAAACTTCAGATTGATTCCTACCAACCATTATAAATTAAGCCTAGGAATCATTGAACGTCTCAAATTTGCTTTTTCATCATTCATCAAAGCTTAGAATCACATTGAGACATCCCTAATTGGGGTATCTTACTGTATATAATAATAATCTCTCATAGATTCATCCATAATCATCTTGTGGCATCACAATAGTCAATTTGGCCTATGGACCTATTAAGTAGGGCACTTGCACACTTAAATCAAATTTTGTAAATGCTAAAATGATAATCAAAATTAATTAACAATCTAAACCAAATTAAATTCTTAGTTGAAATATCCATGTGCAATTAATGAAATTCTAAAAAAAGAAATTCAAAAATTCAAAATATCCTAGCCTACCATCATTACCTTTATGATTTGTGAATCTCTTTGAAAATATCCTAAAATATATATTTTGGAGACCCATGCTTATTCATTAAAAAACATAATTACCTGAAAATTATTAACTCTATTGGGGTTATATTTGACTCACATAGGTTAGGTTTGAACCCATACCATGTTTAAACTCTACCTTGACTCACCTTAGTTGGATTTAAATCCTTAGGCTATAAATATAATGCCATGTCTCTTGAATTTTTAAGCTCTTATAATCCAAAGTTATAATGTAAATTTGGAGAGAAACATAAGGTATTTTGTTGTAAGCAATGTTATAATTCCAAAATATGACCCAAGCTACAATAAGCCACATCAAAAATAATGGTGCTAAGGAGATAAGGAGACAACAAGATTCATTTTGCAAAGACTCTTTGATGCACAAGATGATCAACCCAGTCAACAAAGCATTTGGAGCTCCCAAAGAAGGTAAAGGATTTTTTATCTTTTACATTTTAGTTGTGCTTTCTTTCACCTTTTGTTACTAATCTCTCCCTATGTTCTAGTCTTGGAGTGAAAGTTTTAGTGTTTTTATTTGAGTTTTATTACTTGAACTAACATATTACTAACCTCCCTTTGTATATTCCTATGATGATATAAACTAGACCTACATTTGTGCATCACACTAGTACCCAACAATCTATGACATTTATATTAGCTTCAACATCTATAGATAGTAATACAAAACATTATATTTAATCTATAGTTTCTTCAATACCTTAAGACACCAGCATGCTTGAGTATATGCCATCTAGAGTTTCTTCAGAAGCTCAAGAGACTAGCATGCTAGAGTTTATGTCACTTGTAGATGTTCCAACACCTCATGACACTAGCATAACATACTTTATACCATCTGTAGTTACTTCACCACCTCCCTTTAACACACATTATCATGTTACATAGGACTTATCTATTTCATTGTATATATTTGACAGACAAGTTTAATTTTAATTAAAGTTTTTTATGTATGTAAAAGAATATGAAGTTTATTTTTTAGTATATGTTTAATTAATTGATTAATATTTGACTTAAATTTTTATTTTTTGATTATATATATGATAACTAATATCTTATGTACCTTAACTACCTTATATTCTTTTTTTGAGGCTACAATCAGCACAACGGTACCCTACACTTGGGTTTGGAAAGTTACAAATTACATAAAAGTTTGTATTTAATGTTAAATCACAACTTGGTGTATTATTCCTAAATTTTAGTTTTTTAGTGATATATATTTATCTAATTAGTGTACTTCTTGAATTTTATTATTTTTATAGCTATGCATTTGTCATAAGCATAGTATCCTAGTTGAAACACTCTCATAGTGTAGCATATGTGTGTTTCATTTTCAAGAAGTATTTCCTTAAAAACTTGTAACTCTATAAGATGTTACATTTATTCCAAATTTAAAATTGTGCGTGAGTTTATTTATTTGATAACATTACTATCTCACATTTTTATCTTAATCCAAAATAAATATGATCTTGGTTTAATGTAGAAAAAATTATATCAACACAAGATTTATTTGATGTAATTTGATCACAAAAAAATTCCCTATTGTGATTCTTGTGTTACCAACCACATATCTATGCTTGCAATCACATGTATTCATTTAAATAATTCTTGTAGTTATTATTACTATTTGGTTGGTTCATTATGATATTAATAACTTTCTTAGTTCTAGGCATCTAAAAAAATCATGCATGGTGAGTCAATTAGAAGGTCACTTATTGGTGCAAAGCAAGACCGACTAGAAAAAATTATCTTACAATCTGAAGATACTTAGAGGTTATTGAATTTTTTTTATCAAAAATTTACATGATCATATTTTTTTTGGTTTTATAGATGATGAAATATGATATGATCACCCCACATGGATCAAAACAACATCCACTATCTCCCTTGCAACACCTAATTTAGAGACATAGACTAGTGAGAACACATAGTAAATTTTTTTTTTAGCTTCAAAAAATGATACTTATGTCATATTTGTATTTTTTGCACATATAGATTCAAGGATATATGTATGCCCATAGTATTCTCCATCACAGATATATTTGTGGTCACACAACCTAAGAAAACCATATAGGTGGCATACAGTGAGTCTAGAATCACCTTGTTTCAAAATTTTATTCATGGCAACTATCTAATTTTTAATATATCATTTTAATGAATTAAAATTTATATTTCATATGTTTTTTAGACGCCAATTTTTTTTGATTTTTTATAAGAGACATTAGATACTTCACATGTTGAGAGGAGATTTTCTCCCCATATTGAGTCATGCAACACCCCTGGTTCTACATCTATAATGAAGAAGCATAATTTATATAGAGGTAGTGACGATAAAGAGATCTAGTTGTTGTGTTAGGGATATAGATGTAGGTACAACCTATTTTATATGTCAATATGGCCTACATTATATGCCTATATTCTACATTTTGTATATGTACATGTTATGGTCTAGACTGTATCATGATACATGTCCTAGTTTTTATGTCATTATGACATAATTTACATACACAACTATATTATTTGACATATTTACATGTGAATCATACATTTTTATAATTCATGTATACATATTTACTTCTTAAATATGTCATTATTATTTGTTGAAAATATTCACAGATAGTTCAAATGTTTAACTTTCATGAAATTTATGTATTGATGTTTTAATGAGTACAATGAAGTCAGTTTGTCATGAACATCTATGTGATGATTATTGATTTACGTGATGGTTTCTTAGCATTATCACAAATTTCATTAAAAAAGAAGAAATAACTAAATTTTGATAATGTCCACAAATGACCATTATTATAGAGTTATATTAAAAGAGACTCAAATAAATAAATTAGAAAGACATTTTCTCACAATTGTAGACAAATCATGTTTTCATAACATGTGTATATAAAAAACACTCCCCCTGAGATAATTCTCATCAGCTCTTATAGTTACATAGGTGATCCATCTTAACAGCCCCTGAAGGATTATGTGGCACTTGGGATGATTGAAACATGATGGTGAGTTTATTTCATATCCAAATGTCTTTTAAGAGACAAAAATTTGGTCTATGAGAGGCATATTTTGTGACTCATTATCCCAATTGATGAACTGTCTATGCAAATGCATCTACATAGGCATTCTAATGATATAATGTACACCCTCTATTCTCCTTCAATCTCTGGGACCTATTGTCACCAAATATTGCACCCTAGAGGAGGTTTTTCAATCATCCTCTAGATTTGGGCAACATGGGAATACTTCTAGGTATGTGGGTTTACCTATAGTAGAAGTAAACCTCTAGATTTAAGGGCTAGCTCCCTAAATATACTTTGAAATGATTATCACCTACTTAACTAGTTGCTTGTAGGAAAAGAGATATAAATTTGCATGAAATGGAACTAATCTAAGGGGGTGATACACCAGAAGGTTTTCCATAAGATCATCATACTTCTTTCACTAAGAAACAAGACCTACAAACCAACTTCAAAGTCCTAAGAGGTTATAACATAAGTGTTTCAATATAGATGTGATATTCATGAGACAACACAAGGAAAGTGAACCAAAGGGAAGATTGAAAACTCTAAGGACAATTTTGTGATCTAGTAATTTGACTCAAGGGAGGATGGTTAGTATGGTGTTAGTTCCAAAATGAAAACAAAATGAAAGAAACACACTAACTAGCATAACATCTCTACGCCTAGACACTAGGGAGAGCTTAGTTAACAAACATGAATAAAAAATACAACTAAAATGAAAAATAAACCTCTTTTACCTTCTTTGGATGCTCCAAAATGCTTGTTGTAGTGGCTTGCTCAGCTTGAGCTCATGAAGTCCTTAGCAATGGAAGCTTAGCTACATCAATCTCTCCTTGGCACCTTTGGCTTGTGGCTTGGCTTGGAATCAATTTGACATGGTAACACTAATTATCAAGACTTTGAAGATATTTGATCATGATAACTTTACACCAAAATAGCTTAGAAATTATGTTCATAGCCTCTCTATTTATAAATTTTTGAGGTTGATCTGAATCAACCTGAATTATCTATCTTAAGATTGAGATGTGTGGCTAAGGATTAATCCAATTATGTAATTAACATCCATAAATAGGCTCATCAATATTTAGTATAGAGGAATCATTAAGAGGCATGGAGGGCTTTGATGAGGTATGAGAGGCATGAATCATGATATTTGTGGCATTTATGGCCTAGGGATGTCTTCCCAAGAAATGAGGTCACCTGATGATGTAGATATTTGATATTCATTTATAAAAACAAGTATTCAATAAGTTTATATGGAATTATTGATTAGGCCTTGATTTGGATTAATTATCTCTTAAACATGCTTAAACATTTTGTGCACAAATTACTCAAATTGATCAAAATGCCTTATTATTGGTCTAAAATTTGACTGGATTAGAATTGGAAGTCCATGTCAGATGCATTGGATCTGTTATCCCATTTAGGATGTTACCAACAACAAATAATGAAGGCACATGTCTTGTGTAATAAATTTGATAGGAAAGAGAAATCCAAAGCACCTAGGTAAAAAATTGGCATTTTGACTTGAAATGAACTAATCAAAGTTAGTTGGCCCATAAATTACATTGCCCCATTTAGGGATACCCTAGGCAAAACTGGCACTTGAATATGTTAGTTTCACATCATTTAGCATGTTTTAGTGTTTTTAGGCTAAATTGTGCATTTTAGGTAGAAGTTGGTCAAAATCTTGATTGGAGGTTATTGATGGCTAGATTCAGGTTTCTACGATTTGCCCTTATTTAGGAAGGCATTGTAAGATATAAGAATAGTAACATCTTCTCAAAGAATGAAAAGGTCATGTATGCCTACAACTACAATGATGATAAACTAACTGTATGATGCCCCTTCGAGGGAATGGTTGGCACAAGCAGGTCGACAAATAGTTCCTAATAAATAAAGAAGTGAAATGAGGGGACCAAAGAAAGGAAAGATGATGGGGTGAAAACATAATGATACTAAAAAAGTAGTCAAAATCATTATGAATGCAAGTGAGATAGTGCATAATAGTTTGCTCAAAGGTGTTCTAAACAATGTACCCCGATAGTGGCAACGTGGTATGATAACACAATGATTTGCCCAAAGGCATTTATGATCATTGAGAAGATGGAGCTGCCCCAGTTAGAATAGACAAACAAGATAATAACATACCCTATATAGGCAAAAAAAGTAAAGTGGTGATAACATAATGATTTGCCTAAAGGTGGTTATAATCATTGAGAAATGTAGGTGGGATAGTGTGCAATGATTTACCCATAAGCGGTTATAATCACTGGACCCTGATTATAGAAAACATGATAAACATGGTTGAGGATGATGACAACATAACACTAAAGATAATGATGATTTGGAAAAACCTACTAGTAGGGAGATGCTCATCTGAACTAATAAAGATTAAAATTATTTCATGTTTAATTACTCTATTTGGGATATGATTAGGATAGAATCAAGATGTCAGTGCTAAAGAGATGCCACAATTGCTTAATAAACTTCTTGAAGATGAGGTTTTTTGTAACACATATTGGTAGGCATCATGGTATAACATCATGAGGACTTGGCGAAAATTTGCATAAGGACTGACTCCCATAATCTAATATGCAATAGAAAACAATGCACCAATGATAGAAACCATGATGATAATGTAAACATATGAATATGGATGGATTTAAGTGTAATTTTGGGCAAGGAATAACCCAATGAACACACATAAACAAAATAAAGGCAATAGTGCTAAAATCAAACAAATAAGTAGACACAAACAAAATAAGCATAAACAAACAAACAAAAAATGCAATAGAAACCCTATGAACATTACCCCTAGAAAATAGGCAACAACTTAAAAAATGAACAAAATGGGGGAATAGAATAAAAGGAAGGGGTTATCCAAGCTATCTCCATATGCACTAGGCAAGTGGACATTGCCTACATAGTTCCATGGATGTAATATCTAATAAAAAACTTCAAGCCAAATGTCATTCTCCCAAGGAATGGGAAGAATGTGATAACTAGTGAAAACAAATAGAATGGATGTGATAGAAGAAGAGGAATGGTCTTGAAAAATAGAAAGTGCATGAGAGAAAAAGGCCAAAAGGGATGGGGAAACAAAATGACAAGTAATTTACTTGTAACTTAGTAAGGGTTCCCAGAATCCTTAAGGCAAAGAAGTGGTCAATGTTTTTGTTCTTTTCTAACGATTTTTCAAATGTTTTTGGAATTATTTTGGAGTATCTTAACTCAATCAAGAATGATGAGACACTAAATGGTTCAAGCTCACAAAAAAATAAGAGCATTCAAACTTAGGTTGCTCATAAAATGGTGAGAATATTAAAACATAGGTTACTCGCAAAATGGTAAGAGCATGGCTTAGTTTTCTCATAAATAATAAGAGCATGGTTTAGGTTACTTGAAAAATGGTAAGAGCATGGCTTAGGTTACTCAAAAAATAGTGAGAGTGTGGTTGAGGTTGATCATAAAATGATGAGATCATGGCTTAGGTTGCTCAAAAAATAGTGAGAGCGTGGCTTAGGTTACTCACAAAATGATGAGAGCATCGCTTAAGTTAATCATAAAATAGTGAGAGCATGGATTGCATGACTGAGCTGACTTCAACAAGTATTAAGTGATACCTACATAGTCCTAGAGTAGGACCTCAAGTCACTATAGTTCCACCTTATAGTGGATAAATTTGACTAGTGTAGTAGTTAATTCAAACAAAACAGGCATAGTTGGTAACAAGGCATAGTGTGACATAGGAAGTGGAAAGTTGGTACATCAAGGCTTAATGTTGTCTGTAGTTTTCCCATAGGTAGTTATAACCAGGACACAATAGCATAGATCAATAGTATTAATTTTCCCAAATATGGTTATAATTAGTAGCAAGATCAGTGGTAAGAAAGGAATAACAAATGAAGGATGCAACTACCAAAACTTTTATCACACTATCCTAAAATACAATCTCTATTTGAAATACTTGAACCAACTAATGAAACTAATTAGATACCTTAATGCTGAAACTACATAATGAATGGCAAAAACCAAGGTCAAATGAGCTAAGCTTTAAAACACACTGGGTTGATAGAATGGAAGCAGAAAGTGGATACAATGAAGAGGATGAATAAGGATGGTATTTATACAAAGAAGAATAGTGATAAAATGGCATAACTAAAATGGTCTTTCTAGATAATACACCTTAACACTCAAGCATAGTACTGATTGAGATGAATAATATTCATTAGCCTAAGAAGTTTACCTCTATCATGTGTGGCAAGCCTATATGCTCCTGATCCATAATCTGTAGTAATGATGAAAGACCCTATCCAGTTTGGTTTGAATTTCCCTTTATGCTTCTTCTCAATCATGGTATTCTCTTAGTTTTATTTATGAACAAGATCACCAAGTTTAAATGTTCTATACTTAACATGCTGATTATAGTGGCCTTTGAGTCATTTTTGATATGCTTGAAAATTATTGAGCACAGTTGTGTGTTTCTCATCAAGTAGGTCTAGCTCTTGTAGGCAAGCTACTCGATATTCATGATTTTCTAGGACATGCTTAAAAGATATGAATAGTAAAGGTAATTAAACCTTAATGGGAAGGATGGCTTCAATACGATAAACAAGTATGGAGTGGATCTTTTGGGAGTATGATGATTAGTATGATATGCCCAAAGGGTAAGGAATATCTAAAAGTGCCAATCATGATCGACATCATTAACAATCTTTTTGAGAATATTGACAATGGTTTTTTTGGATGACTTAGCTTGGCCATTACCTTGAGGATAATATGTTATAGAAAAATGTTGTGTGATGTTATATGCAGTACATAACTAGTCTACATCCTTGTTCTTGAATGATCCTCAATTATAATATATAATGTCAGAGGGGATATCATAGTGGGAAATGAGATGGCTGAAAATGACTTTGGAAATTTACTTTTTAGTCACATAAGTGAGGGGTATAGATTTAACCCAGTTAGTGAAATATTTAGTGGTGGTAAGGATATTGTTATGGCCATTAGATGAAGTGGGGTTGATCTTTTAAATGAGGTCAAGTCCCCATTGAGAAAATGGCTATGGTGTCAACATCAATTTTAGAGTTTTTGTTATGGAATGAATCAGATTAGCATGTCATTGACATTTGCCACAATTTTTTACATACGCAACAGCATTTACATCCATTATGGGCCAATAATAACCAATATGAAAGAGATTTTTGGATAGGACTACCCCACTAGAATGAGTGTCACATACTCCTTCATGAACTTCTCTTAATGTTAATGTAGACTCTGTCAAAGTTAAACAACAAAGTAGAGTTCCATCAAAACTATGATGGTAAAGGGTGGATCCAAGTAAACTATAATGAGTGGAACGATGAATGAAGGATTTGATTTATTTTTGAGATAGCCTAGGTGGAAGAAGATGGTCATGAAGGTAGTTGTAGAGGTCTAAGTACTAGATAGAATTAGGGCTAATAATATCACAAATCATGGTGACGATTGAAGGTTCATGAGCTAGTGCTAACAAATTCTTGATGAGGAACTGATACTCTCTAGCTTTATCTATTTATCAAATCAGAGAACCAATAGTAGCCATGGCATCTATAGTTATGTTACTATCCCTTGGTATGTGCTCAAACTAAATATTGGTAATTTGTTGCTTAAGAGTATTGACAATGGCTTTATATGGAACCAACTTTTCATCTATTGTCTAAAAATGATCTTTGACCTAATTAATGATTAACTAAGAATCACCATAAACTTAGAGATGAGATATATTCTAATGCATGGCTTGTCAAAGTCTTGCAACAAGTGCTTCATACTTGGCCATGTTGTTTTTACAAGGAAAATTGATTCTAAATGATTTAGGGATTAGATCTTGTGGTGTAATAAACAATAGGCCTACCCCTAATCCATGTGCAGTAAATAAACCATCGAAATATAGTTTCTAGGGCTGCTCCTCAAGGGGTGTGTCAATGATGCTCATTATGGATTCATCAAAAAATTGAAACATGAGTGGTTGTGTGTTTATGAGAGGTGCTTCAACAAGTTAATCTATAAGAACTTGTCCCTTAATTTCCTTCTAATTGACATACTCTATGTCAAACTCACTGAGAAACATGATCCATTTAGCCATTCTACCTTACAAAGCTATTTTATATATTAGATACTTGAGTGGATCTACTTTTGAAATGACCATGGTCTTATTATTCAACATGTAATGGTGTAGTTTATGAGCTATAAAGACCATGGCTAGACAAGATTTTTTAATAGGTGCATAGTTATGTTCATATGTAACCAAGGTATGGATTAGGTAGTACACAACATACTCTTTTTCATTATCATCATCTTGAGCCAAGAGTGCCCCTAGAGCATGGTTAGTAGTTGATAGGTATAACAAGAATGGCTTTCTTGGCATAAGAGGTAATAAAATAGGTGGATTAACAAGATAGTCTTTAAGTTGTTGAAAATATGTTTGGCAGTGATCATCCCAGTGAAATGTAATTCCATTCTTCAAAAGGTGTGTAAATGGATGGCACTTATTTGCTAACTAATATATGAAGCATTGGATTGACTAGATCTTACCTTACAAACTATGGAGTTGCTTTAAATTAGTTGGTGGTGACATCTTGGTTATATCATGGACTTTAGCTAGATCAACTTCAATACCTCTACAAAACATGATGAAGCCAAGTAATTTACTTTAAGTTACACCAAACACACATTTATTTAGATTGAGTCTAACTTTGTACTCCCATAATTTTATCAAATATCTTACGCAGCACTGTTGGATGGTCAGCCCTAGTTTTGGATTTTTCTAATATGTCATCAACGTAGTCTTCAATAATATCATGCATCATATCATGAAATATGATATTCATGGCCCTTTGATATGTATCTCTAACATTATTAAGGACAAATGGCATTACTTTATAACAAAATGTTCCCCATGGAGTGGTGAACATTATTTTATGTTGGTCTTCTGGTGCTATTTTGATTTGGTTGTATCTTGAAAATTTATCCATAAGTGAAAGTATTTCATAACTTACCATGGATTCGATGATCATGTCGATATTAGGCAAGGGAAAATCATCTTTAGGACAAGCTTGATGTTTTGAAAATTAGTACAAATTTTGATCCCTTCAAGCTTTTTACTAATAGGTACCACTTTAAAGATCCATTCTGAGAGTAAAGGGATCAGATACATCCTGATTTTAAGGGTTTTTATAACTCTTTCTTTACCAATACAAAAATATGAGGATGCATCTTACGTAACTTTTATTTTACCAGTTTGGCATCAGGATTAACCACAAGGTGGTGTAGAACCAAGGTGGGGTCTAAACCTGGCATGTCAGAATAGGCCCATGCAAAGATATCTACAAATTCTCTCAATAAAGCTATAAATACATCACATTCCTCCTTAGTGAGGGATGTTCCTAATTTTATCCATTTTAGGTTGGATGAAGTCCTGATATTTACCTCTATTGTATCTTTGACTAGAAGGGTCAAATTGACTTGAACTATTGAATTATGTCAGGGTCCTCTGTTAGGACTTGCTCTTCAAATTCTCCTAAGCATGATGAATCTAAGTCCCCTAATGAGAGATCAGGCCATGTGACAAAGATAGTTGGAAATTATTGAAGAATTTGATCAAATACTTGTTGCTCAAAGCTGAACTTAGATCCATAGGCAAGTTTATCATTGGTGGTCTCCTGGTCTAGATTTGAACAAGAATGAACACCCCCATCTAATGGCACCTAAAATATATTTTCATCGCTAGACTAGCCTCTATCTTTACTTTTTCCCTAATCAAAAAGTGCCTCAAAGAGGTTTTCACTTTGGGACCTCAATGTTTTACTTATTTATTTTTGGCTAAGGTTGTTCACTCGCTCTCCAAAATAGGCTATAGGATCTAATGTGATTGAGAATCTTGATTTGTAATCTCCCAATGAAACATTGTCTCTAAGGCCTAAAAAGTCATAGAATGCCTCATCATTCTACAACTCATCAATCAACAGATTAGATTCTTGTTGGTCCCAATCTATCAGTTGGGGATAATATAATGGAAATGGATTGTGATGAAAGGTCAGGGTAAGGGTACAAATGGCATTATTATCAAACTGGTTAGTTTCAGCTAGGTCATCAAAGGTGAGGTAATGATCAGACTCTACTTTTCTATCAGCATCATCATCACTAGTTATTGGTGATGGAATTTGAATAAGATATGTCTGGTCTCCACCAAATGGTTTAAATCTAAGTCTATAAGGTCTTTCATACTTAGTCATGGAAATCAGCTTGATGGTTCCTTGATGATTTATTCTGAGGCCTCTTCCTTCATAATTTTGATGCTCCATGATCCTATTGGGAATAAGATACTTTTCATTTTTATAAAAATCAGCTTGGTTGTCATTATATAAGCATGATTCATCCCCTTCAAGAGGGTCAAGTTCTAGGCCAAATGTTGGTACAAATATGACAAGTCCCTTATCTTTGTTTTTTTGTTGGCAATGCATATGTGGGGTGACTTTAGGTCACCCAAAGGTTTTTAGATTCTAAATAAGATTGGTAATATGAAATGTATCATGGGTCACATACTCTCCTAGTCCATTATCTAAAATGGTGAAATAATTAAAAGCTTCAAGAGGTGGCATGTGGGAAAGGAAATCTAAGATATTAGGATCTATGTAATTATCTGGTGAAAGATCAATAAGTGTAGTCTTTCCTTTATCCTACTTGGAACTTTGATTCATGTCATACTAATAATTATAGCTTTGAAATTTAGACTCAAGATGTTTGCAGTGTTCATATGGGTGTAAATCTCTTGGAATATTCACTTCCATCCCTGAGTGGGAAGAATTGATACATTGGTGCAGCATTGATAAGACTACATGAAACTCATATAAATAAGGCCTACCTAGAAGCATATTGAATGATAACTCAAGATCAAGCACATGGAAAAGTGTATCATGGGTCAAAGGCCCAATGATAATTGGAAAACTAATGGTGCCTTGTGATTCTCTTTCTTGATTATCATAGGCTTTGATGGTTATTATTTCTAGCTAGATATCTGCCATTGTGTACCCAAGAAGCTTAATGAGCTTTAGAGACACTATGTTGACGTTGGATCCATTGTCTATAAGGACACATTTCACTTTATGCCATCTTATACAAACTTATATGTATAATGGATTATTATGGAGTGGGCCAAGGGAAGACAAATCACTTTGGTTGAATGTGACTTGTTGGGATGGAGCTAGGTGTCCAAGCAAAGCTTGAAATTTATTAGGGGATATGTCACTAGAAATAGTGGATTAGGGTCAAAAAATCATTCAAGTTTTTCTTGTGGATTATTAATGTTCATATTAAATCTAAAATATAAATTTGTGCTGGTGTATTCTATAATTATTCCATAATATCAAACTTCTTGTCTTGGTCAATAGTGAATGGTTTATTCTGAGGCTGAATTATTGTTTAGATGAAAGACAAAGTGGCAGATGGTTGTGGGCTTGGGATAGTAATATTTGACCTCCATGTTGTGATTTCAAAATTGAGATTAAATATTAGACCATTATTACTAATCAATGTTGGGAATGGTATGGGAACAAACAAGACAAGTCTCAGATGTTAGTACACTCACATGTAGTCATGTGGCAAGGATGAGTTATCGATATAAGCTCCAAAAGGGGAAGTCCTAGTTTGTTGGTTTGTCTGTATGCATTCCTAGGTCAAAGAAGGATTATCCATGTAATTTGGTTGAATCTTGTTGTTTAGAAATGGTTTATGTTGATTAGTTCTTGGTCTAAGGTTAATGGAGATACGATTAATACTACCCCTTATAATATGACCTACAACCCTGTCGTAGTCATGTGCAACTAGATGGTAGGTTTGTTAGTTATTACCATTATGACCTTGGTTTTGTCTATTATTTTGTCATTGTGGGTTCTACTCCTAATTTTGTTGATTCCACTGGTTCAGTCTTTGATTTTAATACTATTAATTTTACTATTGCACTGGCCATTGTTGTTGTTGCTACTAATTATTTTACTGCTACTGATTGTTATGTCAGGGAAAAGGGTTTTGATAAATCTAAAGAGTTTGATTGAAAGTGGAAGCACCATTATCTAATGTTATCTCTGCATTATCCAACATATTATCAATTAAATGCTTGATTTGGACACATCTTCATAGATATGCCCATTGACACAATGATAATCACAAAATTTATTTTCATGGTACCAATCAAGATAAGGAATGCCTTATGGATAATGCTTTGGTATAGGCCAACTAATCATATTAGTGACAACAAGCTTGAAAAATATAGACTCAATAGATACTCCTAGGTCACTAAAGACATGATGTGTAGGCATGATTCTCTTAGGAAGAAGGGTTTACAATGGTAAAAGTTGTTGTATTTATTGTGTAGGTCTTGGTTATTGTGCTTACGGCATTAGTTAGAGAGGTTGTTGGGTAGGAGTAAGCTAAAAAGTAGTGTAAATGATGTTTTCACCATTTTAACATGATGAGATTTGGTTACTCCATTTCCCACAACATTCTTATTATGGTTGAATTGCTTTGGTCTTTCTTGGTTATTGGCCTATGTCAGTTGTGATGCTAGTAATTAAATGGGATATTGGTCATTTCCCTGATTGGTACCTTGATTTTTGTTAGTTGAATTAAGCTTGATAACTCCTTTATTGATGAGTGCTCACTTAATCAACAAGCCTCTGTCAATGATTTCCTTGAAAGTATGTACACATTGTAGTTCCAAATGATAAACTATCTCACTGTGCAAATTTTTGGTAAACACAGTAGCTAATTGTTTATATGGTAAACTATGGGTGAAATGGCTTTCAAGGGATCTCCATCACTATAAATAACTTACAAAACTCTCACCATCTTTTTTCTTTTCTTGCATTAAGTCTACTAATGAAATCTCATGCTTGAGCTTATAGGAAAAGTGTTGCACAAACTTATTAGAAAGATCATCAAAATTTGTTACTGAATTTTTGGGCAACTTTAAAAACTACTCCAAAGCTTGTCCAACGAAGCTCCTTGGAAACAAAAGCAAAAGGTAAATTTCGCTATATGCCACTGGTTGACATGTGATAAAGAATTTAGCCAAATGAGCCTTAGGGTCACCTTTCCCTTTGTATTTGTCAAATTTTGGTGGTTTGTATCTTGGAGGAAATAGTATCTATAAATACTCTATGTTGAATGGGTAGGAACACACATCATCCAATTTGAACTTTTTAATCTATTTACCAGCTTGAATGGTAGAAATTACATCCTTCATCTATTATAATTCTTGGGATAGGAAATTGGAAGGAACATTGGTTTGAGGAAGAATTTGGGTAGATGGTTAGGAGGTCACAAATGGGACACTTTGACAAGGGTATGACATAGATACCTATTGGGGTATATTGGTTTGGTTGGGGAATGGACTAGGAATACACACACAAAGATTAGGATGTACTTGAAATTGCACAATTGGTTATGTGATATTCTAGTTTAGGTTGGTGATAAAGGTTTGACTTGGAGGATTTTGTGGTTGGAACGAAGGGATATAACTATATTGTGCCTGTTGTGGTTGAAAAAGGACATGCTGCTGACTAATCAAAGCTTGTTGTTGAGTGGGAACTTGTGGTCCAACACCCTATCTATAAACTTATGACACATTTTGAACCAACATTTGTTTGGTAGGTACCTAAGAAACATGGGTACCTCCTTATTACATGAATACTTGTGGAGAAGTGAAAACATGTTATAGATTAAAAATCTATTATTGACCAATATTTGCATGTTTTATATTAAGGTAAAAATAGGTTTTGAAGGGACCCCAAAACCCTTTACATCAAAAAAGAGATAAACCTTAAAGCACAGCCAAGTTTCTAAAAAGAAACCCGAAACTAGTAAAAGCAAACTAGGTTAAACATGAACCTGAAAACAGCAGAAAAGACCAGAAGTAACAGTTGACACAACACAGAACAGACCATCAACAGACATGATCAACACCCTACAAACCTCCCATACAAATGAGGTTTTAATTATTATTTTGTTTACACAATCGAAGATTCATATCTAGAGAGGGGACCAAAGGCTTAGACTTCTTCCTCTTAACTATTGTCCATCCATCCTCTACCTTAGCTGCCTCAGCCATCCATGCCTCAAAAGACAGTGATCCATGAAGCCTAGGGGACACAGATGCCTCAACAAAATCCTTATGAAAACTAGCCAAAGTCTGGCTCCTAATAAGTTCTTCCAAAATAGGGGGAGAGACCAAAGCCTCCTCAACAACTGGCTCAGAAGGATCACTAATCCCAGTCTCCACATGACCTTCAATAGAATCTTTCACTAGCGAATCCTCCTCAACCATCAGCTCAGAATGGATACTATCTTCATTCTCAAAATCAGCCAGAGCTTCCATGGGCTGTTTAGCCATGTAATGTTTGGAGGAAACCTCAGAACACCAAGAAGGTGGTCCTTTGGACTTTGATTTCCCAGCCATACAATGAGCAATAATATGACCCGTCAGGTGGTACTTTCTGCACCGATTTGTTTGGATTCCCCAAGGGGTACTTAGACCAATATTTGCATGTTGTTGACTAGTCATTGCTTGGTTTTGAATTGGCATATTAGTCTGTGACTGAAGAGGTATGTTTGTCATTACCTGGCAGGTGGAACATTTATTTCCCCTGATTGAGGTGGTAATGAATTCATCCTCATTGTGTCGATACATCTAGATTGTGTCTACTATTGTGGAATACTACTCATTACTTATTGAGGAGGAGTAGGGTTCATTACATGTTGTTGAGGCATGACATTAGCCATTGTTTGATTACCTAATCTTATAGGTTGTACACTTCATGAAGTAGCCAATTGGGATTAGGGTATATAAACTCATATTCCCTGGTATAATGATCTATCCATGGGATTAACTACAGCCAGATGTTGTTGGCTAGTTGTTTGTGCATTAGTACCACATTGATTGGGATTGGGCATTATTTGCACATTGTCCACTATGTTTGGCTCACTATTCTATGTATAAGCCAAAGATACTTCTTTAATAAAGGGCATACACATAAATTTATCTATCAAAGCAATTTGTATGAATGGGTTGGAATTTGAATTCTCTTGTCTAGTTAACTCTATCAACACTCCTATTGAAGGAACTAGGTAAATGAGAGGCTTACTCACCATGTTCATCTGACTAAAATCATGTGCTAGATTTAGGTAGGTTTGATATTATTTTTGCATTTGGTTAAAGTGATCTTCCATGATGTTTTTACCTTGATTATATATATATTAATATCTTGGTACGTTGTTTAGACTAGAGCCATAGGATTGCTATAAGAAGCCTGTTGATTGTAAATGATATTATGGGGCACTCTTACTAGACTTGGTAAATTTTCATGGGGAAAGTCTACTAGAAACTTGGCCCCTACCTCTATGGATCTAACTAAAATCTCATCTTTGTTTTCTAAAAAATGTCAGTCAAACAAAAATGAATCATACATGGTAGTCAAATTAGCAGAATATGACTATTGAAGAACTAGCTCGTCCACTATGGGTATTGTAGCTAGGTACTATGTAGTTTATTCTTGGTCTTGTTCAGAATAAGATGGTGTGTTAAGTAGATATTTAGCTAATGAATCTTGGCTTTGTGATCTTGATTGAGTATTATAAGAGGGATAAGAATCCATCTCATAAGCAATATTATCCGCATAGGGGTCTTACACCATTTCTTCTTACACAACTACATTACTAATCCCGAGATTGTACATGAATCCACTATGAGTGTAAGAATACATGTTGGGATCCATAGTCAGTGTTTTGCTATAAAAGTTCAAAGAGTTCTACAAAGTCTAAAAAAATAAGGGCAATGTCTAAAACAATGATGTTCTAACTTGGTCTAGATTCATCAAAAGGATCAAAAAGGTTTATGCAAAGATTTGTGAGGAAACAAGCTAGCGTGAAGTATCTAATGTTCCACTATTCACACAAAGACAATTAAGTAAAAAGACCAAAAATAAAAATTCCAAACTCTAAGGTCAAAGTGTTTCAAATCAATCTAATCTAGGAATTTAAAAGTTGCTAGGTCTTTTGGCCAATTGTGGCATCAAAACTAGGCTCAAACAAGGCATGGGCTAGGACTCTTGGCCAAATGGCATCAAAATCTAGACTTTGGAAATAGATGAGAATTTTAATCTAATAGATTTGAAACACTTCTAAAAAACACTAGGCATTTGATTTTTGGTCATGAACTTGATTAGCTAGGTGTAAGGTATGAAACAAAAGGCACTTTTTAGAGATAGTTTATTTTCTCATAAATAATGGTATAAAACTTGGTTCTTTTGACAAACAAGCTAGAAAAAATTGAATAGTATAATCATGCTTTAGATAAAGGATTAAAAAGTACACTTGGATTGGATTGAAAATGTAAGAATAAAATTTGAACTCTATGCAAGAAGGTCTATGAAATAATATTTGAAATGTTTTGGGCAGTGCTACACTACTAAAAAGGTGTGACAAAAAAGTTTGTTTCAAAAACTCTCTAAGGCAAAGATATTTTACCACAATTTTGATAGCATAACACTACTTTTCTTGACTCAAAATTTCATGGTGCATAAACTTAAAGTGCAAGTGTTTAGCATAAAAATGGCTTAAGTCTATCAAATGGTGATAATGATCTTGAGTCTAAAATGGCCTTCAACCCGAATTGGAATTGAAAATAAGTTCCCTAAAGTTTAGTGACAATGGTGAACTCACTTAACACATCAACCCTATGAACTTATAAAGGTTCAATTTCAAATTTAGATTATAAATGAAGGACTTTAAACAACTTTGGTAAAGGTTTAGACTCAATTAGGCAACATAACTGCACCAAAGTGGATGATATGACTCTCAATATTTTGATGAACTTTGAACAAGGAAAATTGATGATCTTATGTGGGCAACATAACACTTCTTTATTCAAAATAAAATTAGGACCATGTGCTTGGTTTGAATTGTTTGTTTACACCAAGTTTTCACTTCAAACAAGACTCTAATCTAGGACAAGACCAACTAATTAATCACTCTTAAATCCTAAACTGACAAGGTTGCTTGGTATTTTTGGAATCCATCAATATACGTCATTTGAGAGGATTTTAAGTGTTCATCCAAAAGTAAATGTGCATTATATAGTAGGTTTTTTACACCCCTCCCTTCTCTCAAATTAAATTACTACAACATGGACCTTGAGGTGCACCTTATACCAACAATACTTCCATGGTAAGTGGGGATTTGTCTAAGATCTAACAAGTTTTTGAACATTCTAGGGGAATCAATTGCACAATGAATTTCATGTCAAACAATGAAAAATAAAGGCATGGATTTTGGGTCCGTATCACTTAGCTTATTGCAAAAAGGTCTAGTCCTTTTTTTAGCCACTACATCCTACTATTTATTTAATGTAGTGCGATGTCCAAAGTGCCACTACATCCTATGTGCAACTCCAATTAGGAGCCAAATGAAGTCAATACCAAGAGGTGAAACCCTGGGTCAAAGCTTCCCTAAAGAACTCATAGGAGGTGATAATGTCCCCCTTGTAAGCCAATTTTGCATAAAAATAAAGAAAGCATGAAAGTAAAAAGACTTTAGGGTCATTTTCAAGGTCACCCAAACTTTGACAAGTTTTTTGGGACTACTTTAGATGACTTTATTTCTAAGCCTTAGACTAGGTTACTTGCAATAGGAATGGTGATTTTGATTCCAAGGGTTACCTAAAGGGGACAAATGGAAGAGAATACATGCAACATCCCTCTTTTTGTCCAACAAAAAATTAATCTAAACAACCAAGTAAAAATAAAATTCTTTGAAAAGGTGAGTTCATTTTTAATCCCAAATGGAAAATGAGGTGGTGTTCATTTGACCCCTTGGTCTTAGTTGCAAACTTTGAAAACATTCACCATAAACATCTAAAATTTTCTTTTTTTAAAACACCAAAATAAGGTTCCTAATTGATTTTTAAGCATGCCAAAGGTGATCTAGAATGTGTTTTTAGAAAATGTCAAGCTTGGTCCTATAGAAAAACTGTTAGCATGTCCTTTAGCCTTCAATCTCTTTTGGGTTTGAAATAATGAACTTTAGAAAAAGAGCTCTCAGGTCTATGTTTTAAGAAAAACATAGTGATCGATGTCGATTTATATAACCGATGATAGTTACATTTTCTAACCAATGTCAGTTATCTAACCGACATCAGTTATACCAAGTGACCAATGATAGGTATCTAATTAATGTCAATTTTACCAATTGATGTCATTTAAGCTATCCAACCGATGTTAGTCTTACTAGCTGATGTCAATTACTATGTAAACCCATAGAAAATAAAAAATGGCAAAATAAAGTTAGAAAATCAACTTGCAAGAGTTTTAATGGTCTAAATAAATATTTTCAAGATGAAAAAGTATCTTCTTCATATGTGGGATGTGTCTAGTCTTATCAGGCACGCCATACGTGATCTAGGAATTAGACTCAAGGGAGGATGGTTAGTATGGTGTTAGTTCCATAATGAAAAAAAATGAAAGAAACACACTAACTAGCATAACATATCTAGGCCTACACACTAAGGATAGCTTAGTTAATAAACATGAATAAAACACACAACTAAAATGCAAAAGAAACCTCTTTTACCTTCCTTGGATATTCCAAAATGCTTGTTGTAGTGGCTTGCTCGACTTGGGCTCATGAAGTCCTTGACAATGGAAGCTTGGCTACCTCCATCTCTCCTTGGCACCTTTGGCATATGGCTTGGATTGGAATTAATTTGGCATGGTAACACTAATTTTCAAGACTTTGAAGATATTTGAGAATAATAACTTTGCACCAAAATAGCTTAGAAATGATGTTTATGGCCTCTCTATTTATAGATTTTTGGGGATGATCAGAATCAACCTAAACCATCCATCCCAAGATTGAGATGTGTGGCTAAGGATTAATCCAATTATGTAATTAAAATCCATAAATAGGCTCATCAGTATTTGGGATAGAGGAGCAATTAATAGCCATGGAGGGCTTTGATGAGGCATGGGAGGCATGAATCTTGATATTTGTGTCATTTATGGCCTAGGGATGTCTTCCCAAGAAATGAGGTCACCTAATGATGTATATATTCAATATTCATTTCTAAAAACAATTATTTAACAAGTTTCCATGGAATTCTTGATTAGGCCTTGATTTGGATTAATTATCTCTTAATCATGCTTAAGCACTTTATGCACAAATTACTCAAATTGATCAAAATGCCTTATTATTGGTCTAAAATTTGACAAGATTAGAATTAAAAGTCCATGTCAGATGCATTACATCCATTATCCCATTTAGGATGTTATCAAAAACAAATAATGAAGACATATGCCTTGTGCAAGATATTTGATAGGAAAGAGCAATCCAAAGCACTTAGGTGAAAAATTGGCATTTTGACTCGAAATGAACTGATCAAAGTTAGCTAGCCCATAAATTGCATTGCCCCATTTAGGGATACCCTGGCCAAAATTGGCACTTGAATATGTTAGTTTCACATCATTTAGCATGTTTTAGTGGTTTTAGGCCAAATTATCTATTTTGGGTGGAAATTGGTCAAAATCTTGATTAGAGATTATCAGTGGCCAGATTTAGGTGTCTACAAATTGTATCCTTGAAAGGATCCTAACACACTAGCTACACTCTATATGACCTATTAGAATATGAACTCTTACATAAACATAAGAGGATAAGGAGAAGTAAGGATAGAAGATTATCACATAACATCACCATACATCACTTTACACACTTAGACAAATGTTCATTAACTCAAAACTAGATTTGCATTTATTTTTCAAATACAAAATACAATTTCAATCCATTAAGGATTCACCATACATTATGTGGTATTAGCTTACAAGAGTCAAAATGGATACTACTTATAGAATTTGAGAGAGGAGAGAAAAGGATGAAGTCTAACAGTCACAAGGCCAATTTTCAAGATGAGAAAAGGAGTTATATATACAATAAGATGAATTATTACATAGACCATGCAAGGTATACTTGGATAAATGTCCCTCAAAGGCATGAAACTCCTGAAATGTGGTGTAGGACTTTACATTTGCATGTATAGAAATTGTCTTCATCATTTAGCCTTCCATGAGCACTCCACAACAAAATAGGGACAAATATAATGATTTAACTAAGAGGGAGGGGTTATAAATAATACTCAACTTGCATTATTTTTGTCCCTAATCACTAATATTCCTCTGTACATATGATATCATTACTTGTAATCATAATAACTCCTCTTTCACCCAACCTTCACACTTGGCACTGAGGTTGCATTAAATTTGCCAATCCAATCCATATAAAGGAGTTTATGACACTTATAAAGATACCTCATGCCCTTAGAACCATTAGGTATACCTTAAAAGGCCTCCCACTTAGAGTTTTAACCTTCTCACTTATTTGTTCACTGTGTCAGTTTGGATTGGTTAAGATGAAGGTACTTGTAGAGATAGTTGTGAGATTTTATAAAGTAAAAAATGAGTATGAGAGGTTATATTAATTCCCAACCTATCTCTCAAAGTGACTTTCATCTCTTGGAACCCTTCCATACCTAAAAAACACACAAAATTGTCAAGAAAATCCATTTTCCACCCTATCCATATAAGCAAGGTAAAACTTAGATTGATGAGAAGGAGAATTGAATATTCCTATAAAATATCCAATCATTTTCGAAGCCATTCTATGCTTATTGTATGCCTCTCCTTCTTTATTTTCCAAATCGGGTCCTTATAAAGGTTTGAGAGGGTTTTAGGTGGTTTTCACCCTTAAGGTTTGTTCATAAAGCTCTGATGTTGGAAACCTAAAAAAAAATTAAAATAAAATTATTTTAGACCCTATCTAACATCTCCTATCTCCTTTATATCCCATTCTAAACCTCCATGTAGGTGTAAGCATCTTAATTTAGCCTCTCGAGTTTCTTTCTCTATCTCGTGTAGGCCTAAATTAGCTTTGAGATAAAATATGACTTCCTTGTGGTCTCCTCTACATTTAAAGGGATAAACCACATCTTATAAATCCCCATGTAGGTATTTTAATGCATTATATTTTTCACCTAATTCTATAAGTGAAAACATACCCCCTAGGGCTTTAGGCCTAATCAAGGCTTAATAGGCTTAGCCTACATACTTATGGGTTTAGGCCACCCTAATTGGTTTCAATCACCTATGAGAATTTGTAAATGTTTATTCATGAATTATTAAACTTACCACATCCTCTTTCAAGGTTTCACTACCTTTGAAATCATCCTCTTAACCTTGCTTGTTAAACTTATAGGGTTTTAATACTTTGGGAGTGCCCTCTATCTTAGTCAGATCAAAGGGAACTTCCCCTATTTCCCTAGAAAAAATGATGGTATGAGGGGATTCTCAAATTTTTGGGGAAATTATGTGAAATATTTCAAGGTTTCATCAGATCATTAGATCTCTAAACATCATCAAACCCTCAAGGTAGACTGCTAAGTAACTCATTATGTGTAGGGTGTCAAGTATGATTTTAGGTTGTCACAATAGAATCTCTCCATGTCCTATATCCATGATATGGGATCCACTTGAGTTGTCTACCATCACTATGGAGTCTTTTTAAACACATCTATTACTTCAACCTTTACCAACTTCTCTATTGCATACCTTGTACTTGACTTGCCATAGGTGGTTGACTATGTTTCACCTACTTGTAGGCATATATTTGGTCTTAGATATTTTATTTAATTCCTAAAGACATTTTGGAGTAATAAATATCATCCCATAGTCATCTAAGTCACTTCAAATCATGCATTTGTTAGTCCAATAACCAAGGTAGTCATCCTTTAGGTCATTGTTAACTACAATCAACTATAGTTGACCCTTTTGGAACAACAAGGGACCTATAGGTGGATATCAACCCTTGAAACCAATGCTTCACACCTTGGGATAATTTGAAGGTTTTAGAACCAAGTCTCAATGCCAAAGGTTTATGTTTGCAGGCCCAGTGTCACCAGAGTTCACTTCATGAGTTTGTGAGTCACCTATAGTCAGGTTGTAGGTGACTTTTTTGAGTAAGGGTACACTTGTAGGCCTAATACCCTACATTTCAAATCCTTTTGATGTAATTTTTAATAATTAGTGTTCCCATTACTTAAATATAATTAATAATCATGGTGAAATACTCCTACACTATTAATTTGGATTTAAAGCCACTTGAAAGTTCAAATCCTGTAAAGAACACTGGAAAGTTACAATGAACAAATGCCAAGAATGGAGGCCTCTAAACATTATTTTATTTTATTCAAAGACCCATTCTCTTTTTAAAGGTTATAACCCTATATTAAGGCTACAACATATATGCATTTAACCTCATCGAGACTCCATGGCACATCATCATTTGGTAACACTAAAAGTGGTTAAGACTCTATTTTGGAGATTTTTAGGGAACTTGTCCTTAAAACTCATTCTAAACTTGGATTGACTTCTCAAGTTTGCCTATCTACCAATGACCTTAAACATGGTTCTCAAAACATCTCAAACTCCCTAAAATCTGATGAAGGTCTCAAATCATATTAAACTCTTCCATAAAAAAATGTTTAAGATCTCTGTGAGAGCCACCTATAGGTGGATACAAATTATACAAGGTAGTGAGGATATCAAGTATACAATATGCATGGTGTATGAATTATAATAAGATTTATACCTTATCAAGGTGATAAAATGAAAACTTACCATCATAAGGATCTTAAAAATAATAAAATTCCTTATCTCAACATTATAATATTCTATAGGAACTTATAGGTACACATTAATGGTGTATGGCTGTGTATTTAGTTTGCATTGATTGTCAAGTAAGTTTCATGGCATTTAGAGGGTTTGGATTGATATCTCAATCTATAATAAGGTATTAAAAACCTTACAACTATTAATCACACCTCCATGACCATCAAAACCCATATATGCTATAACTATAGATGGAAATGTAGGAAGTTGACTATGTGAAACAATCTTGACTGCAAATTTCATAATGTTAGTATTGGAGATTAAGCTTGGGAAAAAGGATATTTTTATTACATATTAAATTCATGGAACATCATATAATTTTTATTTGAAACCACTACAGAGAAAGAAACCTTCTACAAGTAATGAAACCTGGCTACAACCTCACTAGCATACTTCTCCTACAACCTAAGAGGTTTGAACTCATGAAATCACTTCCACACATGAAACAAAACATATGAGCCATGAGAGAAGGATTTACACATACTTTTAAATTAATTTCACTAATGGGATTGTATGTACATGCTCAAATAGAAATAAAACCTATAGGGTGTGGGGATTAGTATGTAAATCAAGATAGTCAACCTCTTAATAATGGTTTATAAAGTATATGTAACAATTATTCCAGATAAAAACATGAAAATGAATTATAAAAATTTTACTATCTACCATCAAGATCATTTAACTTGGAATTCCTCTTATTGGCCATACCATCAAAAGACCTATTGACTAGTTTTGTGTGCCTAATGGAGTGAAGGAGAAGAAAAATAGTTTTGGCCCATTTTTGGCACTTCAAAATCAATTAAAGAATTTAAATTGATTTATAGAAGCTGAATATCCATTCCATAAGCTTTTCTTAGTTCCATTCTCCTCTATGAGTCATATAACTACCAAAATTCCTTTTCACTTGTTTTCTTGATTTTTAGTTAGAAACCTATAAGTTTAAGTTAGTATTGACATTATTGACAATTAATATGACATATTGGAAATTTTAATAGATATTATAACACGTTTTCACCATTGAAAACTATACCACCTTCATTTATGACCTATTTATGACCCCTAAGTGACACAAAATGACATAAGGACTAAGTGTGACCATGACCAAGGTTAAAAAATATTAAATGACATAAAATGAATATGGCACACTATATATCATGATAATATACCCATATTTCATTTTTTTGACTATAGGGGGTTGACCTATTTTGACTTGTGGTCAAAATAGTCAACATGACCAAAATTTGTAGTTGGCCAGATGCATCCATTAAGAGAATCTTCTCATCCTTGAGTGAAAAAATTGAGAAAATTTTTGTCACAAACTTAAATATAACCATTATGGTTATATATGAGACATAAATTACATATGCATGTCCTATAAGCACCCCTATAGGATTCTTACCAGCTTAGGATGCATGAAACATGATGGTGAGTTTTATATTGTAACCAAATGTCTCTTAAGAGATTAAAATTTGGTCTGTGAGAGGCACATCTTGTTAATTGTTATCCAAATCAATGATAAATATATATGAATGCATTTGGATAGACATTTTAATTCTATAAATTCCACCCTACACTCTTTGTCAGGCCTTAGGACTGAAAGTTATAATTGACCAAATGCATCCCTTAAGAGAAGCTTCTCATCCTTGAGTGAGAAAATTGAGCAAAATTTTTTCCCCATAGTGTAGGATAACCATGAGGGTTAGATATGATCCATCATATCCTATATTTTCATGGTCAAATACTCTAATAACACCCCAAAGGATTCTTATAAACTCATGATGAGTGAGACATGATAATCAGTTTTCTCTTACAGACAAATGTCTCTTACGAGACTAAAATTTGGTCTACGGGAGGAATACCTTATGAATATTTAGCCTAAAAAATAAACCATATTTATATGCATGTCTATATGGGCATTATAACATTATAATTTCCACCCTCCACTCTCCCTTAGCCCCTGAGACTAAAAGTGATAGTTATTTGGATGCATCCCTTAAGAGAAGCTCCTCATCCCTAGGTGGAAATTTTGAGATAACTTCTACCACATGTTGAAAGAGAACCATGATGGTTAGAGATGAGTAATTAGATCTTATAGTTACATAGTCGAGTCCTCTAATCACTGGATGGATGATTATTTCTAGCTCAGGATGAATGAGACACGACAATGATTTTTTTTCTTGTAGTTAAATGTCTCTTAAGAGACTAAAAGTTAGTCTATAAGAGGCATATCTTATAACTCATTATCCCAATCAATAAACCATCTTTACGAATACATATGGATAGTTATTTTAATGCTATAATATCCAACCTTCACTCTTTGTTAGGCCATAGGACCAACATTTATAGTTGGCCAAATGCATCCCTTAAGAGAAGTTTCTCATCCCTGAGTGGGAAAACTAAGTGAAGTTATAAAATGTAGTGAAAGATAACTATGAGGGTTAGAGATAATTTATCAGTCTTATAGTTGTATGGTCAATTCCTCTAATCACCCCCAAAGGATTCTTTTTGAATAGTAATAATTGATATATGGCAATGAGTTTTCTCTCATAACTAAAAGTCTCTTAATAGATTAAAAGTTAGTCTGTGAGAGGCATATCTTATGAATCATTAGCCCAATCAATGAACTATCTATGCACATGTCTAGTTGTGCATTTTAACACTAGAATGGCTATTATTCTCTCTTTATCAAGCCTTGAGATCAAAAGTTACAATTGGCTAAATGCATCCCTTAAGAGAAGCTTCTTGCCCCTGAGTGGGAAAATTGAGTGAAGTCATATCTCATATTTTAGGAGAACCATGAAGATTAGAGAGGAGACATCATCTCCTATAATTACATGGTTGAGTCTTATAAATACCTCCCATAAGATTTTTACCATCTCAAGATGAGTGAGACACAATAATGAGTTTCATCTAATAGCCAAATATCTCTTAGAGACTAAAAGTTGGTCTATGAAAGGCATATCTTGTGACTCATTATCCCAATCAATGAACTATCTACATAGATGTATATATATGAGTATTTTAATGTTTTAATGGCTATCCTTCATTCTCTATCAGGCCTCAAGATCAAAATATGTAGAAGTTTTTTGTCCCTAAGTGGGAAAACTAAGTGAAATTATGCCATTTATTATAGGAGAACAATGAGGGTTAGAGATGATTCACCATCTCCTATATTTGTATTTTTGAGTCATTTAATCACCCACCATAGGATTCTTTCCAACTTAGGATGAGTGAGATATGATAATGAGTTTTCTCTCATAACTAAATATCTCTTACAAGACTAAACGTTAGTTTGTGGGATGCATTTCTTGTGACTCATTAACCCAATCAATGAATCATCTTCATGGATAGGTCTAGATGATAATTTTAATAATATAATGGCCACCCTCCACTCTCTATCAATTCCTAGGATTGAAATTTATAGTTGGCTAGACACATCCCTTAAGAAGTTTCTTATCCTTGAGTGGGAAAATTGAGTAAATTTCCATCATGCATTGTAGGAGAACCATGAGGGTTAGAGACAAGTTGTTAGTGTCTACATTTACATGGTTGAGTCCTCTAATAACCCCTAAAGAGTTATTTATAGATTGAGATGAGTGAGACATGATCATGAGCTTTATATCATAGCTAAATTTCCATTAAAAGAGAATAATTTTGGTTTGTGGGAGGTAAATAATGTGACTTGTTATCCTAATCGATGAACCATATTCACAAATGTATCCATATGGGTGTTTTAATGGTACAATCTCTACCCTCTACTCTTTATCATTGGGATTGAAAGTTGCAATTGGTGGCACACATCCCTTAAGAGAAGCTTCTCTTCTCTAAGTGAAAAAATTAAGATAAATTCCACCACACATTACAAGAGAACTATGATGATTAGAGATGAGCCCTTAGCTCCTGTAATTACATGGTCAAGTCCTATAATACCCATTAGAGTATTATTTCTAGCTTAAGAGAAGTGAGACATGATAATGAGTTTTCTCTTACATCCAAATGTCTCTTAAGAGACTAAACATTGGTATATGGAAGACATATCGTGTGACTCATTATCCCAATCAATGAACCATCTGTGTGTGTGTGTGTGTGTGTGTGTGTGTGTGTGTGTGTGTGTGTGTGTGTGTGTGTGTGTGTGTGTGTGTGTGTGTGTGTGTGTGTGTGTGTGTGTGTGTGTGTGTGTGTGTGTGTGTGTGTGTGTGTTTAGATGGGTGTTTTAATGCTAGAATGGGCACCATATGATTTTTGTTAGGACTTGAGATTGAAAGTTGTAATTGGATAGGCACATCCCTTAAGAGAAGCTTCTTATCCCTAAGTGGGGGAAATGAGTGAAATTATATCATGTGGTGGAGGATAACCATGAGGGTTAGACATGAGTTTTTAGGTCCTATAGTTTCATGGTCTAGTCCTCTAATCACCCCCTAAGATTATTTCCATCTTAGGATGAGTGAGATAAGGCAATAAGTTTTCTCTCATAACCAAATATCTCTTAGGAGACTAAATGTTAGTATACAAGAGGCATATCTTGTGACTTGTTAGCCTAATCAATGAATTTTATTTGTAGACACATATATATGGGCATTTTAATGTTATAATGACCACCCTCCACTCTCTGTCAGGCCCTAGGACTAAAATTTGTAGTTGGCCAGATGCATTCCTTAAGAGAAGCTTCTTTTCCCTAAGTGGGAAAACCAAGCGAGATTATAACTCATGGTATAGGATAATTGTGAGGGTTAGTGAAAGGCCATAAAATTATATATGTGTATGATTAAGTCCTTTAAGCATCCCCATAGGATGTTTCTAGCTTAGGATGAGTGAGACATGGAAACAAGTTTTCTCTCATATCCAAATGTCTTTTAAGAGACTAAAAATTGGTCTGTGAGAGGCATATCTTGTGACTCATTATCCCAATAAAAAAAACATATATGTGGACACATATAGATGCATGTTTTAATTCTATAATGTCCATCTTACACTCTTTATCAATTCCTAGGAATGAAATTTGTAGTTGGTCAGATGTATCCCTTAAGAAATGTTTCTCATCCCTAAATGGTAAAATTGAGTGAACATTCACTACATGGTTCAATGTAAATGAGGGTTACACTTTAAGCTATCAGATATTATAACTACATGGTCAAGTCTTATAATCATCCCCTAGAGGGTTCTTGCTAGTTTTAGATAAGTGAGACATGACAATGAGTTTTCTTTCACAACCATCTATTAAGAGACTAAAATTTGGTATATGGGAGGCATATCTTCTGACTTGTTATCAAAATTGATGAACCATATTCATAGACACATCCAACTAGATGTTTTAATTCTATAATGGTTATCCTCCACTCTCCATCAGGCCCAAGGACCAAAATTTGTAGTTGGTGATATGCATTCCTTAAGAGAAGCTTCTCATCCCTGAGTGGGAAGATTGAGTAAAGTTATGCCACATATTATAAGATAATTTTGAGGGTTAAATATAATATATCATATCCTATATTTTCATGGTCAAGTCCTATAATCACCCCCCAAAGGATTCTTTTCATCTCAAGATGAGTGAGATACGATTACTAGTTTTATCTCATAGCTAAATTCTCTTAAGGGACTAAAAGTTGGTTTGCAGGATGCATGTATTTTGAATCATTAATAAAATAAACAATTTATCTTCACAAACACATCCATTTGGGTTTTTTAACATTAGAATGTCTACCCTTCACTCTTTTTCAAGCTATAAGACTAAAATTTGTAGTTATCTAAATGCATCCCTTACGAGAAGCTTCTCATCTTTGAGTGGGAAAATTAAGCAACATTCCACTACATGTTACAGGACAATCATGAGAGTTAGAGACAAGCTGCTATATCTTATAGTTTTAAGGTCAATTCTCTAAGCACCCCTTAGATGATTTTTTTCTAAATAGGGATGAGCAAGATATGGTAATGAGTTTTTTCTTGCAACTAAATGTTTTTAAGAGACTAAAAGTTGGTATGTAGGAGGCATATCTTATGACTCATTATCCCAATAAATAAATTATCTTTACAAATGTGTTTGGATGGGAATTTTAAAATTATAATGGCCACCCTCTACTCTTTATTAGGCTCTAGGGCAAAAATTTATAGTTAGCTAGATTCATCCCTTAAGGGAAGCTTTGTGTGCCTAAGTGGAAAAACTGAGCAAAGTTATGCTAGGTGGTATAGGATAACCATGAGAGTTAGAGATATGTTTTGAGGTCCTATAATTGCATGTTCAAGTCCTCTAACCACCCCCTAAGTATTATTTCTATCTCAAGATGAGTGAGACACAATAATTATTTTTCTCTTATAGCCAAATGTCTCTTAAGAGACTAAAAGTTGGTTTATGGGAGGCATATATTGTGACTTGTTATCCCAATAAATGAACCATCTATTTAGATGAATTTATATGGGAATTTTAATTCTATAATTTCCACCTTTTTCTCTTCATCAAGCCATAGGACCAAAAGTTGTAGTTTGTTAGACACATCCCTTAAGAGAAGCTTCTCATCCCTGAGTGAAAAAACTAAGTGAACTTCTACTATGAAATACAAGATAATTGTGAGGGTTAGATATGAGACGCTAGATATTATAGTTGCATGGTCAAGTCCAATAATCATACCTTGGAGGATTATTTCCAAATCAAGATGAGAATGACATGACAATGAGTTTTATATCATAGTCAAATGTATCTTACGAGACTAAAAGTTGGTCTATAGGAGGCATATCTTATGACTCATTAGACCAATAGATGAATCATATATGTAGACACATCTAGATGGGATTTTTTATGTTATAATTACCACTCTTCACTCTTTGTCAAGCCCCATCACTAAAATTTATAGTCAAATACATCCCTTAAGAGAAGCTTCTCATCCATGAGTGGGAAAACTGAGTGAACTTATATCATGTATTAAAAAATAACCATGAGGGTTAGAGCTAAGTCATTAGCTCCTATAGTTTTATGGTCAAGTCTTATAAATAACCCCTAGAGGATTATTTTCATTGCGAGATGAGTGAGACATGACAATGAGTTTACTCTCATAGATAAATGTCTCTTAAGAGACTAAAAGTTGGTGTATGAGAGGCATATCTTATGAATCATTAGTCCAATTGATGAACCATCTTCACATAAAAAAATTAATGGGAATTTTAATGCTATAATTTCCACCCTTTACTATTTGTCAAGCTCCAAGACCAAAAGCTACAACTAGCTGAATGCATCTGTTAAGCATGAGATATACTGAGAGGGGGGGTGAATTAGTATATCATATATATTATAAAACTTTCCCTTAACCAAATTCCACTTAATCAAACATTCAAGATATGCAATAAAACTCAAACAATAAACACTACACAAGATAGAGAGAGACACCAGATATAACATGGAAACCCAATGTGGGAAAAACCATGGAGAACAATCTCAAGTATATGAATGAGCACCAACCCAAACAATATTTGTAAGCACTAACTTGCAGGAGCACCAACCCCTTTGTTGATCACCAACCCAACAATAATTCATGAGCACCAACCCACAAGATCACCAACCCCTTTGTCGAGCACCAACCTAGCAACAATACATGAGCACCAACCCACAAGAGCACCAACACCATTATCAAGCACCAACCCAGCAACAATTCGTGACCACCAACCCATAGGAGCACCAACCCCTTTGCCGAGCACCAACCTAGCGAAAATTCATGAGCACCAACCCCTTTATCGAGCACCAACCTAGCAACAATTCGTGACCACCAACCCATAGGAGCACTAACCCCTTTGTGTATACCACACACCTATCTCTCAATGTTGCTATCTCAATAAATGATAGTTTAATACAACATCTCTTTCCTCTCTCTCACCTTTGCTCTTCTAAGCTAGATATAACAAATACAAATCATATTCATCTCTCACAAGCTAGATATTACAATCTCAAATCAACCTCTCTCACACCCATATTACAAATGGCTTCTCAAGCCTTTATTTATAGCTTTCCAAATGACCTTTGGCCTTCCCCCTTTGTGACCCTTCAATCCTCATGGAAAATGGTGTCAAAATTGTATGACCCTTCATATTCTTGCCTTTGAAAATTCATGTGGTGACCCTTCATGACCAAAAACGTCCTTCTCACTTTTGTCCTTATCTTGGTGACTTTTCATATTCCTCAAAGTCTCCCTTCATGAGAAATTGCACTCTTTCCTCTTTTGTCTTCACTTGGTGACTCTTGGAATTCCCCAAGATGACTCTTCATGGGAAAATGTGTCCCATCCTTCTTTTGTCTTTACCTCATGGCTCTTTGACTTCTCCATGGGCCCTCTTTTGTCTCATATGCAACCAAAAATATATTCGTTAATATTAAATAAATATTAACACACATTAGCCAAGATATATTTATTACAAATATCATTAAATGCAATGGGGCCTTTATCACCAATAATCCTAGACCTTTGACATCAATGACAATATTTCCAACAATCTCCCCCTTTGTCATTGATGGTAACCTCAATCCTAAAACTACCACATCTTGTCACCTACACATACTGTCATCTAAAAACATATAGTAACTCCCCCTTACTATAGCAACCTGTACCTATTCCATGTACCTATTTTTTCACCTATACCTGTACCTTTTATTCTCCCCCTTTGACATCAATGGCAAAGGGCCTACCTAAAACTAACACTTAGCTCCCCCTCAACTAATGTTGAACATCAATGGCAGGAAACAATAGAAATTTTTCCCAACTCTTGTTACAGATCTTTGAATGTATCCTTTGATCATGCCTTTGAGAAGATATCTGATTAAAACATTGCATGTCCTTTGAGAATCTGTAATCAACTCATTTGAATATTTTATTCTAATTTCACAACCTTTCACATGAAACTTTAAGGTGTGTCCTTGATCACATATTTGACTTACACTCAATAGATTATGCTTACAAAACATTCTTAGCTTTGGTTCTACCATAATCTAAACTCAAAGTGCCTTTTCTGGCTATTCTAGTAGTGGTTTTATCTTTGAATCTCACTATACCACCATTAATTTTCTTTAGAGTAATGAAATTACTTTTATCTCCTGTCATATGCCTCAAACATCTACTATCAATTAACCATGGTTGATCTTTACCTCTTACATGCAGGGCTGTCTGAACCATCATAGAATCTTCATGTTGTTTCTTCTGCCATGAACATGTCTGAACCTTCTTCTTGATGAATGGAGATTTGAAACTCTGATCCTTCTTGACTGACTCGAACACGCTTCTATAATACTGAGCTATGTGTCTAAAGTTGTTGTACTTGTAGCATACTATCATCTCTTCATCAAAGCTTGATAGAGGAGCAAAAGAGTTGTGGCTTCTGCTTGACTCTACTTGACTTTCCTTCTCCTTATTTCTGAAATTGTTAGCTCTTTTTCTACATTTTAATTTATTGTGACCATATCCATTACAATAAAAATAATAGACATAAAAATAAGACCTATCTATATATCTCTGACCTGATTGTCTTTTGTAGCTTTGTTCTCTCCAGCCTTCTCTGTTTGAAATGTCCTCTATATTTTTCACTTCTCCCCTTTTTGTTTCCTCTTTTGTAAGAGCTTCAACATAGCTCTTTTTATTTTCAAAACCAATCCCTATCTTATCTAAATTTGCTTTTTGACTTTCCAATATCTTAGTTAGCATGTTAGTGCTATCCTCAAATTTTGAATCACTAACTACTTTATCATTGATTGCTTTCTTAATGTCTTCTTTTAAAGAGGCAATTTCAATAACATACCTTTTACATTCTTTTCTTGCTATTTCCAACTGTGCTATGAGATCTTCTTCATTCTTCTTAGCTTCTTCCAAGTGTGTTGTTAAATCATCAATAATTTTCTTTGACTCCTTTTCATTTTTCTCGATCTGGCGCTTTAATCTTCGATTCTCCTTCTCAACAGCTTTTAACTCTTCAAGGGCACAAATGAGTTCTCCTTCCATATTCACTTCAGCTTCCTCCTCTTATTCTTCTTGGTCATCTTCATGTATGGCCATGAATAGAATCTCTTCTTCTTCTAAATCACTGACTCCACTATCTTCGACTGAGTTAGGATCCTTAGAATATAGGCTCTTCTTCTCGAATCCCTTCTTAGATTTGCCTTTGAAATTCTTCTTGTATGTAGGATTTTCTTCTTCATCATCATTACCCTTATTTGGGCATCTAGCTGAAAAATGTCCAATCTTTCCACAATTAAAACATTTGAAAGGTAATTTTCCTTGATATTTACCTGTTCCCCTTTTCGGCTTGCAAATGAAAAGTGTTCCATTGTCATCTTCATCATCACTGGAACTATCACTTGATTCTTGAATCTTAGCTTTCTCTTTCTTTGATGTCTTGAAATTTGCTTCTCTCTTTGAGGGTTTATCTTGTTTTGTCCACATCTCATATGCCGTGAGATTACCATGAAGCTCATCCATCTTTAACTTGCCTAAATTCTTCATCTCCTCAATTGTCAAAACCTTTGCATCATATCTCATTGGTAGAGATCTCAAAACCTTTTACACCACCGTTGACTCTTCCAATGTTCCTCCAAGACCTTGACTCTGATTTATGATTTGATCAACTTGCAAAAGATAACTTGCTATATCTTCTTCTTCCATCTTCAAAATTTCAAACTACCTTCTAAAAGTCTGAAGCTTAACTTGCTGAACCTTTCCATCACCTTTGTAAATATTCTCAAGTTTTACCCAAGTTTCATGAGTAGATTTGCATTGCATAACTTTAACAAATTTAGATTCACATAAACCACATAAAATAGCATTTAAAGCTTTAGCGTTACATTCACTTGCCTTCTTTTTTGTTGGAGTAATTGTAGATGTTTGTGGCTCTTCATATTCCTCCACCACTACTTTCCATATGTCAAATCCAAGGGCCATCAAATAAACCTTCATTCTCATGCTCCAAAAAGCATAATTCGTCCTATCAAACAAAGGTGCCTTATTTGTAGAAAATCCTTCTTGTGACCCAGCCATCGTGCTTTCCTGATCTACCTTCAAGCTGTAAAACTTTTCAAAAAGGAACCTGCTCTGATACCAATTGTTAAGCATGGGATATACTGAGAGGGGGGGTGAATCAGTAAATCATATATATTATAAAACTTTCCCTTAACCAAATTCCATTTAATCAAACATTCAAGATATGCAATAAAACTCAAACAATAAACACCACACAAGATAGAGAGAGACACCAGATATAATGTGCAAACCCAATGTGGGAAAAACCATGGAGAATAATCTCAAGTATATGAATGAGCACCAACCCAAATAATATTCATAAGCACTAACTTGCAGGAGCACCAACCCCTTTGTTGAGCACTAACCCAGCAACAATTCATGAGCACCAACCCACAGGAGCACCAACCCCTTTGCCGAGCACCAACCTAGCAATAATTCGTGAGCACCAACCCACAAGAGCACCAACCCCTTTGCTGAGCACCAACCTAGCAACAATTCTTGAGCACCATCCCCTTTGCCGAGCACCAACCTAGCAACAATTCATGAGCACCAACCCCTTTGTGTATACCACACACCTATCTCTCAATATTGCTATCTCAACAAATGATAGTTCAATACAACATCTCTTTCCTCTCTCTTACGTTTGCTCTTCTAAGCTAGATATAACAAATACAAATCATATTCAGCTCTCACAATTGCTCTTCTAAGCTAGATATTACAATATCAAATCAACCTCTCTCACACCCATATTACAAATGGCTTCTCAAGCCTTTATTTATAGCTTTCCAAATGACCTTTGGCCTTCCCCCTTTGTAACCCTTCAATCCTCATGGAAAATGGTGCCAAAATTGTATGACCCTTCGTATTCTTGCCTTTGAAAATTCATGTGGTGACCCTTCATGACCAAAAACATCCTTCCCACTTTTGTCCTTATCTTGGTGACTTTTCATATTCCTCAAAGTGTCCCTTCATGAGAAATTTCACCCTTCCTCTTTTTTCTTCACTTGGTGTCTCTTGGAATTCTCCAAGATGACTCTTCATAGGAAAATGCATCCCATCCTTCTTTTATCTTTACCCTGTGGCTCTTTGACTTCTCCATGGGCCCTTCTTTTGTCTCATAAGCAACCAAACATATATTCATTAATATTAAATAAATATTAACACACATTAGCCAAGATATATTATTTACAAATATCATTAAATGCAATGGGGCTTTTATCACCAATAATGCTATACCTTTGACATCAATGACAATATTTCCAACATCATCTCTTAAGAGAATCTTTTTGTTCTTGACTGGTAAATTGAGCAAACTTTCACTACACATTATAAGAGAAATATGAGGGTTAAAGATGTGACATAAGCTCTTTGGTTTCATGGTATAATCCTATAAGCATCCCCTAAAGTATTATTTCAATCTCAAAATGAGTGAAACATGACAATGAGTTTTCTCTTATATCCAAATGTCTTTTAAAAGACTAAAATTTGGTTTGTGGGAGGAAAATCTTATGACTCATTAGCATAATCAACAAACCATCTATGTAGACATGTATTGATGGGTATTTTGATTTTATAATGTCTATCCTCCACTCTCTATCAAATCCCAAGACTAGAAGTTACAGTTGGCTGAATACATCCCTTAAGAGAAGTTTCTCATCCCTTAGTGTGAAAATTGAGTAGACTTCTAATATGCATTATAGGAAAACCATGAGGGTTAGAAATGAGTTGTTAGCTCATATAGTTTCATGGTTTAGTCCTCTAATAATCCCCTAGAGTATTATTTCTATCTCAATATGAGTAAGACATGATAATGAGTTTTTTGTTATAACTAAATGTCTCTTAAGAGACTAAAATTTGGTCTATGGAAGGCATATCATGTGAATCATTAGGATAATCAATTAAAAATATTTAAAAACATGTTTAGATGTGTGTTTAAATACTATACAAACCACCCTTTACTCTCCATTAGGGCCTAGGACTGAAAGCTATAGTTGGTCAGATGCATCCCTTAGGAGAATCTTCTCGTCCTTAAGTGGGAAAATTGATTGAACTTACATCACACATTTTAGGAAAATTATGAGGGTTAGAGACAAGCTGTGAGCTCCTATAGTTGAATGATAAAATACTATAATCACCTATAGAGGATTATTTCTATCTTATGATGAGTGAGGCATGACAACAAGTTTTCTCTTACATCTAAATGTCCCTTAAGAGACAAAAAATTAGTCTATGAGAGGCATATCTCATGACTCATTATCTCAATCGATGAATCATCTATGTAGAAACATACAAATTAGCATTTTAATATTATAATGGCCACCCTATGATCTCTTCTAGGCCTTGAGAATGAAATTTATAATTGGCCAAATGCATCCCTTAAGAGAAGCTTCTCATCCCTGAGTGGGAAAACTAAGCAAACTTCCACTGCATGATGTAGGAGAACCATGAAGGTTAGATAAGAGTCATCAAATCCCATAGTTACATGATGGAGTCCTCTAAGCACCCCACTAAGGATTATTTCCATATTAAGATGAGAGAGACACGGAAATGAGTTTTCTCTTGCATCTAAATGTCTCTTAAGAGACTAAAAGTTGGTCTATGAGAGGCATATCTTATGAATCATTATTCCGATTGATGAACAATATATAAATATATGTCTAAATGGGAATTTTAATACTATAATGGCCACCATCCACTCTCCATCAATCTATGGGACCAAAATTTATATTTGACTAGACACATCCCTTATGAGAAGCTTCTCGTCCATGAGTGAGAAAACTTCTACTGCATGATGCAGGAGAATCATGAGGGTTAGAGACAAGCCATCAACTCCTATATTTGCATGGTTGAGTCATGTAAGCATGCCCTAGAATATTATTTCCAACTTAATATGAGTGAGACATAGCAAAGAGTATTATCTCACAACCAAATGTCTCTTAAGAGACTAAATGTTGGTCTATGAGAGACATATATTATGATTCATTATACCAATCAATGAATCATCTATGAGAACACATTCAGATCACATTTTAACACTATATTAGCCACCTTTCATTCTCTATTAGGCTACAAGATTGAAAGTTGTGTTTGGCTAGATGCATCCCTTAAGAAAAGCTTCTTGTCCCCGAGCGGGAAAAGTGAGTGAACTTATACCGCATGGTGTAGGAGAACCATGAGATTTGGATATAAGTTGTAATCTCATATATTTTCATGGTCAAGTCCTCTAAGTACCCCACAAAGGATTATTTCAAAATTAATATGAATGAGACATGACAACAAGTTTTTCTCACAGATAAATGTCTCTTAAGAGACTAAATGTTGGTCTATGGGAGGTATATATTAGAACTCATTAGCCCAATTAATGAAACATCTATGTAAACACATATAGATGGGCATTTTAATTCTATAATGGACACCCTTGACTCTTTTTCAGGCCTTAGGATTAAAAACTTTAGTTGGCTAGACATATCCCTTAAGATAAGATTCTTATCCCTAAGTGGGAAAAGTGAGCAAACGTATATTTGGTAGTGTAGAGAATTGTGAGGGTTAGAGACGAGTCATTATGTACTATAGTTGTATGGTCAAGTATTCTAAGCATCCCTGGAGGATTATTGCTAGCTCTAGATGATTGAAACATGAAAATTAGTTTTCTCTCATAGCCAAATCTCTCTTGAGTGACTAAAATCTGGTTTGTGAAAGGCATATTTTGTGACTCATTAACCTAATTGGTGAGTTATCTCTATGTCTGGATGGAATTTTTAATGCTAAAACGGCCACACTTCACTCTCCATCTAACCCTAGGAATAAAATTTATAGTCAGTTAGATGCATCCCTTAAGAGAATCTTCTCATCCCTAAGAGTGAAAACTAGTTTAACTTCCTCCACACATTTTGATAGAACCCCAACAATTGTTTTGACCAAGCAAATTCACCTAAGGTAAATCTTGTGCCCACTAAGGTGGGTCCATAAGTATTTTATTAATAATGAAAAATTAAGTACATGGAAAAGGGTGCCAATATTTCATTCTCCCTTTTACTTATAAAACCATATATATATATATATATATATATATATATATATATAGGTTTTACCTATGACTGGTAAAACCAACCAACCTAATAACCAACTCCCATGAGAATGCAACCTGAAAGATAGTTGTAATTTATTAACTTAAACATAAATAACCAAAGACAATTAAAGGGGGTGTATTTATAAAATATGCATGTCCCTTTACATTTATTATTTACTTAACAACATTTATTATTAACCTAACATCCTATCCTAATGTTAAAACTTTGGAACAAGTCCTAACAAATCCCTCATGATCCAAAGTTAGTTTTTTGCACACATGCCAATCATTTTTATAAATTTCTCAAATTTTATTCTGTCAAGGGGTTTTATGAAAATGTTAATTATCTGATAAAAAAATAGGTAATATATTAGATCAAGTGCTTTCTTTGCCACCAACATTCATAGATAATGATATTTGACATCCATATGTTTTTTTTTGGCATGAAATACTAGAATTTTAGACATATTGATTAAAATTTGATTATCAATGTATAACTATGTAGGAACATTCTAAGAAATATAAAGATCTTTAATAATGCACCATAAATAAATAATTTATCTCGAAGCATCCCATGTTATGATGTATTATAATTTTGTTAATGAATTTTACATTGTATCTTGCTTCTTACAACACCACACAATGGAAGCTAAACCCATATGCATAATGTATCTTGTTATGGATACTCTATCATCCACACATCTACCAAAATCTGCATTATAATACCTAAAAATTTTGAATTTCTTGTTATAGTGGTACTCAAGGCCATATGTTTTTGTTCCATAAAGGTAACCAAGTACTCTTTTTTCTACATGGCAATGAATTTCTCTAGGCTCGTGCATAAACCTAGAAAAACTTCCAACTAAAAATGATATATCAGGCCTATTAGTCATCAATTATATCAAATCTCTTACTAACTATCTATATTTGGTGCCATAAAAAAAGGCACTACCATCATCCTTATACAATTGCAAGCTAATCTCCATAGGATTAAGGGAAGGTTTGTAATCATTCACATCAAACCTATTTAATAACTTAGAAATATACTTAGTTTGTGAAAATAAAATACTTTGCTCATTTTGAGTTACTTATATGCCAAGGTAATAGTGAAGAAGTCCAATATCTACCATCTCAAACCCATCTTTTAATTACTTCTTCACATACTTGTTATGGTTTTCATCATTACTTGTGATAAACAAGTCATCGACATAGAGAAGAAGAATTATCAATTTCTTACCCTGCTCGAATATAGAGAGTATCATTAGATTCAATATTTTGAAAGACAATTTTCCTTAATTAGGAATCTATTTTTTCATACCAAACCCTAGGTTCCTATTTGAGCCCATAGAGAGATTTGATTAATTTACTCACTTTTTGTTATGCACCTGCTTTCTCAAAACCTTGGGGCTTTTTCATATAAACTTCTTCCTATAAATCACCATTCAAAAAGTCAATTTTAACATCCATCTAATGTAATTTCCACACATCTATGCTACTAAGGCAAGTACCATAAAAATAGTGTGCCATTTGGAAATTGGTGCAAATATTTCCTCATAGTCAATACCCTCATGTTGCACATAACCTTTCACAATAAGTCTTGTCTTATGTTTATTAATGGATCCATCTAATTTATATTTGACCCTATAAACCCATTTGCATCATATGCATTGAACATGTGGAGGAGGATCAACCAAAACCCAAGTATTATTGTTAAGAATTGCATCATACTCACTTTTCATAGTATTTTGCCAACATGTTCAATATAAGCCTCCTAAAAAGTGGGTAGCTTAGAAGAAGAATTAGTAATAACCATTAGATAGTTCACTTATTTACAATAACTCCTAGGACCTGTTAGACCAATTTCATCTATTGTCAAGTTAGAAAAAAGCACTTTGAGCTCATTTTGGATACTTGCCCAAATTATCTAGATTAGGAACACTAGAATTCTCATCATGTGCACTAGTTGAAGGAAGACTTAGAGAAGTTTCAACATTTTTTCTAAGTCATTAACCTATGAAATACTAGAGGAAGTAGAATAAATGGAAGGGATAGTAGTCTCATACCACAACCTATGAGATTTAGCCTCATTATTCAATCTCTTAGTACATTTTTTAATCTTCTTCTCTAACCTGTCAAATTATGAATAAATATCTCTAATGTTCATAATACCAAATTCATCAAATATCACATCCCTTATCATAATGAAATTTTTTGTATCCTATGCAATCAAATGACACACCTTTTTATTTTATGAATATCCAAGAAAGATGCATTTTTGACTTTGTGTTTCCAACTTAGTTTTATGTTCAATGGGAGCTAAAGTGAAACAAAGGCATCCAAAAAATTTAAAGTGTTTAACTTTTGGTTTAAACCCATACCAAGCCTCATATAGATTTTGTCCCAAAAGTGTAGTTGTAGGGGACTTATTTCTGAAATACACTACAGTACCAATGGATTAAGACCAATACTTATCATCGATCTATTTATAGTACAACATAACTCGAGATGTGCCCTCTAAATTTTTTTTCATTCATTCAAATACTCTATTTTATTGTGGAGTATAAGTATTACTATATTTTAGATGAATGCCATGCTCCTGATAATAATTTTAAAACTCATTTGAAGTATACTCACCACCTTTTTCTAAACGAAGAGTGACCAAGTGTGAACCTATTTATTTTTCAACTAAGTGTAACCAATAAACAAACTTAGTGAAAAATTCTGATTTGTTTTTCATGAAAAACACCCAAGTCATTCTATAAAAATCATCAATAAACTACACAAAATACTTCCACCCTCCAATGGATGACTTCATCCATAAAACATCACTATGAACTAACTACAAACATATATTATCTCACCATGAAGAACTCTTAGGAAAAATTTCCCTATTTTTTGTCTAAAAATCATGATTCACAAAGAATACTATCTTTTCAAAAAGTGGGAAAATCACTCACCATACCATATCTTTGCAAGTCCACTAAAGAGGGAAGATTCAAATGTCCATAGTGGAAATGCCACAACCATTGTGTATACATAATACCTGTACCTGTATCAACAACCACTACAAGTTCCACTATGGGAGGAAATACTTTAAAATATAACAACAAACTTAGTGAAAAAATCTGATTTGTTTTTCATGAAAAACATTCAATTCATTCTATAAAAATCTTCAATAAACCACACAAAATACTTACACCCTCCAATGGATGACTTCTTCATCCATAAAACATCACTATGAACTAACTACAAACATATATTATCTCACCATGAAGAACTCTTAGGAAAAATTTCCCTATTTTTTTGTCCAAAAATCATGATTCACAAAGAATACTATCTTTTCAAAAAGTCGGAAAATCACTCACCATACCATATCTTTGCAAGTCCACTAAAGAGGGAAGATTCAAATGTCCATAGTGGAAATGCCACAACCATTGTGTATACATAATACCTGTACTTGTATCAACAACCACTACAAGTTCCACTATGGGAGGAAATACTTTAAAATATAACCTAACCAAATTTCCATCTTCATAACCTATATACATGGTTTTGTATCCATCCTTTACTGAGTTGATATAAATGAGTCCATTTTCAAGTATAATTTGATAACACTTCTTACAAATTTTTCCCAAGGAAAAAAGGTGTTTTTTTAATGTGGGAACATACCAAGTATTTTACATAACCATTAAGAAGGAGAATCTGAATAGATCCAAGTCTTAGTAGAATATGCATGGTATTATCTACCAAGGATACTAGAGAGAGGAAGCTTCTTTGAAAGTTCAAAATAAGTCTCTCCTGAATGTCTTGTGTTTGGTTAATCCTGTATCTAAAACCCACACATCTATGAACTCATATCTAGGCTCTTATTCCATATTAGTAATGTTCCCTAAAGTAGTGAATGCAGATTCATGAGCAACATTTCTTGAACCATCATAATTATAGTTAGCATATTGAGTAGAATTAGACTTAGTAATTGTTTATGGCCTTTAAATTTTGTCAAAAGGAATCCTACCTTGAGAGGGAATGTGACCATATTTCCCACATCTATGACACTAAATATCTGATCTACCTCGACCTTTGCCTCTATAAGAGTTGTGGCCATGCCCTATATCACTCATCTCATTTGAAGGAGAATGGATAGAATGGTTATTTGAATAGTTATTCTAATTATATCTTCTACCTCTCCTTTTAAATATGCCTCCTCTATAACCTCTAACCCCTCTATAATTGTGCCCTCTATATTTTTTTTGACAAGAGGAAGATGAACTAGGATTGGATTCTGTAACATGGCCTTCCTCAATTTTCTTTGATTTATTAGGGAGAGCGGTCATGTTTAATAAGTAACTCAACCAATTTATCAAAATTTATGCCTATGATCTTGTCAGATGCATGTAATATTTACACAAAGTTTCCATAAGACACATATAGTCCTTTCAATGTAACAATAACAATGAGATCATCATCTAGTTTACCAAACCTAGCCTTAGTATACTCAATAGAAATATTATTCAACTTAGACATGTACTCTCCCATATCCCTATCTTCCTTTAATGACAAAGTAAAAAAGGGCATGTGTATATCTATCTTTTTATGCTTGGTATTTTTACCATATAAGTCAAATAAAGTCTTCCATGTAGTGTAACTATGAGGATATTTTTTAATATGAATGTAAGTATCTCTAGTGCAATAACACTTGATTAAACCTAGGGACTTAGAATCGTGCATATTGAAAATGTCAAGTTTAGACTGTTTTGTAGGCAATACATGATTTTCGTTCTTCACAACATCCCATAACTCATTGAAAATTAATGAAGCTTTCATCAATTATTTCTAATTAGTGCAATTAGAAATTGTTAAATGATCACTAACTGAAAGCAAATTTTGAATTTTTGGTATCTTGAAATGAAAGAAAGTGCGATAAATGAAAGTAAGTGGAATAAATGAAAGGAACAATACACTCACTAATGTCACTTTGCACAAACAATGCCTCTATGGGTTTTTTCACTTAACCTCCACATAGAGCCAAAAATAGATCTTTGATGGGTTTTGTACTTAACTTCACCAAATAATAAAAACATTACACCCTTATTTCATCAAAGCAACATAGTTACACCCTTATTTCACTAATTACACCCTTTTTCTCACACTAAAATATAATATTTTACACATTTTAATAACTTTAAATTATGTAAATCATGTAAAAGAATCCAAAAAGAATGGAATATTCCTCAAAAAAGGAAATGACCAAGTTTTACTTTTCACCAAAATAAATATTTGAATCCTAGACCTCCACCTTCTGAGGGTTGTTACAAAAATAAGCTTGCCAATTGCTCTATGAACCTTTACAACACATAAAAGGAGAAATATGTATTTAATTATTATTTTTTATATATGGATAATTAAAAAAAAAATCAAGTAAAATATATTATCCATGAAATTCAAGAAAAAAAGTTGAAAAGCTTTGATTTTGGTGAACCCCCCAAAACCCTAAAATTTATTTTCAAACTATATCAAACTTTTATCAAATAAACAAATATTATTTCATCTTCCTTCCATGCCAAACCTACAACTTGGGATGCCATGGCTACCATGAAATAATTTTAGAACTATTCTGGGTTGTACTATTCTGTACAAGGTTGTACAAAGCCATACAAGGAGGATTTTCTAGAGTTTTGGGCAGATCTGAGCATTTTGAAAGAGTTTTCATACAATATGAAGAATTGTTGTAAGTAATGGGATGCCATGAAGGATGTACAAATGCTCAAATAAGATGTACCATTCAAAAACACTGCTTCAGATGCTCTCAAGGTTGATTTAAATCATATTTTTGATAATTAGAGGCTCCAAAACAAAACAAATCTTAGAAAATCTTCCCAATTTATGTTCATATTTATTTCAAATGAATAATTAGGTCATACAAGTTTGAAAATGGGTTGTGTGACTCAAAAAATTGGCTTTAAATGCTTTTTGGTTTGATTTAGATCTAATTTTTGGCAAGCAAGGTATTAAAATGATATCAATACTCAAGTAAATTTATTGTACATTATTTCCACACACTTATGTAGGCTATATTATTATTTGACAAAGGTTCTCCAAGTGAAAAATGACCATACAAATGGCTTATTTTGAATATTAGAATAAAATTTTCAGATTTGTATTGAAACAAACAACTTCTACAAGCTTGAAAAATGAGATTCAAGCTTCAAAACAAGCATGATATATTTCTACATGCATATAGCCATGAAAAAAAATCTTGTTAATATGAACTTTTGAATGTATTATTCCCTCCAATCATAGTTTTGGAAAAAGATTCATTTGAAAACATTGACATTTTACATGTTTTCACACCAAAAATTAGTCAAAAAACATATTATATATTTGCAAAATTAATTTCACATGATCCTTTCAACCACATGAATGAATTATACATTTATTTTTCCTGATATCACTACACCATCTTATTACCAACTTACCATGCTATGATACCACTGATATAACCCCAACAATTGATTTTACCAAGAAAATTCACCTAAGGCAAATCTTGTGTCCACTAAGACAGGTCCACAAGTATTTTATTAATTATGATAAATCAAGTACATGGAAAATGGTGCCAATATGTCATTCTCCCTTTTACATAGAAAAACATGTATTTATAGGTTTTACTTATGACCCGTAAAACCAACCAACCTAATAACCAACTCCCATAAGAATACAACCTAGAAGGTAGTTATAATTTATTAACTCAAAACATAAATAACTAAATATTATTAAAGGGGTTTTATTTATAAAATATGCATGCCCCTTTACATTTATTATTTACCTAACATTTATTATTAACCTAACATCATATCCCAATGTTAAGACTTTGGAACAAGTCTTAACACATTATAAGAGAATTGTGAGGGTAAAGATGATCCATCAGCTCCTATAGTTGCATGATCAAGTTCTCTAATCACCCCCATGAGGATTCAAGCCAACTTAAGATGATAAAGATATAAAACAATTTTTCTCTTACAGTCAAATGTCTCTTAAGGGATGAAAAGTTAGTTTGTTGGAGGCGTATCTTCTGACTCATTATCCCAATCAATGAGCCATCTTCATAGAAATGTCTAGATGGGGATTTTAATGTTATAATTGGCCTGTTATGATCTTCATGATGACCCAAGACTACAATTTGTATTTAGTTGAATGCATCTCTTAAGAGAATCTTCTCATCCTTGAGAGTAAAAAATGGCTAAATTTTGTCATGTGTTGTAGGAGAACTATGAGGGGTAAAGATGATCTATCAGCTTATATAATTACATAGTCAAGTCATATAAGCAACCCATAGAGTATTCACACTAGCTTATGATGAGTGAGACATGATAACTATTTTTATATCATAGTTAAATGTCTCTTAAAAGATGAAAAGTTAGTCTATGAGAGGCATATCTTCTTAATCATAAGCCCAATCAATAAACCATATTCATAGACATGCCTAGATGTACATTTTAATGATATAATTAGTCCCCTTCACTCTTCATCAGACCATGGGACCAAAAGCTATAGTTAGTCAGAGACATCTTTGATTAGAATCTTCTTGTCCCTAAGAGTGCAAACTAGTTGAACTTCCATCCCACATTGTAAGAGAAATATGAGAGGTAGAGATGAGACATCAAATCCTATAGTTTCATGGTTAGGTCCTCTATGTACACAATCAAAAAATCATCATGTCTATAAATAAATCCTAACTCAAAAAAGATAGATCATACCATACACTTCCAATTGATGATACATTAGATAATCAGGAACATGACCAATATGGGGATATGCTAGACCCAATAAGGGGATCTATTATCATAATACATAATGTTAGGGAGGGTTCCAAAGCCTCTAGTCAAGCATAATTATGCAATAACCCTAACTACATCCTATATTTTATATCTCACCAAGCTAATAAAAAGTAAAGCAAATAAATATAATCTAGTGCTCACCAAAGCTTGTGGCACAATATGGGGGTTAGTAAACAAACAAACATGCATAGGAGAATCTTAATTAAGATATGTATGAATAAGACCCTAATACATGGAAAGAGAAGAGTAATATTATTCGAAGCTAATACTTATACTACTTTTATTTACTAAATAGAGGAGAAAAGTTAGATAATACTTACCTGAAAGATGAACCCATCAAGACCCAATATCTCCCTTGGCCAAAGGGGATTTGCAAGAGATTTTTGTGGTTTTTAAGGATCACTAAGAAAGGCCAAAAAATCCAAGACTTCTCTACAAGACTAGATTCTCCAAGTAGAAACCTAAGCTAAAAATACTCAAGTAGAATGGTAGAAGAGAAGATTGTAAAGAAGTGCAAGTGAATAATAACTATTGTTCATTATGTAAATAATGATGAAATGATCTTGTATATATATATATTGAACCCTAAACCCTTCCAAAAGTTTTAGCTGATAGGGTTGACCCAGTCAACCTAGTATAATGAAGGACAACAATTCACTAGGTCAGCCAAGAGTGACCTAGACCCTAAATGAATTTTACCCAAAATAGTATAGGGTCAACTCAGTTGACCTAGTACAATAGACTATCAAAAGGGGATTAAGGTGAGGAAAAGATGGATTGAAAGTGGGAAATATTGGAAGAGTATGCAAAAGAGGAGTAATAGCTTAGGGAATGGTTTTAGGAGCTAGTTAGATTGGTAATAAGTGATAATAAGAGACAACAATTTTGTGAAGCACCAATGGTCTACCCACCCCTTTCTTGATGCACCCCTTAGGGCATGTACTTAGAGAGATTGAGTCTCAACAGGTTCTTACATGATAGAAAGAATCAGTATTTGATAAAAGTTGAAAATATTATATGTATACATATACCCTACTTTAAGCTCATCATGTGTCATTAAGGTGTACAGGGGATGGTGCTTCAAGAAAGAACATATTAACATATACCACCTTATCATTATGATCCTCCAAACCAGTACCCCGATGGATCCTCTACATGATCTTGCAACAACCTGCAGATCTACCTGATCATACACACACGGCACCCCTATGGAACTAGGAGGAGCTACCCTTGCTCTCTTCACTCTCAGAAGGAGCTAACCAAGCTCAACTCAAACTAGAACAAATTACAATACATCCCATGAGTCTCTTATATAGTTCTCATGCAAACAATAATTAGACATCTAATTACAATAATTAGATCCGCAGCTCAAGACTAAAATTAGCCTTTCAACATGCAAACAATCAGTTTGTTAACAAACTATCTATACCACTTGTAGTTCTGAACCACACAGATGGTCGATGTCGATCATCTCCCAATTTGTTAGGACCAAGAAGCATAATTGATTACCATGTACAAGCAACTAAATGCAAAATTCAACTAGAAGTAACAAGCAACTAGAAATTAGAAATAACACAGAATATGAGAGGCAACACACAATTATATTCAACTCATTCTAGAAGGAAATACAATGAATAAAATCACACTTTCTTCTCACACCTCTTAGATGTACAGATCTCTTTCCCTCAAGAGTTATCTTCTCTCAATACAAGTCACAACAAACAGCTAACACAGAGTTGTTGTTCATGTCAACTAAGTATAATACTGCCAGTACAACCAAGTACGAATCGATACTCCAAGTAGATCTCACCTGATCTTGCTACCCTGCAGATCTATCTTTGACCTTGCACACACAAACCACTGTAGATCAACTGATCTTACTTACCCATGTAGATCTCCTCCCTGATCTTGCAACACCCTGCAGATCAACCCTGATCTTACATACCTAGAAGAACCCCTATGATTCCACCAATGGAAGAACTCTTCTAGTTCTATGCTTTACAATATATCCCCATGGGTCTATTATATAGATCCCATGCATACAATAATTAGACAAGTGGCTCAAGACTAAACTTAGCCTTTAACATGCAAACAACCGGTTCGTTAACTATCTGTTCGTCAATAAGCAGTTATACAACCGCACAAGCGACTAACGTCAGTCCTTGTCCATCTAGAGGTGACCGACATCGGTTGACTCTTGACCGATGTTGGTTTCTTTGTGTCGACCTCTGACCGACGTCGGTTGGCCTGCCGACGTTAGCAACTGTGACACTCAGCAACCTCCTCCATGTTTGCATCTGGGTGAAGCTTTTAGCTCCACACCCTAACAATCTCCCACTTGGAGATAAATAGTTGCACCTATACCTGTATCAATACATTGTCTAATCTATATCCTAGCTTATATCCCTCTTCAAGATCAATCCTGAAGACCAACCACCACACACCCTGTGGTGCTACGCCCGTGTTTGAATTTCTCCATTCTCAGCTTACTTTCTTCTGACATTGCTATACTCCCACTCAATCAAAAACCCTTGAGAGTGACCTGTAACCAAACACAAAGCTGCTCCCTGTAACCTTAGCTCTGATACCACTTGTTAGGGATGGAAACCTAGAACCACAAACCTGGCTCTGATTCTAACTTGTCAGGATCTTGCTCCTCAATAAGAGCACAATATGATTACCTTGTATAAGCAACTAAACACGGAATTAAACCAGAATTAACAAGTAACTAGAATTCACAAATGACACAGAATATGAGAGACAATACACAATCTTGTATTAATACTCATGCTAGAAGGAAATACAATGAAGATGCCACAATCTTCCACACCTCTCAGATGTACAGATCTCTTTCCCTCAAGAGTTCACTCTCCTACCAAAAACGGTCCCAACACACAACTCAAACACAAAGTTGGTGTTCACCTCTAACCAGTCAATAATAACACTGCCAGTACCAAGCACTCAAAAGTACTTCAAGTAGATCTCCCATGAACCTGCAACTCAAATGATCTTACTTACCATGTAGAACTTCCTCCCTGATCTTGCAACAACCTATAGATCAACTTGTTCTTACAATTGGAAGGATCTCTTCCTTGCCTTAATCCTTAATTACAATACATGCCAATGAGTCTATAAATAGATCCCATACTAAAAAATAACTTAGACTTCTAATTTACAATAATTAGACACGTAGCTCAAGATTCGAAATAGTCTTTACGTGCAAACAATCGGTTGAACAAACTAACTATTCGTGCAACGAGTAGTTCTAAAACCGCACAGGTGACTGACATCGGTCCCTATTTGTTTGGAGGTGACCGATGTTAGCCTACTCCTACCGATGTCGGTTGCCCTTCTGTTCACCCCTGACTGATGTCGGTTATGCTGCCGATGTTGGTATCCTTGGAACTCAGCAACCTCCTCTATGTTTGCATACAGTGAAGCTTTTAGCTCCATAGCCTAACAATAGAAAGAATCAGTATTTGATAAAAGTTAAAAATATTATATGTATACATATACCCTACTTTAAGCTCATCATGTGTCATTAAGGTGTAACAGGGGATGGTGCTTCAAGAAAGAACATATTAACACACACCACTGAGGCTGAAAAAAGTTATAGTATTTTAAAGCAAAAATAATTGAAAGTAAATGACTGAAATGGAAATAACTAAAAAAGTATATGTAATGCATACATTGACTTACCTTTATCATTTGATGGTTGTCTACTATATTTGTAGTTTTTATTATGTAGGGCATAGAGACTGCTTTTGAAAAACCCAATAATACAAAACTAAAGAGAAAAAACAAACAAACAAACAAACACAGGAAAAGCCAAGATAGATGGTGTTATGAGGATGGGACATACTTGGAAATTTGGTAATTTGGGGTGACAAGTGTTATGTTAGACCAAATGACTAAGTCATAATTTAGAGTAAATTGATTAGACAAAAATCCAAGACTATAAAGATAAATAAACTCAAAAAATTAAACATTAAGTAAGAAAATATATCTCACCAAGTCAAACCAAGGGTACATGTAAATTAGGATGGTAATCAAACATCAATGAAAAAATAGTAACAATCCTTACTTAAAAAAATATAGGCAAGAAAAGATGGTAAAACAACATTGATGAGTGAGAAGTAAAAATTATTACTCAATCATCAATGGAAAAATGTGCATAAAAGGGAAAACAACATTGGTGAGTGAGAAGTAACAAGCCAACCTCACTCAACAAATTGAAAAAGTACATGAAAGTAGAAACAGACTTGGGTACCAAAAAAAGGGTATTACAACATTTGATAATTGGTAAAAGGAAAGCAAAAAAAGTCTAGGAATGTAGAGCCATGGTGTAACAAAACTAATCTATTATTTCTCAAACATGTTATTTTGCTCTAAGGATAGATAAAATTAAAATAAAGTAGTGCCAACATATTTTTAAGATGTGAAGAAGAAGAAAGTAGAGAAGAAGGAAAATAGATTAGAATCAAAATTTGCCTATCAAGTAGGGAAATGAAATTGGTGGAGGGGATAATGAAGGAAAAACCAAGGCAGAGTAACTCTTTATCGTAGTCAAGACACTCAAATTAGGTTTGTCAAAATAAGAAGACCTTCAACATTAAATTCTCTAAAGAACTTCTCTTAGCCTCACAAGTCTTAGGTCAACAAATTAAGTATACTGATCATCCTATGAAGGATATATGCATGAAAATTAAAATAGACCTACCTTCTCACAACGTGTTCCCCATTCCTCAGGAACCCTTACAGAGCTATCAATTTACTACAAATATTGGGTACTTATGTGAGAAAGTAGGTAGCATCATACAGTTTTTTAAATTCTCCTATTCCAATCTACTAGCCTACCACACCCCAATGGACCTTAGCTCTAGTGTGAGGCCAACTATGGACCTTGAGATTCTATTAGAGATAGGAGATGTGCTTGTAATAATGTTATTTGGTATGATTTTGAATTTTGAAATTTATATGTTGCATTTTATATATTATTGCCTTTTATTTTAAATGATTTGGCCTTTAACTTTCTTGATGATTTTTTTCTATTCCTCCTACATACATATTTGGAAAACCAAACATGAGTGCTAAATATGACCTTCATTTGAATACTTGGGACTTGGTTACTAAGACAAAGAACTTAAGAGAGCATTGGGTCTAAGAGTCTCATTAATATAGGTAAAATAAAAGTGTTATCTTGACTTTGACCTTGTTTTATCCAATGAGGAATGGAAGGAAAGGAAATCAAGAGGAATGTTACATGGAATAATTTGAATTAATTTAAATCACAAAAAATGTGATAAAGGGTGAAAGAGGGATATAATGACATAAAAATGTGATTTCTTATCATAAAAGTGAGGGAAATGGATGAAAACATTCTAACATAATTTGTTGTGCAAATTCTATCTATCAAAAGAAGAAAAAGCTAAACTTGAGAACAAGGATCAAAAACACATTCTAGAAAAGGAATTATTGGCCAAATTGGGCCCACATACCAAGCATGTGACCAGATAAGTTAGGTTGTAAATGGTCCTAATGTAGAGAAAGAACTAAGGTTCTTGATTGGTCAAATGATCAAAATATCTTGCACAAAGCTTTGGATGGAATGAGTGGTCCAAGGATCTTGCATTGACCACAAAGCTTTTGAAAGACTTTAAGCTAGCGTGAATGAATGATCAAGGGAAGCTATGTCAAAATTATCAACAAGTCTAGCTCATGAGTTGGAGATTATAAATGGATCCCAATTTATTCAATAACATGAAAATATAATAGCTATGTTAAATCAAGAGGGTCCCCATATGACAAATATGAGTATGGGGTGTGTTGGATCCAACAAATGATGAATTTCATGGGGAGAATGGTGTTCAAAATTTAGAACCTAGACTGTAAATCCTCAAACCCAATAAGAAACACATAACCAAAAACAAATGCTTCAAATAAAACTATAAATATGAAATCACAAAAGTCTACCTTAATATGTGACATACTAAGTTTTAAATCTTTCTAATATCATTAGTGTATGTTATGAGTGATTGATTATTTTATAGCTCTTGCATTCACGTCAAGAAATTTAAACATGTCTAAAACAGTTAAATTCTTTGAGATGGATAATTTTGGATGTTTAGATTGGGGGGAATGGCATGATAATTTCTCTACTACCATTTAGGTGTTTATATCCCTAATAGAGATACTTTGGTCCCACTCAAGGTCTTGTTCTATTGCCAACTAGGCTAAAAATCATGTGATGGAGATTACTTGAATAACCCTTTCAAGGAAAGAATTTGGATTTTAAATTTTGTTTAATTTATTTTTGATTTATTCTTTTGAAAATATTTCATTGTTTATTCCAATGAGGGTTGGGACCAATCCATAGATATAATGATAGACTCAAAAAATTCATAATCTCTAAGACAAAGTTAAATCAATTCAGTGTCTACATTTTGATTCAGATATAAAATTAAGTGCAATTTGATGGCTTCAACAATAAAATGAAATGTTTATAAAATTCACAAATTTTGTTTTTAATCATAGGCCTTCAAATTTTATAAATACAAAAATAAAATTTCATCAACCTATGTGACTTCTCAAGGATGATTTGCATTCTAATTTCCAAAAACTAAAAATTCTCATACTTTATCATCTACCATTTGAAGCTCCTACCCTATAGGATCATAAGGGCACAACATTGATTTTACACACTATTGTCTAAAATTATATCCATTCTTTCAAGTCTGATTATCTTACCATGTTGATTGTCTACTCTTCTTAAAAGGAAGGAACAAGACACATAAGAGAAGATTTAAGAATGCTAAAGCTACCCTTTCAGGATCTAATTTCTTATGATAAACATGTGAACATATCTAATCAAGTTTTGAAAAGGAACACTATAAACCACCAAAGGGTCAAAACATAAACCAAATTTAAACAATTAAGGAAAAAACCAAAAACACAACAAACTAAACTAAAGCAAATAATAAAGTAGGAAACACTAGCTATGAAAATAGAATACTTGTGTACACTAATCTAAAATAGTAGTATTTAACTAGTTGGGAGGGTGGGTTTGAAAACCTAGTGCAACATGATTTCCACTTGATGGTATTATAAAGGTTCTTTCAGTTAGTGTCCTTAAAAAAGTAAGGACTTGTTTGAATTAACTTAAAATCTATTTGACTTTCCTTCTTATAAAACCAAGGTCATTAGAAAACATGCATTCAAAAGAACTAATTATCTCAATCCCAAAATCAAAATCAATATAGGCATAAAATTAATATATTTATATTTGTGTCTTACCACATCAAATTCAACATCAATTAAACCCATGACTCGATAAATATATGAATCATTTTCATGAAAACAAAAGCCGCTGGTTAAATCAACATTCACAGGTAAAGACAACATTCCTCTTGAAAATAATGTAACATCAAGATATATACTTACCTAGGTATTACTAATGTCTATAAATTCATCATTTATACTCACATTCATAAGAGTAAATACATCAGATAAGAAATCACAAAAAAATCACCTGACAGGGAGGTGGAATCAGAACTACAATCAAATAAATCCTCAGTGTCTTTTTCAAAATAAGTCACCTAATAATCACCATCATATTATCTGTGCCTTCAAAATTCAAACTCTGCATTCCCAAATCTATTGTAGGTGTCTTGGCCTCTTCACATTTAGTGTAATTAGTGATTGGATGTTGCATGCTTGGCTCTGGGTAATCTAAAACTTAAATGAGATCATCATCCTCCTTTATTTATTCTTGTATGGGTTGATTATGCTAATTTAAATATGAATACTGAATAAAATCATCATCCTCATTAGCATTGTAATCTTCTAAAATTAAATCACAATTTGTAACAATAGATTAGTGACCCAGTAGCTCAAACTGTGAAGATTATATTAGAATGGTGACATGAATAACTTCTTGAAATGTTATTGTATTGTCTTTGGAATCAAACAAATCTTATTTATTTAATACCTTAACCTACTTATCTTAAAGGTGCTTCTCCTCTTTAATAATATCGTAATCTAGAGGATTATATGTTTCCAGATCAACCCTTTCCAGTATCATATACTCATGATATAGACTTTCTTGGGGAATATTAAGATCTAGACATTTACCATTGAGACTCATGTAAATAGGGAAAATTAGTTCATATTTAGAATCAACTAAAATGTCCCCAACCAAAGAGGTTAAATCTAACTAGCAACTACAAAAATAATCCGTGTCCTTCCTAGTTTTATTCTCTTCTAAACTCAAAAAGATATGTATATTTTTATTTTAAATGATCACCATTCTCAACTGAAGAATCAAAATCAATACAATTATAAAAAAGATATTTATCTATTTCATGATTTTGAAATTAACGATTGGAATTAGGTTTTACCTCATGATCCTACCAATCATAAACAAGAAACTCTTTTACCTGAAGTTCAATGACCATGCTTTTAGGAATAAGAGGTTCTATAACTACTAATTATTGAAGAGTTGGATCATCAGAGACAAACATATTTTCTATTTTATATTCTATATCTTCGTATGGCCCATATATATCTAAAGATGGGGTGGCTAACACATTTATACCATTGAAATATTGACCTTCTTAAATTAGCTCATTGAATTTAGGGATGGAGGTGGCATAAGAAAAGGATACTTCTGATGGACATCATAACTCTTCCTCATCTAACTTATCCATCCCATCAAATTATTCTTCTAGATAAATAATAGAATCATTGTTATGATCCACACTTATAATATCCAAAAATAATGCATAATATAATGTAAATCAACTCAACACAATAGATATGGGTGGACCAAGATGTCCAAATAATCAATATATTCATAAATAGAATACCTTTAAGGTAGGGCAACACCATACAATACTCCTTTATGAAGGAATAACTCCACAATGTCTCTTCGAGGGGACAACCTCCAATATCCTATTATAATAGAAGAATCAATGCTTACTTTATACCTTTATAATGATAATCATATCTTTTATATATACCTCTATCCAACTAACAGTGGATAGGTAACCTCTTAATCCCAATGTAGGTTGACCATTATCCAATATGATAATTCCATAATTTACTCCATTATCCTAATATGTTGGACTCAAATAACTAACTAAAGGGGATGTGTGCCACATGTCAACATCTCCATCAACCCATATACATTAATATATCATATCCCTAGATACATATCATTACTTCCTTGCTTGACATGTTTCATCCCTGAAACATAGGAAGAAACCATATACACTTGTCTCCAATCTCAATCATCTAGCCATCCATATTTGATCCTAGAAGGTGATAGCTCTCCAAGATTATTTCCAAATTCAATTGTGCTCCTATGATTCCATTCATGATCATAATTTTATTTCTTTGATGTCCATGCATAATTATTCCTCTTGTGATTCCATGTACCATATTCTATTGCACTACTCTAATTCCATCCATGACCATAGTAGGTATTTTTTGGCTTCCATGCATAGCCATAGTTATTAGAATGTTGATTTATTATATAGTCAAACTGACTGTCATTATGACACTCCCTCATATGGATCCATGACTGTTTCCTCTCATGATGATGTGGGTGTCTATATACCTCAACTTTTTCTAATACTTTGACCTTGTCAACCTTTTCTTCTACCTCTTCCACCTTTTGCTTTGGTGGTTCCTTTGTCTCTTGAGTAGATGAAGGGTTTTGATTTGATTGTATTATTTCTTTATCTCTATCTTTATATGAATCTTTCACATTCTCTTCATCACCTATTTCAATCTCATCCTCATGATCTACCTTGACTATTATTGGTGCCTTCCCCACTATGATATCCTATAAAATGACCTTCTTTTTTCTATACCAAAACTTCTTGAACTTCTTCTTAACATTAATATTGATTGTTCCCAAAGTCTTTAACCATGGAAATCCAAGAACCATATCCACATCATCCATATCCAAAGCATAAAAATTTGAATGCAAAACATATTTTTCCACAATAAGTTTCAAATCTTCAAACACTCAAATAATCTTACCATCCACTTGAACCTCATTGATATTATTTGCTTAAATATGTAGATTCTTGGACACATTCATGTTGATGAAGTTATATTTGCTGGTAGGGTTTATGGACACAAAAACCTTCTCCTTTTGAATGCATCTATGAAATTGAAAAATTGACAGAGTTTTTTTTAGAGCCAGATTATTTGAACCCTTATCGTCCAATTCTTCTTCTTCTTCATTTACATGTTCTTTCTCATTGTCATTATTTTCTTCCAATAATTTTTATTCTTCATCATATTCATTCTTTTCTTCATTACCATCATTATTTTCTTCCTCTTCTTCATCCTCTTTTTCTTTTATATCCCATTGATCTATGAAGACTTGTTCCATATCTTCCCATAAAATTTTTTTTGGTACGAAGCACAACTGATTAAACTAGTGTTGTGTAAGCCTAGACAAAGAAAGAGACAATTATGTTTGCCACAAAATTGTTTGAGTATTATTCTCCTTAAAAAATACCCACCATTCTCTAGCATTAATATCATCTTCCCCTGAAAATACTTGCAACTTCATGATCCACAAAAAGAACTAGGGTTCATGAAAACCTAAAATGTCAATAACTCATTGAAAACTTATAAAAAAATCCCAATTTTTTATTGTAGCTTCATCTTATGATAGTGGAACTCCATTAAAAATTTTGTGAAAAAATTTCATAAATTTTGATTTATAGAGCGAATATATTAAAATTTATAAAATTGTAATAACTTGCTCCAAACTTATTAAAAAAATATAAAAGTTTTTTCTTATATTTTTTGTATTATTATATAGCATATGTAAAATTTTTAAAGAAAATTTCTATATATTTCAAAAGATATGATGAAATTAGTACAAACCCTAAAATATGAATAACTCCCTCAAAACGGATCAAAGAGGCTCGAGTTTTTTATTAAGACTTTATTGAAATATTATTCACATCCATTAAAAACATTATGCAAAAATTCAAAATGGATTAAAATATATTGATGATTCCAAAAAACTAGGGTTTCGCACCACACAATCGCCCAAATCAAAGCTTTGATACCACTTGAAATGATCCAGACTTATAATATCTAAAAATAACACATGATATAATGTAGATCAACTCAACACAATATAAATGGGTGGACCAAGATGTCTACATAATTAATATATATATAAAATAAAACACCCTTAAGGTATGGCAACACCATACAATACTCCATTAGGAAGGAATAACTCTACAATGTCTCATCGAGGGGACAACCTTCAATATCCTCTCATAATAGAAGACTCAATGCTTACTTGATACATTTACAATGATAATCATATCCTTTATATATACCTCTATCTAACTAAAAATGAATGGGTAACCTCTTTATCTCAATGTAGGTCGACCATTACCCAATACACTAATTCCACAAGTTACTCTATTATCATAATATATTGGACTCAAATAACTAACTAAATGGGAGGTGTGCCACATTTTAGCATCTCCATCAACCCATATACATTAATATATCATATCCCTAGATATATATCATTACTTCCCTCCTTGACATGTTTCATCTTCGAAACATAGGAAGAAACCAAATAATGGGTGTGCTTCAAATCATTTCACACTTGTCTCCAATATTGATCATCTAGCCATCTATATGTGATCTTGGCAGGTGATAGCTCTCCAAGATTATTTCCAAATTTCATTTTTCTCCTCTCATTCCATTCATGATCATAATTTTACTACTTTGATGTCCATGCATAATTATTCCTCTTGTGATTCCATGTACCATATTCCACTACACTACTAAGATTCCATCCATGACCATAGAAGGTATTCTTTGGCTTCCATGCATAGCCATATTTATTATAACATTGATTTATTATATAGCCAAAGTGATCATTATTATGACACGTCCTCACATGGCTCCATGACTATTTCCTCTCAGAATGATGTGGGTGTCTATATACCTCAACTTTTTCTAATACTTTGACCTTATTAACCTTTTCTACTACCTCTTCCATCTTTTGCTTTGGTGGTTCCTTTGTCTCTTGAGTATATGAAGTTTTTTTATTTGATTTTATTATTTCTTCATCTATGTCTTTATATTAATCTTTCACATGCTCTTCATCACCTATTTCAATCTCATCCTCATGATCTACCTTGACTGTCATTGGTGCCTTTTCCACTATGATATCTTGTAAAATGACCTTCTTTTCCCTATACCAAAACTTCATGAACTTCTTCTGAACATTAATATTGATTAATCCCCAAATATTTAACCATGGATATCCAAGAACCATATCCATATCATCCATATCCAAAGCATAAAAATATGAATGCAAAACATATTTTTCCATAATAAGTTTCAAATCTTCAAACACTCGAATATTCTTACCATCTAATTGAACCTCCTAAATATTCTTTGCTTGAACATGTAGATACTTGGTCACATTCATGTTGATGAAGTTATCCTTACTAGTAGGGTTTATGGACACAACAAATTTCTTCTTTTAAATGCATCCATGAAATTGAAAAATTGACTCAGGTTTATTTGAACCCTTATCATCCAATTCTCCTTCTTCTTCTTCTTCTTCTTCTTCTTCTTCTTCTTCTTCTTCTTCTTCTTCTTCTTCTTCATTTGCATGTTCATTCTCATTGTCTTTAATTTTTTCCACTACCTTTTCTTCTTCAACATCTTCATTCTTTTCTTCATTACCATCATTATTTTCTTTCTCTTCTTCATCCTCTTTTTCTTTTATATCCCATTAATCAAGGAAGACATGTTCCATATCTTCCCATGAAGAAAAATTTTGTGCAAAGCTCAACTGATTAAACCAATGTTGTGCAGGCCTAGATAAAGAAAGATACAATTGTTTTTAACACAAAAAAAATTGAGTATTATTTTCCTTAAAAAGGATCCACCATTTTATAGCGTCAATATCATCCTCCCCTAAAAATACTTGCAACTTCATTATCCAAAAAAAAAACTAGGGTTCATGAAACCTTAAAATGTTAATAACTCATTCAAAACTAATCAAAATAATCTAAAATTCTTGCTGTAGCTTCAGCCTATGATATTGGAACTCCAGTAAAAATATTGTGAAAAAATTCTAAAAATTTCGGTTTATAGAGCGAATATATTAAAAAATCTAAATTTGTGATAAATCACTCCAAACATATCAAAAAAATCTTAAATTTTATCTTTAGATTTCTTGTGTTGTGATAAAACATTATAAAAAATTTAACAAACAAATTCCTTATATTTTTGAAGATATGATGAAATTATTACAAACACTAAAATATGAATAACTCTCTCAAAATGGATCAAAGAGGCTCAAATTTTTTATTGAGAATTCCTTGAAATATGATTCACATATAGTAAAACATTTGTGCTAAAATTATAAATGGATTGAAATATATTGACTATTCTAAAAAACTAGGGTTTTGCTCCACACAATTGCCCAAATCAAAGCTTTGATACCACTTGATATGGTCCACACTTATAATATATATAAATAATGAAGAATATAATGTAGATCAACTCAACACAATAGATAAATATGAACCAAGATATCTAAACAATCAATATATACATAAATAGAATACCCTTAAGGTAGGGCAATAACATACAATACTCCTTTAGGAAGGAATAACTCCACAATGTCTCTTCGAGGGGACAACCTCCAATATCCTCTTACAATAGAAGACTCAATGCTTACTTGATATATTTAAAAATATAATCATATCCTTTATATATACCTCTATCTAACTAATAATATATGGGTAACCTCCTAATCTCAATGTAGGTCGATCATTACCCAATACACTAATTCCACAAGTTACTCCATTATCCTAATATATTGGACCCAAATAACTAACTAATGAGAATATGTATCACATTTCAACATCTCCATCAACCCATATAAATTAATATATAATATCCCTAGATGCATATCAATCATCATATTCCTTAGTAAAAAACTTATAATTAATCAAGGAAGCATGGTGGCTGGCAGGTTTAAACTAGGAAAGTTCTATTGGAATAATAACATCAATCTAGTGGTCAATTTCATTCTCTTGCCAATGTTGGTGTTCTAGTTGATTTTTTAGATTTAATATTTCTTCTTTAATATCTATAATGCATTCTTTTTCTTCAATCATATCATCACAATCATCATCAATTGGCTCATATAGAACAATCTCCATTTTAGTGATGGTGACAGGATATTGATTCTTTTGATTATTATAAAATTTGGGAAATGGGGAGAATCTTCTATTAGGCTTCCTAATTAAAGAAATAACTAATTTTCAAGAATCTTACATTTGGTAATAGAGTTGGGTGAATACCAATCATATGCTTCTCCTTTCAAATTAAAAGGAAATAGTCTATAGGCCATATTTTCAAATTGCACATTCAACACATGCAAGGCCAATCTATAAGTGACAATGTACTCCTCAATTGTTTTTGTATGATAATTTTAAAACACCAAGAGGAGGTCAAAGGGATCCTTAGGTAAATCATGATGAGTTCCTATAATGTTTATGACTAACTCAACAAATCAATCAATTATAGGATAGATCTAGACCTAATTATCTTTATAGTGTGGTCCAAGTTGTTTTCAAATAAATAATAATCAACCAAAAAATTAAAAAAAATAGAATATCAAATGAAGTTGGCTCATGGTCTTCTTCTCCTATAAATGTTAGTGTGAGTTTAATCACATAATTATATGAGTCAAAATGATAACCATATGAATATTAAAACCAACAGTAAGCTTCTAGAGGTTCAAGCCCTGAAATGTTTTAGAGCCTCCATTTAGCACCAATTTCTTTATGCATTATAAACATGCAATCAAAATTGGAAATCAAATAGTTAGGGTCACAAGACTCAACCAATTCAAATTCCAATATTCATAGGTTCAATCTCTCCTTAGATAACCAAACTCACACAAATTCCAATATATAGAGGTTCAAGCCATGCTTCTAGCACCATTTTCTATTAGGCTGAAATTGTGACCCACTCAAAGACAATTATTGAATTAGCTATTAAGAGTGGATAAGATCAACTTACAACACATATGATAAATAGTCCCCTCATTTTTAGGACTTACTAGTGATCCAAGGGCCAAAAAACTCCAAATGATATAGCATGGGTAAGTTACCATTGTTTCCATTGAAGATTCAAATGGTTTCCTCAAAAAAATTAGGTTCTCACTGTTGGTTCCTTTAAAAATGGGCTATTTATAATAAAATGGGTAAGATGTTCCTCATGAAAAATATATAAAAAGGGAGAGAAAGAGTAAAGCATAAAATAGGTAAATCCATTGATTGAGACAAGTTTTCTAATATTTAAAAATTAGATTAGTTTGGGTTGTAACTAAATCATTGGGCACCAAGTCTAGCCACTACACAAATTAGAACACCAAAATGAACAAGGCTAAAAGGAAACAATAGTGATAACCTAAAAACATTTGAGGAAACCATTTAAATCTTTGATTGAAACATTCACAACTTATCCATGCTACATCATTTGGAGCATCTCAACCCTGGGATCACTAGCAGGTCTTAAAAATGAGGGGAATTTTATCCCTTGTGTTGTAAGCTACTCTTATCCACTCATAATAGTTAATTCAATAATTGTCTTTGAGTGGGTCACAATTTCAACCTAACATAAACAAGAGGAATAAAAGGATCTAATTATTGTCTCCAAATCTTGCACCCTAAAAGAGAGTCTTTAATCTTCTTCTAGATTTGGGCAATGTTAGAACATTTCCAGGAATGTGGGTATGCTTATAGAGCAAATGAACCTCTAGATTTAAAGGGCTATCTCCTTGAATGTATCTCTACAAAATAACTTATGTCTAAACTATTTTCATTGAAAGGAAAAGAGATAAAGAGTATAGAAAAGGAAACCCTACTCTAAGAGTGGTGATATACCAAAATTATCTTCTACATGGATATCATATTTTAGTGCACAATACAAAAAAATTCATAGACCATTCCCAAGCTCTAAGGATTTCTAACACAAGTATTTCAGTATAGAGGCAAGATGCATGAAATGACACAATGCAAATGAACTAAAAGTCAAATTGCATATTCCAGTTTGATCTAAAAGAAAAGAGTTAGAAATGACACAAAATGAAATCTACTCTGAGATTGGTGATGCATCAAGATTATCTTCCATGTGAATTTCATATTCTAATACACAATATAACAAAATGTATAGACCATTTTCAATCTCTAAGGGGTTATAACACAATTATTTCAATACAAAGGTGAGATGTGTAAAATGACATAAGGCAAATGAACTGAAAGGCAAACTTTGTGCATTTCAAAATAGTAATACACTTACAATAATTTAACACACTTGAACACACTCTATATGACCTGTTAGACTAAGGAATTTTGCTTAGGAATGAAGGATAAAGGCAAAAGGATGGAAAATCATCATTTACTATCACTATACATATTTTACACACTCAAACAATATTCTAGAAACTTGAAATAAATAAACTTGTACTAATGCTTAAAGGTAGAATCTAACATCAATCCAGCAGGGCTTCGCCATACACTTTGTGGGTATTTTTTACACTAGCCCAAGGGCTATATTTTTAGCAAGAGGGAAGAGAGGGGAGGAGGCCTTTGGTACTAAAAAGAGGAATCAATTTGTTAGGAATCTCCATCTTCAGTTGCAACTATCTTTTCAATGATGTTCATTTAGGCCATTCGATTGATGATCCATGTCACCTCAAGTGGTTACACAAATAGCTTTCTCTCTCAAAGATGCTTTTATAATGGTTACACTAATAGAAACAAGATATTTTTGAGCTGAGTAATAGCATCAATTAGTTATGCAAATGATATTCCACTTGTAGATTTGTCCTAATGTTAATAGCTTCTCATTGGCTTGTTGAGGTGTGCAATGGCGTAGGGGAGAGTTATTTTCATTATATTGGCTTGGAGAGGCATCTCTTGGAGTCTACATGTATAGATGATTGTTCCTTTGATTGGCCATCAAAAATGACTCAGATCATGACCTAATAAATGGTAAAACTAACCCTTTGATATGTTTTGATGGATGAAGAATGTGAGCCCTTGGATCTTTGAGCATTTGAATGAGGACCATCAATCTACCTAGGACCCACTTATTTAAATGTCAATGGCTATCTTATCACCTTGAAGTTGACATACATATAACCATCATTCTACTAGGACCATTCCCTCAGGATTTTTGCTTGAACCTTTGCTTCGACATTTTCCCTAAATAATTTTCCCATGGAACCTTTTCTTCGAAAGAAATAACCTTTTGGGCCCCTTCTTAAACTTTCAAGGGGAATGTTCTTTTGATATACATACCCTTTAAGACTTTGAAAAGTGCCCTTTGGAAGGCTCAAACATGCCCTCTGGGACTTTAAAAAGTGCCCTTTGGAAGGCTTGAACATGCCCTTCAGGACTTTAAAAAAGTGCCCTTCGAAAGGCTCAAATAGGACACTTTCTTAAGAAAAGAGTGTTCAACCCTCTTCCATATTTGGGAAACACTAGAACATTTCTAGGCATGTGGGTATGCTTATAGAGGAAATAAACCTCTAGATATAAAGGTGCTAGCTCCCTAAATGTATCTCTACAAAACAACCTCTATCTAAACTAGTTTGATATAAAAGAAAAGAGTTAGAAATTACATAAAATGAAACCTACTCTAATATTGGTGATGCACTGAGATTATATTCCATGTGAATGTCATATTCTAATGCACAATACAACAAAATGTACAAACCATTTTCGAGCTCTAAGGGGTTATAAAAAAAATATTTCAATATAGAGGTGAGATGTGTAAAATGACATAAGGCAAATGAATTGAAATGAAAACTTTGCACATTTCAAAACAGTAATACACTCACAACAAGTTAACACACTTGAACACACTCTATATGACCTGTTAGACTAAGAACTTTTGCTTAGGCATGAAGGATAAAGGATAAAAAGATGGAAAATCATCACTTATTGTCCCTATACATCTTTTACACACTCAGATAATTGTCCAAAAACTTGAAAGAAATAGACTTGTACTAATTCTTAAAGTCAAAATCTAACATCAATCCATTAGGGCTTCACCATACACTGTGTGGGTGTTTTTTACACTAGCCCAAAGGCTATATTTATAGTAAGAAGGAAGTGAGAGGAGGAGGCCTTTGGTGCCAGGAAGAAGAATCTATCTATTAGGAGTCTCCATCTTCAGTTGCAACCATCTTTTCAAATGATGCTCATTTGGGTCATTCAATTGATCCATGTCACCTCAAGTGGTTACACAGCTAGCTTGCTCTCTCAAAGATGCTTTCCCAATGGTTGCACTAGTAGAAACAAGATATTTTCTAGATGAGTAATGGCATCAATTAGTTATGCAAATGAGAGTCCACTTGTATATTTTCCCTGATGCTAACAACTTCTCACTAGCTTGTTGAGGTTTGCAATGGCATAGGGAAGAGTTGCTTTCATTATGTTGGCCTTGAAGAGGCATCACTTGGAGTCTACATGTACAATTGTTTGTTACTTTGATTGGCCATTAAAAAATGACTTGGATCATGACCTGATCAATGGTGAAATGAACCCTCTAATCTACTTTGGTGGATGAAGAAAGTGAGCCCTCGGATCTTTGAGCATTTGAATGAGGAAAATTTGTAAAGTGCCCTCTGGGAAACTTGAACTGGACTAATTATTTGAAAGAACAAACCCTTTGAACAAGTTACAAAGGACACTTTTCCTTCGAAAAGCTTGAAGATGCCCTTCATAAATTTTTAAATGTACCTTTCAGACTTTTTGTAAAGAAAACTTCCATGAGAAAAAGACCCTTCGGACTTTTTGAAGTGACCCTTTGGAAATCTTAAAATGAACCAATTCCTTTAGACTTTTTGTTTCAGACAAAAATTTTGAAACAATTCCTTTGAGACTTAAACAAAAAATCCAAAGCAAAACCTCATTGAAAGAAATAACACTTGAGCAAAAAAATATCAAAATAACACTTGCAAAAGACCAAACAAAGGCTTTCAAAGGAAATAACACTTGGTCTTGTTGTTGTGGGGATAAACCAATTAAGAATGTTGCATTTAGCCAAAATTAAAGATGCAAAATTGGGTGTGAAAATTAGCTAACATTCTTGGTGATTCCTAGGGGAGGCATGTCTGCTATGCCTAAGACTAGTTTCCTAAATCCTTCCATTGGCTATGGAGTCACACATATAGGCACCCAAAAAATGACTTGAACAGAACTTTGTCTCAAAAAACACAAGATAGTTGATTCACATGCACAAAGGTAGAGACACACACCAAACAAAAGGAAGGAAACCCACTTATGCTACAAAGCACCTAGAGAACACAATAACAAACCAAAGGAAACACACACCTAAACTACTATTTACAAAATAGACTTGTAAGGACTAATAGTATAACTTTAGATGTATCCCATTCACAAAGATAGGAAATTCTTCTCCATTCATCTTGTTCAGCTAAAAAGAGTTGCTTTGCTTGCACTTTCTAATGATGTAAGGGCCACTCCACAAAGTATCAAAATTGATATGTCTGCCTGATTTTGATCTATGCTCATCCCATTTCAAGACCAAGTCACCTTCCTTAAACACTCTTGCACTTGATCTCTTGTTAAAGGACTTCTTCATGAGTACTTGGTGGTGTTACATGGCCTTGTGTGCATTATCTCTTTCTTCTTGCAGCTACATTAGTTCTGTCATTCTGACTTCCATTGGAGTATTTTCAAGTAGTTCCAATTGATGTGCAAGTTCTAGAGTATGGAGTTCTTGAGATATGAAAAACCTAGCCTCTCTCCCATAAACAAGCACAAAGGGAGAATTACCAATTGATCTCTTAGGAGTAATCCTGTCAGCCCATAAGGTTGTCTTCAACTTATTGTGCCATGCTCTTTGATTATTCTCCAATGTCCTCTTGATGATCTTGATGAGATTTTTGTTATTAGATTCAGCAAATCCTTTATCTTGAGGGTAATAGTTGGATGAAGTACTCAATTAAACTCCCTTCCTATTTTCCCAATCAAAAGTTTTATCACTTATGAAATCAATTACATTATCAAAAATGATAACATGAGAAACTCCAAAACTTGTTATAATGCTCTAATAGAACTCCAAGATAGCATTTTCACTTGCCTCCTTCAATGCAATAGCCTCTACCCACCTTGTGAAGTAGTAAGTAGTAGTCAATATCCATTTATTTCTAGCACATCATGGAGGTTTGATCACACTAATGAAATCAAGACCCCATTGCATGAAAAGCTAGTCTATTTGGATAGGATTCAAAGGAAGGGCTACACATTTCTGTTTTCCTACAAAGAAGGCACATTGAGGACACATCTTAGCCCAATGGTAACAATCCTTCAAAAGACTAGGAAAATAGTAACCAGCCCTCATTATCTTTGCATTTGTCATCTTAGGAGAGAAATGACCTCCATCTACACCATTGTGAAACTTTTCTAGCAGCATATCAAACTGATCAATGTTAACACACCTCAACAACACACCATTCAAATCTTTCCTAAAGAGAACACCATCTAAAAGATAGTAGGGAATGGGCTGAAATCTAAAATACCTTCTTTGAGACTTTTTCAACCCATTGGGACACTCACCATTTTAAATAAAACTAATGATGTCTTGTATCCAACTTTGAACTTGTATGTGATCAGCTGGTTGGGGGTAAACTTGGTTGATCAAGACTTTCTCCTTTGGCTCTTGAAAATATGAAGCTAAATTCTTACATAACCCTTTTTCTCTTACCAAGTTTGTCACCTTAATGTCCACATCATACTCCATCACCTTTGTAATCCACCCAGCTCTCTTTTCATTGAGGTCTTTGCTTAGGAGAAACTCTTTGATGCTAGGATGAGAAACCATGATATGTATCTTGTTGTTTGAAACAATTTGTCTAATTTTTTTCAATCCTCTTATCATTTTTAGATCTTGCTTCTCAACAAATGTATACTTGACCTCATAATCTTCCAATCCTTGGCTAAAAAATGCAATTGGCTGCTCCACCTCTTCATCATTATTTTGCATAATCATAGCTAAGATTGTATCAAGGTTAGCAAAAGTATATATTATGAAATCTTCGGCAAAGTTTGAGTTCAAGAGAGTGGGATATTTTTCAATTGCTTGCTTGATTGCCTCAAAACTACTCTTACCTTGCTTTGTCCAAGCAAAAGCTTGGTTCTTCTTGAGCATGGTTATGATAGGCTTTACCATAGTTGCAAATCCTAGAATAAACCTTCTTAAGAAAATTATTTTCCCCAAGAATATTTGAAGTCCTTTCTTTTGTTGAGGCAAAGACAAACTTATAATAGCCTCAATCCTCTTGAGGTCAATAGACAAGCCTTCTTTTGAAACAATATGACCTAATAACTTACCTTCATGGATAGTAAAGATGCACTTTTTTAGATTAAGGAATATTCCATACTCCCTACATTTCTCAAACGCCTACCTTAGATGTTCCATATGATCAGTAGCATCCTTCAAAAAAATAGTTATATCATCAAGGTACATAAGTAGAAACTTATTGATCAAACCTTTAAAAGTCATGTCCATTACCCTTTGAAATCTAGCTCTAGCATTGGATAAACCAAAAGACATCTTATTATAGGCAAAGGTGCCCCATTTTTTAGTGAAGTTTGTCTTGAATTAATCCTTTTCATTTACTAGTATTTGATTTTAACCTGAATAACCATCAAGAAGTGAGAAGCGTTGAGAACCTGAAATAACTTGCAAAATTTGTTCCATGGAAGGTAGTGGATAATGATCCTTGAGAGACACTTTATTAAGGTCTCAAAAATCCACACAAAGTCTAATCTCTCCATTCTTCTTTTGGATAGGTAAAAGATTAGCCACCCAATTTGAGTGTTTGATAGGAAAAATAATACTAGAGTCAATCAACTTGGTCAGCTCTTTATTTATGAGTTCCTCTAACTTGGGATTGATAGGTCTTTAATTTTGCCTGATTGGTTTAGCTCCAAGTTATAACTCAATGGTGTGATGAGCTAGACTTGGATCAAACCTTTTCAAATCTTTATATTCTCAAGCAAAGATGTCATGGAACTCTTTACATAATTCAATAAAGGCCTACCTCTCAGACAGAGAACATATCTTACTAATTTTCAAAAGCTTGTCCTTATAAATCATGACTCTCTCGTAGTTTTCTTCTTTTGTTGACATGCTCACTCTTTATTTTTTATTTTTATCATCTTTATTGAAAAAACTCTTCAAAGTAATCAGCCCCTTAGGTATCCTTTTTGTCTTCAGTTGAATAACTTATTCTTCATATTGATCATGTAGTCTCTTTTGGTTCCTTGAAGAGAATCCTACTTCATTTTGTAAGAAGTGTGCAATGTGTCCATCACTTTCAAATACCTATCATGACACTTCATTATCTATAATAGAGGGCCTCACAATGACCTTGATATGGTACTAATCCTTCTCTTTTCCTACATCAACAACTGCATTGGCAGCCAATCTATTAGCATGTTTATTTGAATCCCTTGGAATAGGTTGTATGTTGAAGGAATCAAAGTATTCAAATAGGTCCCATACCCTGTGATTGTAGGATTTAAGTAAGATATTCTTGGTTGTATCTTTATTTCTCACTTATGGATGACCAATTCACTATTTCCATAAACTTTCAAATTCTTGATCCCTCTCTTCCTTGCCCATTAGATGATCTGTAAACTGAAAATACAAGTATAGTATATTCAAAAAACACTTGTTCATGTTTAAGATATCCTTCAATTTATCACATTTTTTTGCTTAATTTTGTATAAATAAATTAAAACCAAATATAAAATGAAGATCAAAACTAAATAATAATCAAATAAAATTCAAAGAATTCACCAGCAAATTGATAATGGAGTTCGGCTTCAATAGCCTACGTCTCTGGGTCCGTTCGAAGTGAGGACCATTCTCATTAATTTTGTGCAAAAAATGGATTCCAAAATCAATACAAGTCTTTAATTCACCTTCTCTAATCTCTATTTTCCTATAAAAATATCTCTCAGACCTGAAAATAATGGCCCAAGGCCATACAAAGCAAAAACAAGGCTCTAATCTTCTTAAATCTCTTTACACAGTCTGCTTTATGTGTCTATTCAAGTAGAAATTAGTCCCTTTTATAACACTTCAACCTCTGTGGCTGAAGTGGTCAAGGCATTAACTTTTTGGGTGATAGGTCAAGAGTTCAAAACCTCCTCCCACCTTTCTAGGCACCTTGGCATGAGGAGAATGTCGACCTTCTTTCTAGGGCACGCTTAGCATGCAATTTTGAATGTTTTCCCTCCTTTTTGGTGCTTTTGGATTTGGTTTTGTCCCACATTTGCTGGGAAAGTTAGTTTTTATGCTTTAAATAGACATGTTTGTTCCCTCTTCAAATGCCTGAGACTTAGGCACCCACTTAGGCCATTGATTTGACTTGGTCCATGCTTGGTTAGTGGGATGGGTAATGTGGCAATTTCTTTGGCGCCTTGTTTCAGAGTTTGAAAATTTCAAATAACATGTGAATAAAAATAACAAACCAACATTTTTTTTGCACTAAATTATTTTTCCACATGTCAAGTGGCTATTGGTCCACTTGTCATGTTTTCAATAGTGCCACGTCACTTTCGACACCCCCTGTCACAAGATTTCTTCAACTAGCCATATCTTGAGCATCGGCACTCCATTTTTTGAACCACGAAAAGTGATAGAAATATATCAAAGAGTACTAAAATGTGAAAATTATTTGAAAGAATTTGAAGACTTTTAAAAATAGAACTGTACATGGATGCACCTGGATCATTGGAGGCCATGAACTAGGTTTTCATATTCTACCACATTTCAAGTGTAACTAAAATGGAATCTATATGAGGATTAGTATTGATTATTTGATGTAAAAACTAACATAATTCCATCTCTTGCACTTACTTTGATTCTTGATCCATCAAAAAACATTTCCCATATTCCTTCAAGTTCATGGTCTTCATTAGTGAGTGAAGGGATTGAAATATCTTTTTCACACATATAACAAACTCCCAAATCAGTCTCTTCTATGAATGTATATGGATCAAGTACATGTGTTTCATTGTTTTAATTATCAAGGAAAAGATTATAAATACCTTTAATGGGGGAGGATGCTTCACCATCCATAACACCTTCTTCTTCTTTACTAATTAGATAATTTTGATTTGAACTTGTCTCCATATATGGCTCAATATGAAACCTTACTAAGGGATAAGTCCTTATAGTCACTTTGGTTCTATATCTTGTTTTAAAAGCTAGAAATTACTAGTCAATAAAAAGGTATCCTCATATCTTAGCCATGAAGTACCTCGACAAGTAGATAGCAAAATGATCTAGAAGGTCTACCACCATAATGTCTTATAAAATGGGGAAACTTGTGAAATCATGTAGAAAGACTTTCAGACCTCTGACCAATCCCACTATCTTAGTTGGAGTCCCATGAAGCTTCAACACACCTTTACTATGTGGTTTATACTTCAATGCCAACTTATCAGCCACCACCTTAGGCATGACAGTGGTACTAGCTCCACTATCTACAATACAAGTGTGAACCAACTTGTCTCTCATAATGAGTGTGAGGTAGAATGGTGGAGGATTTTCAAATTTGGTGGAGGACTCTAAGACATGACTTGGATAATTGGTAAGGGCTACACTATTATGTTTTGAAGTTTCAGGGCCTACATGAATGTTTGCAACCTGTTCTTATAAGAGCTCCTTTTGACCAAGCATATGCAAGACTTCCCAAAGAGATATGTTTGTCTTGGTATTCTTCAAATAATAAAAAATGTTTAGAGGGGAAGTATTCACCTTTTCATGCATTCTTGAAGGTAGTGAGGGAGTCTGAACCTGCTGCATTATAGGCTTGACAACCCTACTTGTATTCTAACTTTGTTGAGGAGCATGATTGGTAGTAGGTATTGCACTAGGATTCACACTTTGTGGCCTTGGAGAGGCATCACTTAGAATCACATGTACTCTTGGAACTTCTTCCAGAGCTATCCTTTTGGCTCTTGTGTTGGATGTAATTGATGTGATTTGATTCAACACATAATCATCCTTAGTTTGAAAATTCATCATACCTACACTTTGGCTACTTCCTTCTCCATGAATATCCATTTGGATGGGATTCACTTCTTCTGATGTCATGTAAGGAGTAGTTTATTCTTATGCCACCAAATTTTGGTTGTCTTCTCCATCACCATACATAAACTGACTTTGAAGTTATCCCCATTGGTCTAAATGATCTTCTCCTTGGACTAGGTTAGCATGCACTGGAACAATAGCCTTCATGGAAGGAGTGGAATTAGGATTATAAGCATTAGGCTACCTATTGAAACCTTGTTGACCTTTTCCTCTTCTTTGGCAGTTGTATTGGGGTGGATCCCTATAGCCTTGTTGAGGATAGTATTGAGGGTTAGGTAGAGCACTTGCCTGAAATTGAGCCTAAGTGAGTTGAGTTTGTAATGACCAGATCTCCTCATCTTTGTCCATAGCATTATCCACCTTCTTGGGAAAGGCTCTCAATTTGACATTGATGTTAGTAACTTGTGCTAGGCTTGGAGCTTAAACCAAACTATGAGACAATAAAGGCATGGAAACTCTTGGAGGTAGCTTTCTAGCTTGTATCAAGCTATTCTTAGCTTCAATATCTATCTCATATTCATGTGGAAGAGTGAATCCTCCCATTGACTATAACATCACCACCACATTAGTACCAATACCCTTGAGATAAGTGGGGAACACAAATCTTGGAGGAGGTCTCATGATAGGTGGCAACCTATGCCATGTCCTTTGAAATCTTTCATTAAAATATACCATGGATTTGTTAGGACCTCTCTTTATCATGTTCAGCTGATGGATCAACGAAGTATGGTCACTCTTATTTCAAATCTAGTTACCAACAATTCCCCAAAGCCATCCCAACTTGTAATACAACCACCTTCTAAAGTCCTATACCAGTCAAGTGCCTTACCTCTTAGAGACATGGCATGAAATCTAATGGCTATGTTGGCTTGGGTGACATTATGGAAGTTAATTTTTTTTGAGATGTCCCTAATATGCTTAGATGGGGTAATAGGACCCTCTCCATTGAAACCAAGGAGACTTTTGGTATCATTGGGAGGAATAGGGTCATATGCAAGAAGGTCAATTGGATTTTGGGTGTTAAAGGCTGGGAAAGGTTGTTGCCTATCCATTTTTATTTTTTCCTCTTGATCTCCTATCTCTTTAACTTATTCTTCTTCAAAACCTCCTTGTCTGGGATCTCTAAGCATTGGGAATGGGTCAAGGTGTTGTTCTTCAAGAAGAGCTTCAACTAAAGGGGTTTGGTCAAAATTCCTAGATGACTTAGTGAAGACCATGAAGTATAATATGGGAAACTTGATCTAAAACTAGATATTCTCACCTTTTGGAGTCACCAAATGTTGGAATAAGAATATTTCTACAACCTTAGGCTTGTCAAGACCAAAATTCACCTTGACATGTAAATAATTGGTCCTATCGGTGTGCTATAACTGTTGTCTCCAAATATTCCACCCTAGAAGAGAGCGTTTTATCCTCTTCCAAATTTGGGCAATGTTGGAACATTTCCAGGCATGTGGGTATGCTTATAGAGGAAATGAACTTCTAGACTTAAAGGGGATAGATCCCTAAATGTATATTTATAAAATAACCTCTATCTAAACCAATTTTATCTAAAGGAAAAGAGTTTGAAATTACACAAAATGAAACCTACTTTAAGATTAGCAATGCAGTAATATTATCTTCCACGTGAATGTCATGTTTTAATGCATAATAAAAAAAAAAACACAGACCATTTCCAAGCTCTAAGGGGTTCTAACACAAGTATTTCAATACAGAGGTGAGATGTGTAAAATGACACAAGGCAAATGAATTGAAAGGCAAACATTACACATTTCAAAATAGTAATACACTTATAATAATTTAACACACTTGAACACACTCTATATGACCTGTCTGACTAAGAAATTTTGCTCAGGCATGAAGGATAAAGGATAAAAGGATGGAAAATTAGTACTTACTATCACTATACATCTCTTACACACTCAGACAATTATCCATAAACTTGAAAGAAATAGACTTGTACTAATGTGTAAAGGCAAAATTTAACATCAATCTAGCACGGCTTTGCCATACACTGTGTGGGTGTTTTTTAAACTATCCCAAGGGATATATTTATAGCAAGAAGGAAGTGAGAGGAGGAGGCCTTTAGCACCAAAAAGAGGAATCAATATATTAGGAGTCTCCATATTTAGCTACAACCATCTTTGCAAATGATGCTCATATGGGCCATTCGATTGATCCATGTCACCTCAAGTGGTTACACAGCTAGCTTGCTCTCTCAAAGATGCTTTCCCAATGGTAACACTAGAAAAAATAAGATATTTTTGAGCTAAGTAATGACATCAATTAGTTATGCAAATGAGAATCCACTTGTTGTAGATTTTCCCTGATGCTAATAGCTTCTCACTAGCTTGTTGAGGTGTGCAATGGTGTAGGGAAGAGTTACTTTCATTTTATTGGCCTTGGAGAGGCATCACTTGGAGTCTACATGTATGACCATTTGTTCCTTTGATTAGCCATCAAAAAATGACTTGAATCATGACTTAATCAATGGTGAAATGAACCCTTTGATCTGCTTTGGCAGATGAAGAATGTGAGCCCTTAGATCTTTGAGCATTTGAATGAGGACCATCAATTTACATGAGACCCACTTGTTTAAATGCCAAAGGCTAGTTTATCACCTTGAAATTGATGTCCATATAACCATCATTCTATAGGGACCATTCCCTCAATATTTTTTCTCAGACCTTTGCTTCGATAGTTTCCCCAAACAATTTTCTTGTGGACCCTTTTCTCCAAAAGAAATAACCTTTTGGGCCCCTTCTTAAACTTGCAAGTGGACTATTTTTTTGATAGACATACCTATTGGGACTTTGAAAAGTTCCCTTCAGAAGGCTTGAACATGCCCTTTGGGACTTTGAAAAGTGCCCTTCAGAAGGCTCGAATAGGACACTTTCTCGAGAAAAGACCCTTTGAACTTTTTGCAAGTGTCCCTTCAGGATTTTGCAAAGGACCTTTTGGACCTTTTGAGTTGAATCTTTTAGAAAGATTGTTTCAAATAAAATGTCTGAAACAACTCCTTCAAAAAATACAAACAACCAATTCTTGAGAAAAGACCCTTCAGAAAGATTAAAAATGTCCCTTTGCTTGGAAAGTGTCCCTTCAAACTTTTTGAAAGTGTCCCTTCAGAAGAGAAAAAACCCTTCGGCAAAATTGAAAATGTCCCTTTAGGAATCTTGAACTGGACACTTTCATGGGAAGAAGAACCTTTAGAAAGATTATTTCAGATAAAATGTTTGAAATAATTCCTTTGAAAAAGTTGTAAAGTGACCTCCGAGAAACATGAACTGAACCAATTTTTTGAAAGAACAAACCCTTCGAAAAAGTTGCAAAGGACACTTTTCCTTCGAAAAGCTTGAAGATGCCTTTCAGAAATCTTGAAATGTGCCCTTCAGACTTTTTGCAAAGGACACTTCCATGAGAAAAAGACCCTTTAGACTTTTTAAAGTGACCCTTCAAAAAGCTTGAAATGGACCAATTCCTTTAGACTTTTTATTTTGGACAAAAAGTTTGAAATAATTACTTTGAGACTTGAACAAAAAACCTGAAGCAAAACCTCATTGAGAGAAATAACACTTGAGCAAAAAAAGACTGAAATAACACTTGCAAAAAACTGAATAAAGGATTCCAAAGGAAATAACATTTGGTCTTTTTGTTGTGGGGATAAACCAATTAAGAATGTTGTATTTAGCCAAAATGAAAGATGCAAAATTGGGTGTGAAAATTGGCTAGCACTAATGTTATGACAAGGATCTTCCTTCAGTAAGAAAAATCAAAAAAATTAGCTACAAATCCTATTACAAATAGATATGCAAATAGTTCATAAGCCAAGGGGCTCAATAGGATATTAGTATAAGTAGGATTACCATTTATATTTTGATAAAATTGAGAGAGAGAGAGAGAGAGAGAGAGAGAGAGAGAGAGAGAGAGAGAGAGAGAGAGAGAGAGAGAGAGAGAGAGAGAGAGAGAGATTTGTATTGATTTTGTATGTCTTTAAATGGATGAATCATAGTAGTCATTTTAGAGTATGGAATCTAGAAGTAGAAAAACCATAAGTAGGAATAGAATAAGGTTTAGTAACATGTGAAGAAGCTTGAAAACTATTATAAGCAAGCAATAGTTGAAAAATAGGAGAAACCTTAGCAATAGAAACATGTTAAGAATTTAAAGGAATAAATTTGAGAAATAACTTACAAGAAGCAAATTTTGACATGCAATTTATTTTAATACATTTATAACTCTAAATATTTCACCAAGGTCATCTATGACATAGTTCCTAATATTTTTAATGTTCTCAACCCTATCGTATTCTTTTAATTCATACTCATAATCATAATATTATTCACATTCATTTAAATTTAACATTTGTATTATTATCATCATTGGCATTCAAGGAAGAAACATTGGTCTAGACATGATAACATGAATCTGAATTGACATCATCCCACATTTTTCCATTATGGTTTTCTCACGTTATATAAAATAATCAATTAGGTGAGGAGAAATTGTTTGTTATGTGCATCTATGTCCCTATCCACATTTCTATAACTTTCTTTGTGTGAGGCTGACTCTTTTGAATTTAATAATTATTTCTCTATGATCAAAATTGGACTTTTCATAATCATGAGGGCTTATGTAAATGGAGCCAACATGAAATACACACATTTCAATTGTATATTTATCATGACCTACGAGTTAAACTTATTTTTCTAACCTTTCATCAAAATCATCCTTCCTATCATAATTATTATAATCACTGTCTTCTACCTTAATTTGTATAGGCATGACATTCATAAAATAATTCATAACATATTTAAAAAGTATGTCTAAAGGGTGAGCTATTTCAAACACACTAGGGTTATTATTTTAGAAATGATGAGACTAAGGTTTATGATCAACCACAATGAATCTAGAGCTATATCTAAGAGTGCACAATGAAATTAACCTTAGAAAAATTAGCCAAATTCATATTTGACATAATGTGGAACAAGATGTAACCCTAGGGTGAAGGCACACTAAATTATGTTTTATGAAACCCTAAAAGAGTATGCCAAATAAGTAACCCTAATAAATTAAAACTTAGCATGAGATTTGTTAGTGTAGGATATTATTTTCCTTTTATTATTTTATTAGTTTTATTCTACACACATAGAGTTTTTCTGTACTTTTGAGATTAGCTTTCTTAGATGTATTTATACACAGAGAGTTACTCGTGCCCATCATCATTGGTTAGTGGATGTTATTCCATCATACGAGTTACATGCCTATTTTAGGTTCTTTGTGGTTGTTCATGGAGGAGTTACTTACCTAACTCTCTTATTTGTACATCCTGTATTAGTGAGTTATTCAATGGGGTGTTGGAGTAATTGTGTCTACTTGCTTTTGCCATTATCTCATTTATGTGATTTTAGTTACTTGTAGTTTGTGTATGCTTGCCTTCTTTTGCCTTTGAATTAGTGATTTTGGCGTTATCCCTGATAATATTAAGTAAAATCTAACCCTAGAAGGGTTGTAAGAGAGCACGAGTTCACCAAAATTTAATTTATATAAATTATTTTTTTTAAATTACAACACAAATACCTAAATAATTTTAACTGGGATAAATAACATGCATAAAAAAATAATATAAACCTAATTAATTAATCCAAATCTAAAAGTAGGAAAAACACATAGGGTTTACTCTAATAATTATTTTGGAAGTGATATGGTGATAATTGTCAGGATGTGACAGTGAAAATGTAGGCCCCTAAGTGATAGAGTTTTGGCCCATAAGTGATAGAGTTTTGACCCAAAAAATTAATGACAAATAAAGCAATCTCCCAAGAGCATCTTCTCTTCTTTGGAAAATGTATAGAGCATTAAGATGACATAATAAAAATAGAAAACATTTCAAAACTAACTTGACGAATGTTTTTGCTTGGACCTAATCTCCAATAACCACACTTAGTTTTTTATGCTATGATTTTGATTCCCTGCAATATAGATTTATTCTTCTTGTTGTAATCAGGGGACAATATTTAAAAATTTAAAGAAAACACATAATGTTTTAAGAATTACGGTAAACCAAAGAATAAGCAAACTAAATTTAAAGTAAGACTCTTATTAGTGTACTAATTTATAAAATAATAACTAAAAATATAAAAGATATGACCACATAAAACTAACACACCTTAATTAAAGTTTCAAATTATCTAAAATATTGGTGACGTTCGAAATACATTATTTGAGACATTCAAAACTTGGAAGAAAAAATAAACCATAAATAAAGAAAAGATATGATAATGACCCTAAAGAAAAAACAAGTACTAATTATATAAAATTTAGAATAATTATCGAGTAATACACAAACACCCTAAAATCATATAACTTAATTATTAATAAACCAAAGTCATTATCTCATTGAAACCTTGTTTACATATCCATAACATATGAAAATGACTAATTATAGAAAAAGCCAATGAATAGGTGAAATTTACTTGCTTTTTAGGAAAATTATTGATGGCCACTCTTAAAGTCTAGAGATGGGCGGCATGGGCGGCCAAGAAATTTGGTGGACATGAAGTGACATTGTTTTTATTTGTGGACATTTTAATGTTCATGCTTTAAACAAATGATGTTCATTCATTGTTTGAAAATGTTTGGCCAATGGAATTGTTGATATTTACATACATGCTCGACAATCTCAGCACTTCAATTGTCTTCTTTCATTCTTTAGTCTCCATTGTTATTATTTAGCTTAGTTTAGTCTTTATTCGATTATTTGACTTAAATTTTGATGTCCGTTTCGATGTGTATTCAATATAAGTTTGAAAAGTCAAATTTTCACGTTACAGTAAACGTGAATATATTTAAAAAAAAATCATATGCATTTTAATATAAAAATAAAACGTGAATATATTTTTAAAAAAATCATATACATTTTAATGTAAAAATTTTGACATCTTCGATTTTAAATTTTGACATCTTCGTTTCTATGTCGAATTAATTTTCGACATTAACAATGATCTAAAACAAAAAATAAGAGAGCCTTACAATTGAAAACAAACAAGAAAGCGACATATACATAGAAGAAGATTTAAGAGAGGAAAATAACTAAGGGGGAGTGGATTAGATGAAAGAGGGAATGGGTTTGAAAGAAGAGAGAGTCCATTCGACAGAGGAGACTAATTGAGAGGAGCCTAATTAATGTACGAAGAATCCATTTAAAGATGAAGATGAAGAATCCATAATGACAAATATCCGTATATTATAAATCAAAATTGAGTGTTATATATGTGTGTTATATATACATATATACATATTGTATATAATCGAAAATGCATCATGGTCATAAATCAATTTTAAATTAGATGGGAGGGTATTTACATTTTTTATTGGGGGCATACAATTGTTTAGTAGGAGCATGACCAATGTGAAGATCCGCTAGACTCGATTAGAAGATCACTTGTCACAACACACCATGTGAGATAGGGTTCCAAAGCCTATAGTCTAACACAATCACATAACAACCCTAAAAGAGTCATATGATTTAATATATCACTAATCTAATAACAAGAAAAGTAAATTTAATCTAGTGCACACCAAAGCTTGTGGCACAAAGTGGTGGTTAGAAACAAAACAAATAAACAACTAAACTAAACATGTATAGAAGACATATACTCACATCAATGTATACGAAATCTTAATACATGGAAGAGAAGAATACATATGCTCTATCTATCTATTCTTACAAAGGAGGAATAAAGTTAGGAATACTTACCTTTGAATATAAACCCGTTAAGCCTCAATCTCCCCCTTGGCCAAGGTGCTTCACAAGAGATTGCCATGGTATGTAAAGAAAACTAAGATAAATCAACTCTAGGCTACACAACCTATCCAAGCATCCAAAAGACTTATCCATCAGACGAGATCGGAGCTCCAAAGAAAGTATTGAATCCAAAGCTTTATTCCCCAAGTAGAATGGTCAATAGATAGATGTTCGTTCACACTTATTCGCTTAATTCTTCACTCTTATCAAATGGTGGTAAATGACCTTGTATATATAGTAGTAACTTACCCTAAAATCTTTCAGGAACATCGGTTGTGCTAGGTCGACCCGATTGACCTAGCGCATTTTTGGGGCTAACTCTCTAGGTCTATGCTAGGTCAGCCAAGAGGCCAACAGACCAAAAGAGAGAAAAAGTCCCTAAATTATACTAGGTCAACTTGGTCAACCTAGCACAACCGACAGGTCAAAAAGGCCCTAAGGCAAGAAATGAAAGATAAAACATAGCTAATGATGGGAATAGATAGAGCTAAGAAGAATAAGCTTGGGTTTAATGGTTTCAAGAGGTTAGAGTGTGGATGGCAAGTGGCAAAAAAAATGATAATCTTACATAGCACTGATGGTCTGTCCACCCCTTTTTTGGTGCACCCCTTAAGGCATGCACTCAGAGAGATTGAGACTCAATAGGGTCTTGCAAGATACAAAGTGTTAGTAATCAATAAAAGTTAAAAATATTATGTGTATACATATGCCCCAACCAAAGTTCATCACGTGTCACGTAAGTATAACGGGGGATGGTGCTTTGAAGATAGAAGATGATAACACACAATGTTGATGCTAAGTATAATGCAGTAAGCAACAAATAAGATAAATGAAAGGACTAAATTGAGAAACACATACCTTTAACTTACCTTAGTGCCATAAATAAAGAAATAGACTGTAAAGAAAATGAAGACTAGAATGAAAACTTAGAACTAGGGAGGGGAAAATAAGAGGGTTGACTTGGAATTTGAAGTCAACTATGATAAAAATAGGGAAATTTTGGTCAAACTAGGTTGGCCATGGAACTAGAATAAGCACAAAAAAATGTGCAAAAAGCCAAAAGAGGGCTAGAATGGCCCGAAATGACCAAAGGAGGGCAAAAGGGACCAAGCAAGCTAGAAATAGGATAAAACGAATAAGGTAATAGTAATTAGGCTTGTTTTTAATTAAAATTGTAAAAATGTGTAAAGAATGTATTATGATTATACATGACATGGAGGAAATAATACATCCTTTGTTTTTTTGGTTACATAGACAACTGAGATTTTAGAGGTTGGTGGACGTGTATTGGTTACCAAATTTGTTAGATAGATTGACAGATGGAGAGCGAGCTAGACTGGTAGCCATGGGTCTAGGAGGTATATCTGATATGTGCAGGATCCCCCTCAGCATCGATATATTAGTCATGTTCCTGGGATGCTAGGAATGGTTGACTAATGCCTTTAGATGGGAGGTGGATGGGGATGTGATAGAGGTGGGTATCACACTAGAGGATGTAAATGTTATCTTTTGGCTACCCATAGTAGGAGCATCAGTGATCATAGGGATACTAGATAGCTTAGAGGAGAGGAAAGCCTTAGCTATGTGGGTTACAAGCTCAAAAATGATATTGAGAGGATGCATAGTCATTATGGATGATATATATATATATATATATATATATATATATATATATATATATATATATATATATATATATATATATATATATATATATATATTGTAGATTCCAGATCTCTAGAAGGCAATGATAGGCCTTGTGATAAAGAGAGTGCTTTGTCACAAGTTGGATGGAAAGGTACCACTATTCATGGTAGCTTTGAGCAAGATGATGCTGGAGGAGGGAGTATTATATGATCTAAGCTCTGGCATCTAGGTCCAGCTTGTACATGATCTATTCAAGATGCTAGTCAGAGGGTAAAAGACTATGGGATTGATCATACTCCTGACAACATGGATATATGAGAGATTTCTCATGTATCGATTGGTTGGGTACCCCATGCGATTGATGATGGGTTACCTCAAGTATGAAGATGGTAGGAGGACCAGTTAGTATAGGTCGTGCCCCACGTGTCAGTGCTACAGTCAGTGAGATGTGTAAACATTGTGTGGTAGTGGTATGGGCACATAGTAGTTATATGGGCAAGTTGATACATAGTTGCACCAACACTAGAGAGGAGAGAGGTGATTAGTCACTATACGTGGTGGAGAGAGCCACATCTAATGGTATGAGTGCCAAGATAGATGGGTCTACCTCATCTGGCAACACCAATACTGATGTTTGACCAGTGGGATCGACATGTGAGATAACCACAATGGAAGAGGAGACTCAGATCACTGAGACCATGTTAGGAGTGACCATGCACTAGTTTGGCATGACAAGTGGTAGAGGAGGAAGTAGAGGAGATAGAGATACTAGATGTATCACTACCAGCCCCATAACAAGATGAATAATGGCCACCAAGGACACAACAATGATAAAAACAGGAGAGAGCAGAAATTATAGACATCGTAGATGATCCCATAGATACATTAGAGGAGATGTTAAAGAGACCACTCAGATGGAAGCTAAGATTGAGAGTGAGCCATGATAGCCATGTTTGAGCTGAGGAGGTGACCTAATGAGGAGGTACTAGGAGGCCACATAGATGGGGACACTGTGCTAGGTGATCATGCAGATGACAATATCATAGGAATTGAGATACATATAGGTGTGAAGATGGTTGAATTATTTTTTAATTTTTTATTTGGTAGTACAAATATATAGATAGATATTATGAGATATGATAGTTATCTAATATCCATCTAGTATGATTTTGCAAGTGTACCCAAGGATGAGGAGGAGAGATGGGGATCCCTAGTGAGGGGAGCACTCCATGACATCTTAGATGAGACTCTACATCCATATGAACCCATATCACTGGAGGATCCAAGTGTACCATATGTCCCAACTCATATGAGTTAGTTCAGATTAGCTAGCAAGGTAGTGAAGCAGATACAAGTATAGAGGGAGAGAGTGCAACAACCAATAGAGATGGGTGCAGGTGAGAGATAGGCCTGACAAGCTTTGGTAGACAAGAGAGTTGCACATCTAGAGATAGTGACATAGATGATGCATTCATATACAGTGATGCAAACTCAACTGACATAGACACATATAGTGACCTAAGCTAAGTTGGTGAAGGCAAAAGTTTAGATAGCATGCCTATAGGGACAAGTAGAGGGATTGAGATCTCAAAATACATCATTACAATGTACCATTTGGAGGAGTCAGACCAGGGCCTTAGTAGGCAACATGGCTCAGCCACGAGATAGACAGGGTGGAGCTCAGCCTTAGTGTTGAGGCTTTATATATGGTTGTATTTGTTGTATCAAACTTATGGTATATATATGATGTATCATTTTTGGCTTATTGGTGTTGGTTGTGTATGTTGTCTTTATGATGGTTGTGTTTGTTCATTATGGTTGAGGTTGTGGATGTGTTTGGATATATTTTTTTCTAGCACATGTATTTAACTTTGTTATATATACTATAGGAAATATGTGGTGTGGTTTCTTTTATAACATTATGGAGTACATATGCATGGTTAAAAATAAATAATAGAAAAAGGAACAAAACTATAATTAATGAAATAAATGTACTACACACTAGTTCAAGTTGGGAAATGTGTAATAACAAAAAATGAGTAAGTATAAAAATCCAATAAAATGGCAAACAAGATGGTAAAAGAGGATTAGTTTTTAAACAAATGTAAAAGATTTTTGCACCAAATTAAAACAAGTAAAATCATACTAAATATCATGTTGGAAAGTATGACAAACAATGTAATAAAATGGAAGGTATGTATAAGGGGACAAATGGTAATAAAAAAAATTTAAAAATTTGGTCTTAAATTTATAATATTAATTCAAACTGGGAAGTATGAGAAATTCAAGAAATGGTTGTAATCTCACATGCACTCAAAAAATAAGAAGATAAAAGATGAAATAAAATGAAGTATAAAACATACTAATATGAAGATGGAAGGTATGTCAATGACTTGAAACTCATAATTAATCGAATCTTATCTCTTATTTGACACATGTAATTTAGATGGTGACTTGTTTATTGGAAAATTTTGTGAGGAGGGCCGGGTCCTATCCACAGTCTTACACTACAACTCACAAAATAAAAACCCAAGGGGTACCAAATCAAGATTGGTAAGAAAAAGGATAAGGTGGTAAATCAAGGATGTGGGTAATAGGATGGAAAAGATGGTAATTTATGAGAGATACTAGGTCCTATCTACGGTCTTACAAAGCAACTCATAAATGATATCCCAAGGGGAGTGATCAATAAGCAAAACAATATTTCCCAAGAGGAAATATGAAGGAAAAGGAATGAAAAAGGGAGTGTATGAATCAAGACTTAGGCATCTTAAGAGAAGACCTTAGGAGTCAAGAGGCATACTAAGGACATGAGAAGAAACTAAGGGTCTATGTACAAAGGGAACCCACTTGCTATTAGACACAAATATTTATAGGTAAATAGGTGTGATACTAAGATCAACTCATGATGGTAGGTTAGTACAAGGAAAAGTAAAATAGGCCTACCTTTCCATGACATGTTCCCCACTCTTTAGGACCCCTTACAAAGTCATCGGTCTACTATGAAAATTGGGTAATTTCATGAGAAAGTAGGTAGCACTATTTTTTTTTTAGTGTCCTCTTCTAATCTATTGGCATACTACACCCCACAGGACCTTGGCTCTATCATGAGGCCAACTATGGAGTTTAAGATTCGAATAGAAGAAGGAGATTTGCTTAGAATCACATCTTTTGTTTAAATGATTTGGATTTTAACTTTATTTTGAAGGATTTTTTAAGATTCCTCCTCCATACAGATTTGAAATGACCAACCATGAGAGTGATAGTGATACAAACGAATGAGTTGTAGGCTAAGGCTAAAGAAAGCTAAGTGACCCAAGACAAAATACTGAATAGAACACTTACGCTTGATAATGAACTAAACATGTGATCTCAAGTCTCAACTATGTATATGCTTAGTTTGTTGAAAAAATAAGAATGGAAAAGGAGATCCAAAGGAGGACCAGTGAAAGTAAAAAATAATGAAAAAGATTACTTGGTAACTGATCAGATGGTAATAGGAAATAATAAAAGGGAAGAGGGTAAATATAACCAAGTCACCATGACTGATCCAGACAACAATTCAGATGACAATTCGGGTGATGGGTCCACCCCAATTGATGGCAGAACTTCTGGGAGCCATAACTTTTGCACCGTAGCTCCAATTGACTCACCGTTTGAACTGTTGGAAAGCTAATAATGAGGAGAAAATCATGAGTTGTCATGGTGCTCTGATAGATAAATTTTGACCCCATAAAACCAACTAAAATTGTCCCAAATTTCAATTTTAGTAGTGTAGTCTAAAAATAGTAAGTTTCTAAAAATAGTAATTCCTCAAATTTTGTATTGTTGTAAATCATGGAAGTCAAACCAATTCATCTCCCTCGAGATTGGTGACTTTCAACATCCTCCCCACACCTTCAAAACATGTATAAATGAATATGTAACCCAAAATGGAAATCAAACATCTCTTCTAAGAGATAAGCATATGTTTGGGTCTACAAATTTGATCAATAAAACATCTCTTATCAGAGATAGCATTATTTGAATTGTTTTTTTCTTGTTTCTTGAATTATCTTTCAACAAAATTTTTCAAGTTTTAAATCAATGGTATCAGAGTGGTTTGTCTTTAGAGTGTATGATCCCAAGGACGAGGTCAGATTACAGGAAGCTTGGGTGGAAAATAAAACCAGGAGAATATCCACCTATTCACTCCAAATGACTTCAAATGGCAGACAACATCGAGGCATCTGATCCTTTCAAGGAAATGGTGAATGAAGCCCTCCAACAAAAATAAGTGCAGATGCTACACCAATTCACTCAAATTCTCCAACAAATCTCAATGGGAAATTCTAGCTCCTCATCTGTGACCGCACATCCTTTCAGTGCCCCAACACGCTTCAAGGTTCAGGTGAATTTTGATATCCCTACATTTGAAGGCAAAATCAATGCTGATGCAGTAGAAAATTAGTTGGATCAATTGTCATCTTATTTTTTTGTAAATAAATTCATCGATAAATAAAATATTACTTTTGTTCTTCTAAAAGCATCATTTCTTGTCAAAAATTGGTGGGAAGTGTACAAAAAGAGATTCAGTGCAGATGATATTGGCCTTGAGATAGAACCTACATGGGATGATTTAATAGATGCTGTAAAGGAAGAATACTACCCCATTGGAGCATATGACGATCTGTATATAGAGTGGCAACAACTTCACCAAGGTAAGGAACAATCTGTTCAAGATTACACTGATAACTTTCATTCTCTATCTGTGAGATTGGGCATCCAAGAAAATGAGAAACACAAGGTTCTCAAATATTGTGGTGGACTACAATGGTACATACAGGGAGAAATGGAACTCTTTATTTTGGAAACCATTGGTGAGGCATACAAGTTCATAATGAAGATTGAGCAGAAGCATGGAAGAATGAATATAAAGATTAGTCTTCAAAATAGAAAAGTGACAAAGAAGGTCAAACACGAGGCCAAAATTGGAAGCAAATGGAAGGAAAGACTGGGAAGTGGTGTGATTATCATAAATATAGAAGTCACTCCAAAGAAGAATGTTGAGCTATCAAATCACTACTTTCTGAGTCATAATCCTCAACATCTAATTCTCTACATCATATAGACCCTATAGTTGAAGAGGTTGAAGACAAAATTATAGATGATAATCTTGAAGCCATTGTTGCTTCATCACAGACACACGACGAGAAGCGAGATGACAAGGAAAGGTTGTTTCACTCTAAGTTATGGGTGAAAGGTAAGCCTCTACATTTCATTCTTGATAGTGGAAGTCAAAAGAATTTAATCTCTGCTAATGTTGTGAAAAGCCTAAATCTATCCATGAAGCCTCACCCAAAACCATACAGTATTGGATGGTTGAGTCCAGGGAGAAACCTCCATCACACCCACCAATGTCTTCTCTCATATGCCATACAACCTTTCCAAGATGAGGTCTTATGTGATGTGGTCAATCTAGATGTTTGTGATGTACTATTTGGTCCTCCATTCATGTATGATCGACATGGTATATATGAATCAAGAACTAGAAGGATCACTCTCACTCTTGGAACATGGTGCTACAAGGTACTAGAAGTACCACCTTCTACATTTATCTCTCTGATTAGTGCCAATAAATTTGTTCTCATGGTGGTCAAGCCACATGAATCCAAAAGGGCCAATGTTATAGCCCTAACTACACAAAAAACACAACAATATAAGAAAATAGATACCAAGCTAAAGAAGTTCATGGCCTTCCATCCACAGACTGATAGTCAGATAGAAATGGTGAACAATCGGGCCCTGCACAGTTCCATAAATCACAGTCCCTTCCAAGTATGCATTAGGAATCAAATCAAAGTACAACTACCACACTTGATGAAAAATATTTATGCAATGAAAACCATTGCTTCTCAAGGAGGAAGGAATGGTCCGGACAACAATTCAGATGACAATTCGGGTGATGGGTCCACCCCAATTGATGGCAGAACTTTCGGGAGCCATAACTTTGCACCGTAGCTCCAATTGACTCACCGTTTGAACCGTTGGAAAGATAATAATGAGGGGAACATCATGAGATGTCATGGATATTTGATAGATAAATTTTTACCTCATAAAACACAATGAAAGTGTCCCAAATTTCAATTTTAGTAGTGTAGTCTAAAAATAGTAAGTTTCTAAAAATAGTAATTCCTTGAATTCTGTATTGTTGTAAATCGTGGAAGTTGAACCAATTCATCTCCCTCGAGATTGGTGACCTTCCACATCCTCCCCACACCTTCAAAACATGTATAAATGAAGATGTAACCCAAAATGAAAATCAAACATCTCTTCTCAGAGATAAGCATATATTTGGGTCTGCAAATTTGATCAATAAAACATCTCTTATCAGAGATAGCATTATTTGAATTGTTTTGTTCTTGTTTCTTGAATTATCTTTCAACCAAAGTTTTCAAGTTTTAAATCAGTGGTATCAGAGTGGTTTGTCTTCAGAGTGTATGATCCCAAGGATGAGGTTAGATTACAAGAAGCTTGGGTGGAAAATAAAACCAAGAGAATATCCACTTATTCACTCCAAATGACTTCAAATGGCAGACAACACCGAGGCATCCGATCCTTTCAAAGAAATGGTGAATGAAGCCCTCCAAAAACAACAAGCATAGATGCTACAACAATTTGCTCAAATTCTCTAACAAATCTCAATGGGAAATTCTAGCTCCTCATCTGCAACCACACATCCTTTCAGTGCCCCAACACCCTTCAAGGTTCAGGTGAATTTTGATATCCCTACATTTGAAGGCAAAATCAATGCTGATGCAATAGAAAATTGGTTGGATCAATTGTCATCTTATTTTTTTAAATAAATTCACTGATAAAGAAAATATTACTTTTGCTCTTCTAAAAGCATCATTTCTTGTCAAAAATTGGTGGGAAGTGTACAAAAAGAGATTCAGTGCAGATGATATTGGCCTTGAGATAGAACCTACATGAGATGATTTCATAGATGCTATAAAGGAAGAATACTACCCCATTGGAGCATATGACGATCTGTATATAGAGTGGCAAAAAATTCACCAAGGTAAGGAATAATATGTTCAAGATTACATTGATATTTTTCATTCTCTATCTGTGAGATTGGGCATCCAAAAAAGTGAGAAACTCAAGGTTCTCAAATATTGTGGTGGACTATAATGGTACATACAGGGAGAAATGGAACTCTTCAATTTGGAAACCATCGGTGAGGCATACAAGTTCATAGTGAAGATTGAGTAGAAGCATGGAAGAATGAATATAAAGAATTAGTCTTCAAAATGGAAAAGTGACAAAGAAGGTCAAACACGAAGGCCAAACTTGGAAGCAAACACAAGGAAAGACTGGGAAGTGGTGTGATTATCATAAATCTGGAACTCACTCCAAAGAAGAATGTTGAGCTATCAAATCACTAATTTTTGAGTCACAATCCTCAACATCTACTTCTCTACATCATATAGACTCTACAATCGAAGAGGTTGAAGACAAAATTATAGATGCTAATCTTGAAGCCATTGTTGCTTCATCATAGACACATGACAAGATGCGAGATGACAAGGAAAGGTTGTTTCACTCTAAGTTATGGGTGAAAGGTAAACCTCTACATTTCATTCTTGATAGTAGAAGTCAAAATAATTTAATCTCTGCTAATCTTTTGAAAATCCTAAATCTATCCATGAAGCCTCACCCAAAACCATATAGTATTGGATGGTTGAGTCCAAGGAGAAACCTCCGTGTCACCCACCAATGTCTTCTCTAATATGCAATACAACCTTTCCAAGATGAGGTCTTATGTGATGTGGTCAATCTAGATGTTTGTGATGTACTATTTGTTCATCCATTCATGCATGATCGACATGGTATATGAATCAAGAACTAGAAGGATTACTCTCACTCTTGGAACACGGCGCTACAAGGTACTAGAAGTACCACCTTCTACATCTATCTCTCTGATTTTCCAAGAAATTTGTTCTCATGGTGGTCAAGCCACATGAATCCAAAAGGGCCAATGTTATAGCCCTGACTACACAAACAACACAACAATAGAATCAAATAGATACCAAGATGAAGAAGTTCATGGCCTTCCATCCACAAACTAATGGTCAGATAGAAATGGTGAACAATTGGGCCCTGCACAGTTCCATAAATCACAGTCCCTTCCAAGTATGCATTAGGAATCAAATCAAAGTATAACTACCACACTTGATGAAAAATATTGATGCAATGGGGACCATTTCTTCTCAAGGAGGGAGGAATGGTCTGGACAATAACTCAGATGACAATTTGGGTGATGGGTCCACCCTAATTGATGGCAGAAATTTTAGGAGCCATAACTTTTGCATCGTAGCTCCAATTGACTCACCGTTTAAACCGTTGGAAAGCGGGGAACATCATGAGATGTCATGGAGCTCTGATAGATAAAGTTTGACCTCATAAAACCCAATGGAAGTGTCCCAAATTTCAATTTTAGTAGTGCAGTCTAAAAATAATAAGTTTCTAAAAATAGTAATTCCTTGAATTTTATATTGTTGTAAATCATGGAAGTCAAACCAATTCATCTCCCTCGAGATTGGTGACCTTCCACATCCTCCCCACACCTTAAAAACATTTATAAATGAAGATGTAACCCAAAATAAAAATCAAACATCTCTTCTCAGAGATAAGCATATGTTTGGGTCTGCAAATTTGATCAATAAAACATCTCTTATTAGAGATAGCATTATTTGAATTGTTTTGTTCTTGTTTCTTGAATTATCTTTCAACCAAAGTTTTCAAGTTTTAAATCAGTGGTATCAGAGTGGTTTATCTTTAGAGTGTATGATCCCAAGGATGAGATCAAATTACAAGAAGCTTGGGTGGAAAATATAACCAAGATAATATCCACGTATTCACTCCAAACGACTTCAAATGGTGGACAACACCGAGGCATCTGATCCTTTCAAGGAAATGGTGAATGAAGCCCTCAAATAGCAACAAGTGCAGATGCTACAACAATTCACTCAAATTTTCCAACAAATCTCAATGGGAAATTTTAGCTCCTCATCTGTGACCGCACATCCTTTTAGTGCCCCAACACCCTTCAAGGTTTAGGTGAATTTTGATATCCCTACATTTGAAGGCAAAATCAATGCTGATGCAGTAGAAAATTAGTTGGATCAATTGTCATCTTATTTTTTTGTAAATAAATTCATCGATAAATAAAATATTACTTTTGTTCTTCTAAAAGCATCATTTCTTGTCAAAAATTGGTGGGAAGTGTACAAAAAGAGATTCAGTGCAGATGATATTGGCATTGAGATAGAACCTACATGGGATGATTTCATAGATGCTGTAAAGGAAGAATACTACCCCATTGGAGCATATGATGATTTGTATATAGAGTGGCAACAACTTCGCCAAGGTAAGGAACAATCTGTTCAAGATTACACTGATATTTTTCATTCTCTATTTGTGAGATTGGGCATCCAAGAAAATGAGAAACACAAGGTTCTCAAATATTGTGGCAGACTACAATGGTACATACGGGGAGAAATAGAACTCTTCAATTTGGAAACCATCGGTGAGGTATACAAGTTCATAGTGAAGATTGAGTAGAAGCATGGAAGAATGAATATAAAGAATTAGTCTTCAAAATAGAAAAGTGACAAAGAAGGTCAAACACGAGGCCAAAATTGGAAGAAAATGGAAGGAAAGACTAGGAAGTGGTGTGATTATCATAAATCTGGAACTCACTCCAAAGAAGAATGTCGAGCTATCAAATCACTGCTTTCTGAGTCACAATCCTCAACATCTACTTCTTTACATCATACAAACCCTACAGTCGAAGAGGTTAAAAACAAAATTGTAGATGCTGATCCTGAAGCCATTGTTGCTTCATCATAGACACATGATGAGATGCTAGATGACAAGGAAAGGTTATTTCACTTTAAGTTATGGGTGAAAGGTAAGCCTCTACATTTCATTCTTGATAGTGGAAGTCCAAAGCATTTAATCTCTGCTAATGTTTTGAAAAGCCTAAATCTATCCATGAAGCCTCACCCAAAACCATACAGTATTGGATGGTTGAGTCCAGGGAGAAACCTTTGTGTCACCCACCAATGTCTTCTCTCATATGCAATACAACCTTTCCAAGATGAGGTCTTATGTGATGTGGTCAATCTAGATATTTGTGATGTACTATTTTTTCATCCATTCATGTATGATTGACATGGTATATATGAATCAAGAACTAGAAGGATCACTCTCACTCTTGGAACACAGTGCTACAAGGTACTAGAAGTACCACCTTCTACATTTGTCTCTCTGATTAGTGCCAAGAAATTTGTTCTCATGGTTGTCAAGCCACATGAATCTAAAAGGGCCAATTTTACAGCCCTAACTACAAAAACAACACAATAATAGAAGCAAATAGATACCAAGCTGAAGAAGTTCATGGCCTTCCATCCATAGACTAATGGTCAGATAGAAATGGTGAATAATCGGGCCCTGCACAGTTCCATAAATCACAGTCCCTTCCAAGTATGGATTAAGAATCAAATCAAAGTACAACTACCACACTTGATGAAAAATATTGATGCAATGGGGACCATTGCTTCTCAAGGAGGGAGGAATGGTCTGGACAATAATTCATATGACAATTCGGGTGATGGGTCCACCCCAATTAATGGCAGAACTTCCAAAAGCCATAACTTTTGCACCGTAGCTCCAATTGACTCACCGTTTGAACTGTTGGAAAGATAATAATGAGGGGAATATCATGAGATGTCATGGATCTTTGATATATGATGTTTTAACTCATAAAATACAATGTAAGTGTCCTAAATTTTAATTTTAGTAGTGTAGTCTAAAAATAGTAAGTTTCTAAAAATAGTAATTCCTCAAATTCTGTATTATTGTAAATTGTGGAAGTCGAAACAATTCATCTCCCTCAAGATTGGTGACCTTATAAATCCTCCCCACACCTTCAAAACATGTATTAATTAAGATGTAACCCAAAATGGAAATCAGACATCTCTTCTTAGAGATAAGCATATGTTTGGGTCTGCAAATTTGATCAATAAAACATCTCTTATTAGAGATAACATTATTTGAATTGTTTTGTTCTTGTTTCTTGAATTATCTTTCAACCAAAGATTTCAACCAAAGGGAAGAGGGTAAATATAACCAAGTCACCATGACAACTATTTGTGAAAAATATAGATAAGAAAACAAACAATCATGAAGATACAAGGGAAGAGTTTTGAGAAAACTCTAAAAGAAAAGAAAGCAATGATAAGTCAAAAATAGAAATGATAAGTGAAAAATAGCAATGATAAGGAAAAGACAAGTATATGCAAAATTTAAACAGATAACATAAGATAAATATAGTACAACAAGAAAGAAAAACATGATATAAGATAATAAATAATTTGATACAGTGTCAAATGATATAATCAAAAATAGAAATAATATTGGAGCACATGTCCAATCCAAATATAAATGAGGAAGCACCATGCATGTGCTCATAAATACTGATAAATTTGTCCACACACATTATCCAATACAATGGATAATTCTCTATGAAGCTGAATGTGTATTGTTGCTAAGGTCTCATCAATCTTCAGTGAATACTAGGTAAATACTTATTTTTTGATCTCCTCAACTGAAAAAGTAGGAATGTTCGAAGGATCATGTTGAGGAGGAAAGATAGGAAAAGGCTGGTCAACAAAATGCATGGAAACAAGATCTATAGGAGAAAAACGAATCTCAGGTGGAGAAGGATCCATGGGTGAAGGATTCATGAGTGGAGAAAGATCCACAGGTGAGGGAGGGTCTACACGTGAAAGAATCATAGGTGGAGGCACATAAGGTGGTGAAGGGACCACAAAATGTGATGGAACCACTAGAAGTGGATCTATAGGAGAAGAATGAAGATTGGGCATTTGTGTGAGAAAGTAGGTAGCACTAAAATATTTTTTATTCTCCTCTTCTAATCTATTGGCCTACTACACCCCAAAGGACCTCAATTCTACCATGAGGCCAATTGTGGAGTTTGAGCTTTGACTAGAAGAAGGAGATGTGCTTAGAATCACATCTTTTAGTGTAATTAGAATTTTTAAGAATGTTCAATATTTTTGCCTTTTGATATCATTGTCTTTTGTTTAAATGATTTGGATTTTAACTTTCTTTTGAAGGATTTTTTAAGATTCCTCCTCCATATGGATTTGGAATGACCAATCATGAGAGAGATAGTGATACACATGAATGAGATGTAGGCTAAGGCTAAAGAAAGCTATGTGACCTAAGACAAAAGATTAACTAACACTCAGGCTTGACAATGAACTGAGCATGTGATCTCAAGTCTCAACCATGTATATACTTAGTTTGTGAAAAAAGGAAGAAGGGAAAAAGGAGATCCAAAGGAGGACCGGTGAAAGGAAATAAGAATGAGAAAGATTGCTTGCTAAATGATCATATGGTAATAGGAGATAATAACCAAAGGGAAGAGGGTAAATATAACCAGGTCATATGACAACTATATGTGAAAAATAAAGATAATAAAACAAACAATCATATAGATACAAGGGATGAGTTTTGAGAAAAACTCTAAAGGAAAATAAAGCAATGATAAGTGAAAAATAAAAATGATAAGGAAAAGACAAGTATATGTGAAATGTAAAAAGATAACATAAGCTATCTATAGTATAACAAGAAGGAAAAACATGATATAAGATAAGAAAAAATTTGACACAATGTCAAATGATATAATAAAAAATAGAAATAAGATTGGAGGACATGTCTATTCCAAATATAAAAGAGAAAGCACCATGCATGTGTTCATAAATACTAGTAAATCTATCCACACACATTATCCAATACATTAGATAAGTCTCTACAAAGCTAAATGTGTACTACTTCTAAGGTCTCATCAATCTTTAGTGGATACTAGGCAATACTTCTTTTTTGATCTCCTTAACTAAAAAAGTAGGAATGCTCAAAGGATTGTGCTGAGGAGGAAAGTTAGGCAAAGGTTGGTTAGGAGAATGTGTGGAAATAAGATTTATGGGAGAAGAAGGAATATCAGGTGGAGAAATATCCATAGGTGAAGGAATCATAGGTGGAAAAGGATCCATTGATGAGGGAGGGTCCACAGGTGAAGGAATCATAGGTAGAGGCATAAAAGGTGGTGAAGGGACCACAAGATGTGATAGAACCACTAGAAGTGGATCCATAGGAGAAGAAGGAAGAGACTTCTTATGGGATTGACCTATGGGAGGAATGGTAGAAGGTCTAGGGATGGGTACACTATGATCTTTAAGATGTTGTTGAAGAATGTGGCAATGAACAGTGTGATGCATGCCACATAGGTACCATAGACAATATACCTCACCATAATTAGGTAAATATTCAAGAAGTACCTGCAAGGGAGGTATGGCTTTGTCTGATGATGGGGAAGAAAGATGCAAGGTATCAAGATATTTTCATAACCACAATAATATCTATTCCATGGAAGCAACATATACGCTTGTGAGTGGTTTTAGGAGCACTTATGGTAAGAGGTAAAATAGGAGTGGAAAAAGCTAAAGGGGACTCATCAGCCCATTTGGTGGGTAAAGAAGCCATCTTAGACAATGAAAGCAAACCATCATCAATGGAGGGTGATGATGGGGAAGGAGTGTAACTAGGCTCAATAGGAGGATCACTAGGAAAACGCGCAGGTAGAGGCTCATCAATAGGAGGAGAGAGAACATGCTCAACTAGAGTGGAAAAAGGAACATGCTTAACTATAGTTGGCCCTACTAAATAAGGGGTGGGATTTTTAAAAGGTCTAAAGAGGACTACCCTAGGGATGGCAAAGAGATAAGGTCTAGTCATAACATCATCCAAGAGCATGGTCCTAAGTGGTTTCTCAAATATTGAAGGTATCAACACCATCTCTACCCTGTAATAAAGAGGAAACATGCAAGAATCAAGAACTATAAATGAAAGAGAATGATGAGATGCACAAAAAAACTAGAATAATGGTAATGAACAATCTTGGCATCATGGGTCTAAATAAGTCTATCTAAAAGAGGATCATCTAAATAATAACCATCATCATAATATGGAGTATGAAGATCGATGATATAGGTTGGGATGACCTTATCATCAGAGGAAGCTTGATGATTATAGGGCCTAGTCTTGGTTAAGACTACAAGAATGTCATCACAAGGAATCTTGTGAGAATGAGGCTATAAGGAAGTAGGAAGCTATGGGATGAGATGAGGTGAGAGATTAGAATCTTGGATTGTTAAGTTAATCTCATCAAGATCATCATCATTAGAGTCAAAAAGGTTGGGAGGAATGTTACCAATGAGCTCAGGTTGCCCATTGTAACCTCTAGTTGAGTTGATAGGAACATTGTAATGTTGTGACTCATGGAATGGAACACTAGGCAAAGGTTCAAGAGTAGAAGTATTAAAGATACCATGGTCTTGGAATTTTTCAAAATTTCAAGTGTTAGTGTCTCCTTGCATCTTGTAAATGGCTCCATTGTGAGGAAATTATACACATTGTAAAGCAAAAGATATGATAGCTTGCATACAATGAGTCCATGACCTACCAATAAAAATGTTATATGAAAGGGGAAAGTTGAAGATCATCACCTTCACGTGAACAGTGATAGGTAGGATGGTAATGGGAAGACACACACACCCTCAAGGAGGTATTTGCCTTCTATCATATCCTTGGCATGTGCTATGTGTAGACTTGAGATTACATTCAAAATACCCAAGAACAGGTGCTAGAACCCTCATCGATCAAGGCTTGGTTAACTTGGATATCACCTATTTAGACACTAATAAATAATGGATGATCATCTACATGAAGTAGAATCTCATCCAAAATTATATATACAATAGGAAATCATAAAGAAAGAGAAGTGTCTAAAGTTTCATCAATGTTAATGGATGTATATTCACATTATTGTAAGATACTACTCTCAAATCTAGATAAATTAGACTCTCATCTTGCGAGAGGAGGGTGAGGTATATTCATCTCGAATAAGAGTTATGATTTAATAGTTTTGGGAATATTGGAATACTATTCCTAATTTAGTTAAATTTTTGAGTTGATGAAAGCAATAAAATATACTACAATAAATAGAGTACTGATTTGTATAATTTATTTGACCTTCGTAGCTTTCTAAAAATAGTAATGGAATAGGAGAAATATAACTTAGCTTAAAAAGGACTAAGATGGTTGAGACAGAATTTGGTACTGGATATGCAAGATTGAGACATTGTCACAAATCAGGATCTAACTTTAATTTGATGAAAGGATAGGAGCATAAGAAATAGGACACTTTGGAGTTCGATGCTATAGTCTAGGTCCTACCACTATTATCCAAACTAATCATAGATATTTGTGTTTTCTAGGTTTTGTCCTCTATCCCTATATTAGTCCACCTATGAAATTTTGAGTCTTGACTATTGATGGAGCTCCTTGTAGAGTTGATTTAGTCTCTAACCCTAGACCTTTAGTATGCTTGAGTGAAACTTGAGAAAGAGGGGGGGTTAATTTCTAAGATGCATTGAATGTGTATCCACACCCCTTATGTGGGCATGTTATCTACATACCAATACTTTGAAGAGAGATCAAGTTATATGTAGTTATCCCACTTGATGTACTTTGCACAATAGTGTTATGCAAATGCAAAAATGCTAAACTAGGTGTGCTTGAGGTGACTAGAGACTGGTGTGAATGTTTAAATGAGCTTGTGGATATATTAGCTAGCTATATGAAGATAATAGAGAAAATTGCCTTAGTGGTCTTACTTGTATTCTTGCTTACTTTTGAAATAATTACCAACCCCTTCTAAATGAACTTTTAATGGGATTTTATAGAGATCTATTGGTCATAGGTTAAATGCATTTGTGCTAAGCTGACATAATGAGGAAGAAGAATCAGAAGATAATGGTCACCTGGGATTGAAATATGATTGGACAAGAATGCTAGAAATGGGACACCCTAGGGTCCAATTCTATAGTCTAAACCCAACACTCTTATCTTATAGGCTTGAGACCTAGGGGGATGGAACAATCATGAAAAATGGAGCCTGACTAAGCTAGAATGAGGTTCTGAAAGTCTACAGATGACTGGGAATTAGTGAAAAGGTGGATACAAGGGTCATGTGAGCATGCAAGAGGGACCTATAGGGTAAGTGTGACAAGCCACACTCAAGATACCAATTTTGACATTTTATATGACTATATTTTCCCCCCTTTATTCTAGTGATGCAATAAAGTGAAATACTAGGATAAAGGAAAAGTAGAAAATGTACCTAAACTTACATGCAAGAATAAAGCCCATGAAGTTGTGCAATGTTGGGTGTGTGTAGAGAGAGCATGTCATGGAGTGTAAATCTACAAAATAAAATTAGGGGTAGATTAGTTCTTACTAGATAGGCTATCTCTAAAATAAGAATGTATAAAAGTTGGGTAAGAGAGAGAGGAAGAGAAAAGAATGAATACACCTCACCAGGTACATGGACTAATACAAAACCTGTTGTGATGCTGAGTGATGTTGGATGTGTGATGGGTATGTGTTATACCAAGCATAATATTATAAATGGCGCTAAGTCCTCAATTCCTTGAGAATAGCTCAAGAATGCAAAGGCTAGCCCTTTGGCTCCATCATCACCCACTAAGTGAAGCTAGGTGGTCATGCATGTGCTAATCAATGTTTAGACTCTGTGTCAAATCCCATTGAGTAGATAGTTCAAGAATACAAAGACTAGTAGTCCTTTGGCTCCATCATTGCCCACTAAGTGAAGCTATAAACTAATATCGATATGAATGTGTGTCGTATGAAATGGCTCCTAAAGCCCATGAATGCTCTATAATCTAAAAATATAGTGTGGATAGCTGAATGTGTACTATAAACTAGGAAAATCTTGACCAATATGAAAGGAGGAGATTAGGCTTGTATGAAATCCATTCCAAAATTAGAAATTAGGCTTATGTGGAAGCCACTCAAGAATGTGGAGGTTAGGATTGTATGAAATCCACTTGAAAATGATGCCAACCATCTGTAGATGGAATCAGTCATGCGACTACTAAGAATGCTTGGGTAATATACTAAACTCAAAAAGATAATAAGTCAAATGTGCCATGCACATTGATCCTAATCACTGGTGTTTATAACATGGATTTTGATCTAGAAGTTATACCAACTGCCCTATCTAAAATTAGAAGTGAGAGCCATCATGTCATGCATGATGCCTCCTATATCTAGTTTCTCTAATAAAAATTGTACTAAAACTACTAAATTTGGATTGAACTGTATCTAACAAAACTGTAGTTGAGCTTACCTTTCTACCTATTTCTATAAAGTCTGATTTTTTTATTATTTGGATAAAAGTGATAGAAAAAGGACACCCTACTATCCAATAATGTTATCTATGTTCGGTGCTATTGTCCTTTACTAAAACTGATGAGTGTTCTGTAATCATCACTATTTTTTTGTTCTGTTCTACCTGGTTTGCATTTTGGATACTATTCTGAGTGTATTAAAATTGATTTTTCAATTAGTAGAAGCTTTGTTATGATAAAACCCTTGTTTGTTTTCCCCTCTTTTGAGGGTAGTAATGAAGACACTATAATGACTACCTTCATAAGAAAAAGACTTATAAGTGTGTTATGCTATGAAATGTAGACACCAAATCTAACCACCAATGACCTTCAACCAAGCTTTTGACCAATTTCCACCTAAAATGCATAATTTAGCATAAAAACACTAAATCACATTAAAATATTTGAACCTTACATATTCAAGTTCCAATTTTGGCTAGAGTATCATTAAATGGGGTAATGCAATTTATGGGCCAGCTAACTTTGATCACATCTTTTCGAGTCAAAATGCTAATTTTGCACCTAGGTGCTCTAGATTGCTATTTCCTATCAAATCTCTTACACAATACACTTTCCTTTGTTATTTTCTATTGGTAACATACTAAATGGGATAATGGATCCAACACATCTAGCATTGACTTCCAATTCTAATCCAATCAAATTTTGGACCAATAACAAGGCATTATGGTCAATTTGAGTAATTTATGCACAAGGTGTTTAATCATGCTTAGAGATAATTAATCCAAATCAAGGCCTAATTAAAAATTCCATGGAAACTTGTTGAATACTTATTTTTAGAAATGAATATTGAATATCTGAATCATCATATGACCTCATTTTTTGGGAAGACATCCCTAGGCCATAAATGCCACAAATATTAGGATTCATGCCTCCCATGCCTCATTAAGACCCTCCATGCCTCATCAATGCCCCACATGCCTCATAATTTCTCCTCTATCCCAAACTTTGAATAGTCTATGAATTTCAATTGCAAAATTAGATTAATCCTTAGCCACACATCTCAATCCTGAGATGGATGGTTCAGGTTGATTCTACCCATTTGCAAAAATCTATAAATAGGAGGCCTTGCCACATGAATTTTATGCCTTGATAATGCAAAGTTATAATGCATAAATGATTTTGACAGCTATTAAAATTATTTTTACCATGTCAAATTGATTCCAAGCCAAGCCAAAGTCAAAGGTGATAAGGAGAAGAGGAGATAGCCAAGCCTCCTTTCATGAAGACTTCATGAGCACAAGCCGAGCAAGCCACTACTACAAAAGCATTTAGAGCATCCAAGGAAGGTGAAGTATTCTTATTTTTATTTATTTTTTAGTTTTGTTTGTAATTTTTTTTTTTATTAAGCTCACCCTAGTAACTAAGAATGAAGGTGTTAGTTTAGTGTGTTGTTTGTCAATTTGATTTATTCATTTTGTCACTAACACAATACTAATCTCCTCTTCTTAGTCAAATTCCTAGTTCACATAATGGCATGTCTGATGAGACTGAATAACTTCACAAAATTGATCACAATTCTCCCTCAAGAAAATTACTAACTTTTGTTATGTATAATCTTGGAGTGGGAGGCTCAAAAGAGTGAAAAAATCAAGAAAAATATATTTTTCTGTAAGTGGCAAGTTTGACTAAACACAGTCACAGGATTGTCTTATAACTCATGGTACTGTCATTTAAACTCATGGTACTTGTTGGTTGAATATTTTGTTGATCAACATACTGATAAACAAAATAGGTCTAATCAGCCAAAGTAGGAAGATTAGTCATCCAAATGTGTAGTTTTACCACATCAGAAAGACACTGATCTCTCCTCTCATCAAGGGGAGGTTCCCTGTAGGTATATATATATATATATATGTATATATATATATGTATATATATATATATGTATATATATATAAACAAAAAATAATACTCATGGGTGGGACAAACCATCCATCTCTCTTATTTTAGAGATGATGCACATGGATCAAAGGAAAAACTCAGGGGAAGTGACAGATAGTACTCCTCTTCTTTCAGAAATAATATTCAACAAACCACAAGAATACTCTTGGAAATAAAAGTAGAATGTAACTGAGGGTGTAGTAACCAGCAAATTGAGATACATCACAAAGTCTCTACTTGAAATGCTCAAGAGTAATATACGAAGGACAATGAGGGCACAAAGTCTTCTCAAATTCCTTTACACAGTAATGAACAAAAAACACACTGAAGGCAGCTATGGGGGCATAAAGTCTCTCCACAATTGATTCTTCAGGACACCTTCTTGACTAATTTTACTAATTCTACTTGTTGAATTAATGGAACATAAAATATATCAAGGAAAAAGACATAATAATAGTTTCCTTAATAACAAAGAAATCATAGCACAAAGTTTGAAAAAGTCCCTTGCTTTCTTATTCTAGTAACAAAATATGATTAACAGACTGAGCACAAAGTCTCAATGATGCCTCTCAATTTGGGCAAAGTTTTGTTTTAAATGTCAAAAAAGAGATCTTTATTACAATAGAAGAAAGTCCCTTATATAGCCTCTTCAAGAAGGACTTGGGAACAATCAATACATCATTTTGTGTTGGAATTTGTTAAGGAGACACGCCGGAACTTAGGGGCACTTTACCCATTTGATTTTATTAATGCAAGGAAATAAGTCACGCTTATTGAAAGTTTGTAACTTTTAATGTCCACCTGGCAATCTGATCTTATCTTCATCATTTCTCCTTGTTTGATTAATTGAATCGGGTCCTAGATTTAATTTACTGTTCTGTTCCTTCTCCACTTTTTGCTGGTCTTGGCTTTGAGATCTGTGAATGTATTATAGTCTGTATGTTTAAAATATCAACGGCTAATTCACTATGTTGAATTTGACATTTTTGGGTGCGTCATTCTTTTGTCTTCTTTTAGCTTTTCTATTTGGCACTTTTCCAGATTGGACTTGCCCTTTCGGGCCTTAAGAAATGACCCATTTGAGTTAGAATAACCTCTCGCAAGGATATCTATCCTTCGAGCAGTCTTTAAATGGCCTTTCAGGCTTCCTTGAAAATGACCCTTCTGAAGGGTGCTTTTATCAATTAAGTGTCCTCTGTAAAGGCACTTGTCTTTCGAGAAGCTTCCTTTTGCATTGAACTACCCCTTTGAACTTTGGAGATGAACCATTCCATTGAACCAAGACATTGAACCAATCGGTTGAACCAAAAATGGTTCAAGCCAATGGTTCAATTTGAATGAACTGAGCCGATGAACTAAGCATTGAAGCAAACAGTGAACTTGCCTTTGAACCATGTCTTTGAACCAAAACATTGAACCTTTTCGTTGAACCAAGATGTTGAACTAACCGTTGAACCTACTGCTGATGCTTGTCAATGAAAATTATTGCAAAAGTCGTGAAGCCCATTGAACTTATAGAAATAATCCTATTTGCAATCCGTAGATTTCTAAAAAGCTTGAAAAATGAGGAATTTAAATGCCCAAGACAAAATTTGGAAAGGGAAGAGATAATTTTGGTTTGTAGGACCAAAATAATTCAAATGTTGTCCCAAAAATCGCTGACAATTTTGGGGAACAATAGCTAGCTCCAGTTGGGGAACTTCTATCAATTGCAAAACAAATTGAAAGGAGTAAAATCTAGAATCTCTAGTATCTTCATGTGTACCATTGGGTTATGGAGTCATGCTACACAGAAATGAAAGGCTTCAAAAATGGAAACAAATGAAACAAAATAGAATTAAAAATTATACAAATATACATATATACAGAGGCAATGATCTGATACTTCAAGAATTGAAGTGTTTCAGATGCTACCCATTGTGGGGCAAAGAAAAGAGTGTGCCATCTTGGTATTTCAATAGAAAGCTATTTTCACCAAATTGCTGATGAATTATAAATGGGCCTCTCTAAAGGGAGTCAAACTTTCCATGCATCCCCTTTGGTTCTCTTCTTTTGTCCCATAGCAAGACTTGATCTCCAATCTAAAAATCATGATTTCTGGCCTTCTGATCAAAGAGTTTCTTTACCAGAGTTTGATGAGTAGTAATTCTATCCACCACCATGGTTCTCTATTCTTCTAGCTAAGTCAGGTACATGATTCTTTTGTCAAGAGAACTCTCATATGTCTGATCTTTAATGGCCTTCACCAATTTCAAGGTTGGTAGCTCCAATGTGATTGGTATCTTAGCATTAATACCGTAAAGAAGTTGAAAAGGAGACATACCAATTGCCCTCTTTGGTGTGATCCTATTTGCCCATAGAGCATCAACCAATACTTTATGCCGTGTCCTTTGATTATCATCTGCTAGCTTTTTGATAATAGTTACCAAATTCTTATTGCTGAACTCAGCTTGTCCATTCCCTTGTGGAAAATAATCAGAAGAATGAGAGAGTGTAATTCCATAATGAAAATAGAATTGCATAAAATCTTGAGAGGTGAAACAAGTTGCATTATCAGTAACAATTTTGAGTAGAACTCCAAACCTAGAAATGATATTTTCTTTGAGGAAGTTGCATACGACTTCTGAAGTAGCATGCTTAGTTGGAATTGCTTCTACCCACTTGGTGAAATAATCAGTTGTTGTAAGGACATAATCATGTCTAGCACTTGAAGATGGGTTTATTGTCCCAATAAAATCAAGTCCCCATTGCTAGAAAGGTTCCTTTATGATTACTGGCTTGAGAAGCAGGGCATCCAACTTGGGTCTTCCAACAAATTGTTGATAGAGTTCACATTTTCTCACCCACTTATGTGCATCTTGGAAAAGAGTTGGCCAGTAATACCTGGCTCGTAGAATCTTGTGAGCAGTCACAGAAGCTAAAAAATGTCCTCCATAGGCCAGATTGTGGAAAGATTTCAAAAGTTGGGTTTGCTACTCCTTGTCTACACAACGAAGGAATACTCCATCTATGCTTCTCTTGTACAGGCTGTTATCCAAAAGGATAAAATTGGAAGCTTTCAACCTGATAGTCCTCTTTTATTTGTAAGACAAATGAGTAGGAAATTCACCATAAGTCAAAAAATAGGCAATACCTGAGTACCATTCATTGGTAGTGGAGACAAAAAGGACTATTAGAGTATTTTCCACTTCAGCTTCTTCATGATGTGTATATTCTAGCTTATTGTTAGCCATCAATTGGCATAGGCCTTTACATCTGACCAGCTTTGTCAACTTGATATCAAGATCAAATTCTTAGATCTTTGTAATCTAATTACCTCTCTTTGTGCCAAACTCCTGCTAAGTCAATAGAGACTTGACTGTAGTGTTAGGAACTATGGTAGTAGTATGTGAATTTAGAATATAGAAGCAAAAATGTTTGACTACTTTTACCAATGCATAGGCGTGCTTTTCTAGATTTGAATACTTCATTTCATGGATTTTGAAAGGGCAACTCATGAAATAGATGGGGGATTCTATACCTTCTTTGTCCTATTGAACAAGAATCACTGAAAGAGTATGCTCAGACGCATAGCTGTATATAATGAAATCTTTGTGGTAATCTGGACAAACCAAGGTAGGGGCATGAGCAATGGCAATCTTGATATCTTGAAATGCTGATTTACCTTCTTTAGTCTAGCTAAAAATAGTCTTCCCTTTCATCATGTTCACAATATGTCTAGTCTTCTCAGCAAATTCGAGGATGAATCTCTATAAAAAATTCACCTTTCCGAAGAAAGAATGAACAACATTCTTATTTTTAGGTAGATTAAACTCTTGAATAGACTTGACTCTGTCTAAGTCAATTTTTATGCCTTCTTTGGACACAATGTGTCCAAGGAGTTTCCCTTTTGTTACTCCAAAAATAGACTTTTTAGGATTTAAGGAAATACCATTCTAGCGGCAGCACTCCAGCACTTGCTGTAGGTGGCATACATGATCAAATCGATGCTTTGAAAAGATAGTCAAATCATCAAGGTATACCACTATGAATTTACCAATCTCATCTTTGAAATCCAAATTCATAGCTCTCTGAAAAGTAGCACCAGCATTTATTAGACCAAAAGGCATTCTCCTATATGCAAATGTACCCCAAAGCGTGGTGAATGCAGTCTTGTGTTGGTCTGTTTCACCAACTTCAACTTGATTATAACCTGAGAAACCATCCAACATTGATAACATCTCTGCACCTGTCACTGTTTGAAGCACTTGATCCATAATTGGCAAAGGATAATTATCCTTCAAAGATGCTTGATTCAGATTTCTAAAATCTACACAAATGCAAATTTTGCCATTCTTCTTCTTTACAGGCACTATGTTTGTAATCCATGTAGAATGATGGATTGGGAAAATGATTCTAGCATTTAACATCTTTTGTATCTCAGACAGAATAGTACTTGACATTTTTGGATTATACTATCTAGATTTTTGCTTGTATGACATTGAGTCGACCTTGAGATGAATGTTATGGTGGATTTCATATGGTCTGAGAGACTTCAAGTCTTCATAAGAATATGCTAAGACATCCATGTACTGATAGAGGAAAGAAGTGAACTTGAATCTTTCTTCAGGGGTGCAACACTTACCAATATTGATCATCTTGGGATTTTCTTTAGTAGACAGATTCACTTGATTGAATCCTTGAGAGAACCTCGAGTCTATTTGCTGTTGTTTAATGAATCTATCATGTTTGTCAAACAACTTTTCAAGAGAAATCAGGCCTTTGGGAATTTTATTTCCTTTCAGCTGTAATAATTCTTTATTTATATCTAAACAAGATTCAGAAATAGATTGACTTTTGAGATTCACAACCTTCAAAATACAACTGTTCAAAATTGTCTTTTCATTTCAAAAAAGTAATGATTTGATGATCATCATTGAACACTTGCCAATGATCAGCATTGTCAGGAACACTTGTCCTATAAACCAGCTCAATGGTATACCTGTCTTCTTTGAAATCTGAATGAGGAACTAAGAGAGTTCCTAAAACAACAAGTGTATCAGCTCTGTCATTAGACTCTCTAGGTATGGCAAAAATATTGAAAGCATCAAAAATTTCAATTTGGTCCCAAACCAAGTTATGGTAGTGGTGTAATCTTTCATTCTTAGTTTGGTATAAATTCCTCACTTGGCAAACTATTAATTCAACATCCCTTTTAGCATGAAGAATTTTAATGCCTTTTTCTTGAGCAGCCTTCATGCCCAGTAACAAAGATTCGTATTCAACTATATTGTTAGTATTGCTGAAATATAATTTGTAAGATGAAGGGAACATATCTCCTTGAGGAGATATCAAAACAATCCCAGCGCCTGAATCGGTAGAAGAATAGCTGCCATCAAATTCCAAAGTCCATATTTCATCTGATACTGACTTTTCTTCATCAAAAATGGAGAATCCTTCTTGGTCTATACTGCAGCCTACCAATTTTTTTGTTGTTCTTATTGAACTAATTGTTGAGTTGATACTTTTAGGTGTTTCATGCACTTCATCTGTAGATAGAAAATAATTACCCATACCTACAGATTCAAAAAGAATTTGAGCTTCAGGGGTTGATGTCTAAGTAACCACAAATTTTGCTTCCTTTTCAGGGAGCAATCTCTTCATAACACCTTAGATGGGGATCCTTGCCTTAGATAGATCCATGCTTAATTCACCTCCCATGTCCTTGAAGAAATTTTGTCCAAGTAAAATGCCATAAGATGATGGGACATCAACCACCACGACAGTCATCTTAATTCTCTTGGCTGGGAAGGCTATAAATACAAATTGGGCATCTTTGATTTGTCCCAGCAATGGTACTTGCTTATTCTCCATGGAGAAACATCTCCCAAATGTCTTGGTTAGTGTGAGACCAAGGGATTTAGCCACTTTAGCAGGCATGACATTGTCTGAAGCTCTAGAATAAATGATGCAATTATTCAGCTTATATCCATTTATCAACAATGTGACATAAAAAGGTTCAGTCCTACTAGGAGTAGTAGGGGGAGTGGTGATAAGGTTGTTCCTGGTGGGTGCATTTTTGGAAGCATCATGTGTCACCTTGGGGATCATTCATTCAACATGGATGTTTTGATTTTTAACACATTGAACCAATCTGTCTAATGACCCAGCTTGCAGGTGGTAAAACTAGTTAGCAACAATGCCTTAAAGTGTCTCTATGAATAGCCTGACCGCTATATCTTCAAATTCCACCCCTATTACCCTGCAGGCTATGTTAAAAGTTGCAATGTGTTCATTGGGATAAACCTTCCCATCACTGAAGAATTTAGTAAAATTCTTCCTTGAACTACGTGAAAGCTCATACAGAGGTGGAGTTAAATTCAGGGGACCAAAAGAATTACCCCAGGGTCCTTGAGCCATGACTTGATTATGCAAAAGTGGGATTATTAATCTAGGTGAAGTGTGGGCAGGCAAGGCTCGACCAATAGTTTGTCCAAGGTGAGATTATGGAAGAAACAACTCAAAATTATTCTATTATGCCAGCTCAAAAGTAGGGTCTACAACACCTTGGGATTTCTAGCCTCTGGTATATCGTGAAGTTGCCAGATTGCAAAAAAAAATTGGAAAAGAGCAGGCTCTACTTCAGCTTGAAGTTTGAGACTTCAAACTATGTGCTCTTTCCCTAGTGGAGTCACCAAAAATTGTTGGTTGAATATTTTGTTGATCAACATACTGATAAACAAAATAGGTCTGATCAGCCAAAGTAGGAAGATTAGTCATCCAAATGTGTAGTTTTACCACATCAGAAAGACACTGATTTCTCCTCTCATCAAGGGGAGGTTCCTTGTAGGTATGCTATATATATATATATATATATATATATATATATATAAACATAAAATAATACTCATGGGTGGGACAAATCATCCATCTCTCTTCTTTTAGAGATGATGCACACAGATCAAAGGAAAAACTCACGGGAAGTGACAGATAGTACTCCTCTTCTTTCAAAAGTACTATTCAACAAACCACAAGAATACTCTTAGAAATAAAAGTAGAATGTAACTGAGGGCGTAGTAACCAACAAATCAAGATACAAAACAAAGTCTCTACTTGAAATGCTCAAGAGTAATATACGAAGGACAATGAGGGCACAAAGTCTTCTCAAAGTCCTTTACATAGTAATGAAAAGAAAACAAACTGAAGGTAGCTATGGGGGCACAAAGTCTCTCCATAATTGATTCTTCAGGACACCTTCCTGACTAATTTTACTAATTCTGCTTGTTGAATTAATGGAACATAAAATATATCAAGGGAAAAGACAAGAATAGTTTCCTTAATAACAAAGAAATCATAGCACAAAGTCTGAAAAAGTCCCTTGCTTTCTTATTCCAGTAACAAAATGTGATTAACAGACTGAGCACAAAGTCTCAATGATGCCTCTCAATTTGGGTAGAGTTTCGTTCTAAATGTCAAAAAAGAGATCTTTATTACAATAGAAGAAAGTCCTTTATATAGCCTCTTCAAGAAGGACTTGGGAACAATCAATACATCATTTTGCGTTGGAATCTATTAAGGAGACATGCCAGAACATAGGGGCACTTTACCCATTTGATTTTATCAATGCAAGGAAATAAGTCGCGCTTATTGAAAGTTTGTAACTTTCAATGTTCACTTGGCAATCTGATCTTATCTTCATCGTTTCTCCTTGTCTGGTTAATTGAATTGGGTCCTAGATTTAATTTACTGTTCTGTTCCTTCTCCACTTTTTGCTGGTCTTGGCTTTGAGATCTGTGAATGTATTCTGGTCTGTATGTTTAAAAGATCAACGGCTAATTCACTGTGTTGAATTTGACATTTTTGGGCACCTCATTCTTTTGTCTTCTTTTGGCTTTTTTGTTTGGCACTTTTCCAGATTGGACTTGCCCTTTCGGGCCTTGAGAAATGACCCATTTGAGTTAGAATAACCTCTCGCAAGGATATCTATCCTTCAGGCAGTCTTTAAATGGCCTTTTAGGCTTCCCTAAAAATGACCCTTCCAAAGGGTGCTTTTATCAATTAAGTGTCCTCTGCAAAGGCACTTGTCTTTCGATAATCTTTCTTTTGCATTGAACCACCCCTTTGAACTTTGGTGATGAACCATTCCGTTGAACCAATCGGTTGAACCAAAAATGGTTCAAGCCGATGGTTCAATTTGAATGAACCAAGCCGATGAACTAAGCATTGAACCGAACATTAAACTTGCCTTTGAACCATGTCTTTGAACCAAAATTTTGAACCTTTTCATTGAACCACGATGTTGAACTAACCGTAGAACCTGCTGCTGATGCTTGTCGATGAAAATTCTTGCAAAAGTTGTGAAGCCCATTGAACTTGTAGAAATAATCCTATTTGCAGTCCGTAGATTTCTGAAAAGCTTGAAAAATGAGGAATTTAAATGCCCAAGATAAAATTTGGAAAGGGAAGAGATAATTTTGGTTTGTAGGACCAAAATAATTCAAATGTTGTCCCAAAAATAGCTAACATTTTTGGGGAACAACAGTATTATGCTTAGCCATTTTTATTTTTGGACTAATTTTGTGTTTTTAAGTAAGGGTTAACAATACTGCTACTTTAGAAGTCATGAGATTTATTTAAAACTCACAGGGTTGCTTAACTGAGTCATGGTATTGTCTAACTGTTAGTAGTTAAGTGACAATATCGCAACTCATGAAGTGGTAGGATTGTCCTGCTACTAATGGGATCATCAAAGCAAGTCATGGTATTATGACCAAACTGCCTATGGTTTACAATACTATGAATTTTAAAGTTCTGGGATTGTCCTGCAAGTAGCAAGATCATCTTTTAGAGTCATGGTATTGTGACTAAATGGTTAATGATTAGTTACAATACCAAAACTCTTAAAGTTATGAGATTGTCTTGCAAGTAGTCAGATTACTTTGTTAATTAGTGGTATTGCACCATTGTGTCAACCTGAGAGTTCATTTTCCTAAGTTGATTGTTTCATCTTTAAAAATGCTTCAAAGCTAAACCACTTGCTAACATTTTTCTTGCAGGACCAACTTGGAAAATTGCTAAAGCATGTTTAAATCATCTTGTGTGTTTTAAAATGAACTAGGAACATTATTTTTGTGCTGAATATAACATTTAAGTGCTTAAGTAAGTTTTTAGCATTAGTTTTCAAAGTTTAAAATTTTAAGACCAAGGGGTCAAATGAACATCACCAAATCTTTCATTTGGGCTTAAAATTGAACACACTTGTCAATTTTGTTTTCATGGTTTCAATTAGCACTTTGTTGTCACAAATTACAAGGATGTTGCGTGTATGCTCTTCTATTTGTCCCCTTTAGGGAACCCTTGGAATCAAAAGTGCTTTCCTTATTTGTAAATTTCCTAGTCTAAGGCATAAAAAGAATGTCATCTGAAGCACTCCCCAAAAACTCACAAAAGTATTGGGTGACCTTGACAATGACCCTAAAGTCTTTCTATTTTATGCTTTCTTCATTTCATGCAAACTTGTCTTATGAGGGGGACATCATTACCTCCCATATGTTCATTAGGGAAGCTTTGACCTAGGGTTTCATCTCTCGATATTGACTTCATTTGGCTCCATATTAGAATTACACATGGGACATAGTGACACTTTATACATCACACTACACTGAGCAAACAATAGGATGTAGTGGTTGAAAAAAGTACTAGACCTTTCTGCAATAATCCAAGAGATACAAACCCAAAATCTGTGCTTTTTTTTTCATTGTTTGATGTGAAAGTCATTATGCAATTGATTCCCCTAGAATGTTTCAAAACATATAGATGTTAGACAAATCCCCACTTGCCATGGAAGTATTGTTAGTGTAAGGTGCACCTCAAGGTCCATGTTTTAGTACTATTATTTGAGATAAGGAGGGGTGTAAAAACCCTACTATATAATGCACATTTACTTTTGGATGAATATTTAAAATCCTCTAAAATGATGTATATTAATGGATTCCAACAATACTAAGCAACCTTGTCAGTTTAGGATCTAAGAGCAATTAATTAGTTGGTGTTGTCCTAGACTAAAGTCTTGTTTGAAGTCAAAAATTGGTGCAAACAAATGATGCAAACCAAACACATGGTCCCCAATTTTGTTTGAACAAGGAGGCATTATGCTGCCCACATGAATCATCAATTTTCCTTATTGAAGTTCATCAAAACTTGGAGTCATATCATCCACTTTGGCATAGTTATGCTGCCCAATTGAGTCTAGACCTTTGTCAAATTTTTTTAAGTCCTTCATTTATAATCTAAATTCAAAATTTCACCTTTATAAGATCACAGGGTTGATGTGTTAAGTGGGTTCTCCATTTTCACTAAACTTGAGGGAACTTAGGTTTAATTTCCAATTTAGGTTGAATGCCATTTAAGACTCATTTTATGCTAAACACTTTCACTTTAAGTCTATGCACCACAACATTTTGAGTTAGGAAAGGTAGTATTATACTATCAAATTTGGGAGAAATTATCTTTCCCTTATAGGGTTTTTGAAACAAGCATTTTGTTACATATTTTGGGTAGTCTAGTGATGTTACACTGCCCAAAACATTTTAGATATTGTTTCATAGGCCCTTTTGCATAGAGTTCAATTTTTTTCCTAATTTTTCAAACTAATCTGAGTATACCTTTGTGAACCTTTGTCTAGCATAGTTACATCATTCACTTTTGTCTAGCTTATTTGTCAAAAAAACTAAGTTTTATACCATTATTTGTGAGAAAATAAACTATCTATAAAGTGCCTTTTGTTCTTTTGTTTCATACCTTATACTTATTTGATTGAGTCCATGTCTAAGAATCAAATGCCTAATGTTTGTTAAAAGTGTTTCAAATCCGTTAGATTAAAAATTTCATCTATTTTCAAGGACTATCTTTTGACGTCGTTTGGCCAAGATTCCTAATTCATCCCTTGTTTGAGCCTAGATTTTGATGTTGCGTTTGGCCAAAAGACCTAGCAACTTTTACTTTTCCTAGATTAGACTAATTTGAAACACTTTGACCTTAGAGTTTGGCATTTTGATTTTTGGTTCATTTACTTAATATTTTTTGTGTAAGACATATAACATTAGACACTTGATGTTAATTGGTGTTATCACAAATATTTGCATAAACCTTTTGATCCTTTTGATGAATCTAGACCAAGTTTGAACATCAAATTTTAGACATTGCCTTTTTAGATTCTATATAACTCTTTTTACTTTTATTCAAAAACATTTACTATGGATCCCAACCTATATTCTTACACTTGTAGTGGACTCATATACAATCCAAGGATTAGTAATGTGGTTGTGTAGGAAGAAATGGTGCAAGATCCCTACACAAATCATATTTCTTATGAGATGGATTCTTATCCCTCTTATAATACTCAATTAGGGGCACAAAGCCAAGATCCATTGGACAACCATTTAGTTAATACACCACCTTATTTATAATAAGACCAAGAACAAACTGCACAATACATAGCTACAATACCTACAAATGATGAACCAGTTCTACAATAGTCATGCTCTACTAATACACCTTCCACATATGATCCATTTTTATTTGAGCATCATTTATTGGAGAACAAAGATGAGATTTTGGTTTGAGCCATAGAGGTAGGGGCCAAGTTTCTAGTAGACTTCCCCCATGAGAATTTACCAAGCCTAGTAAGAATGCCCCACAACATAATTTACGATCAACAATATTCTTCTAGTAATCTTTTAACTCTAGTCCAAACAACATATTATGACCCTAATATGCCTAATAGAAGAAAAAACCTCATGGAAGACCACTTTAACCAAATGTAGATGGTATATCACACATACCTGAATCTAGCATGTAATTTCAATTAGATGACCATGGTGAGCAAACCTCTTATTGACTTAGTTCCTTAAACAAGAGTTTTGATAGAGTTAACTAGTCAAGATAATCAGAGTTTGGACCCATTCATGCAAAACACTTTGTTAGACAACTTTTTGCATATGCCTATTATTGAAGAAGTGTCTTATGCTTCTACATAGAATAATGAATAAAATATAGTAGATAATGTGCAAGCAATGTTTAATCTAAATCAAAGTGGTACTAATGCACAAATAACTAGTCAATAACATGTGCCTATAGTAAATACCATGAGTGGTTCTCCAAATTAGGGAGTAGGAGTTTCTACATCACAAACTCAACCAACTATTTCATCAAGCATACAACCAACAGGAATAGGTAATCAACTAGCAATTAGTACAAAGCCTCAATAACAAAATGTGATGAATACTACTCCTCCTCAGTAAATGATGAGTAGTATTCCATAACATCAGGGACAATCTAGTGTACCAATGCAACAGAGGCCAAATGTATTTCCACCTCAACAAGGGGAAACTAATGTTCCACCTTGTTAGGTAGTGATAAAAATACCTCTTCAGTGGTAGACTAGTGTACTAATCCAAAATGAAATGATGACTAGAAAACAACATGTAAATATTGATCAGCGACAGATGCCAAATCTTTAACATGATTTTGATTCCTAACAAGGATTCATGCAACAAGGATGATCAAGTACCTACTAGACAACAATCAGTTTAAAATGTGCCACATGTTTAGAAATAAGGTCTTGGTCCACAAATTCCCACTTAACATCAAGGTTTAATTAGTCATCAACACATCCCTTTTCAACCACAATAGGCACAATATAGTTATATCCCTCCATCCCAACCACAAAATCCTCTAAGTCAAACCTTTATAGCCAACCCAAACTAGAATATCATACAACCAAATATATAATTTCAAGTACATCATAATCTATGTATGCATATTCCTGGTCAATTTGCCAACCAAACCAATGTACCCCAATACATATCTCCATCATACCTTGGTCTACGTGTCCCACTTATGACCTCCCAAACATCTACCCAAACCAATATTATCCCTCAAACCAATGTTCCTTCTAGTTTCTTATCCAAAGAATTACAACAAATGAAGTATGCAATTAGTGCCATTTAGGCTAGGAAATAGACTAAAAAGTTTAAATTGGATGACATGTGTTCTTATCCATTCAACATGGAGTACTTATAGATACCATTTCCTCTAGAATATAAACCACCAAAATTCAAAAAAGACAAAGGGAAAGGTGACCATAAGGCCCATGTAACTGAGTTATTTATTGCATGTCAACCAGTGGCATATGAAAATATATACCTTTTGTTATTGTTTCCAAGGAGCTTGGCGGGACAAGCCTTGGAGTGGTTTTTAAAGTTGCCCAAGAATTCAATAACAAATTTTGATGATCTTTCTAATAAGTTTATGAAGCACTTTTCCTATAATCTTGAACACGAGATTTCATTTGTTGACTTAACATAAGAAAAATAGAAGGTTGGTGAGATTTTTGTAAGTTATCTACAATGATGGAGAGCCCTTGAAAGCTGATTCACCCATAGTTTACTAGATAAATAATTAGCCGCTGTGTTTACTAAAAATTTGCATAGTGAGATAGCTTATCATCTAGAGCTACAATGTGCACATACTTTCAAGGAGATCATCAACAAATGCTTTTTGATTAAGGGAGCCCTTATTAATAAAGGGATCATCAAGCTTACTTTAGCTAATCAAAATCAAGGTACCAATCAGGGAAGTGGCCAAAACTAACATCCAATCCAAGTGTAAGCATCACAACCAACACATGGCAATAACCAAGATAGACTAAAGCAATTCAACCACAATAAGAATATTGTGGGTAATGGAGTAACTGAGCCACATCATGTTCAAATAGTGCAAACATCATCTACAACATCTTTTCATCTTACTCCTACCCAACAACCTCTATAACCAACATCACAAGCACAACAACCAAGACCCGTGAAAAAAATACAACAGTCTTTAGCATTGTAAACCCCTCCTCCAAGGAGAATTGTGCCTACACATCATGTCTTTAGTGACCTAGGAGAACCTATTAAGTCTATATTTTCCAAACTTACCACTACTAATCTGATTAGTTGGTCTATACCAAAGCATTATCCATAAGACATTCCTTATCCTGATTGGTATCATGAAAATGAATTATGTGAATATCATCAAGTCAATGAGAATAATCTATGAAGATGTGTGCAAATCAAGAATTTGATTAAGAATATGTTGGAGAATGGGGAGATAACATTGGATAATGGTGCTTCCACCTCCAATCAAACTCTTGAGATTTATCAAAACCCCTTTCCCCAACATAACACACAATAGTAGCATAACATTCAACAACAACAACAACACCTAATGATGCAACAACAAAATCAATAGTATCAAAATCAAAGCCCAAACTAGTAAAATCAACAAAATCAACAATAAAACCCACAATGTCAGAATAATGGATAAAACCAAGGTTAGAATGGTAACAACCAACAAATGTACCATGCAGATGCACATGACTACAATAAGGTTGTAGGTCATATTATAGGGGGTAGCACTAATACCATCTCCATTGATCCTAGACCAAGCACTAATCAATCTATACCATTGCTAAACAATACCACTCAACCAAGTTACATGAATAATCCTTCTTTGACCTAGGACCACATATAGGCGAACCAACAAATCAGGACTTCCACTTTTGGACCTTATATTGGTAACTCACCCTTGCCATGTGACCACATACAAGTGCATCGGTAACTAATACTTGTCATATATGGTCCCACACCATTCCCAACATTTTTTAACAATTATGGTCCAACATCTAATCCTAATTGTGCAATCACAACTTAGATGTCAAAGATTACTATCGCATGCCCATAATGATCTACTATTTTTCTTATTATCCAACCAACCATTCAACCTTAGAATAAACCGTTCACCATTGACCAAGATAAGAAGTTTGATATTGTGGAACAATTGTAGAAGACACCAACACATATATCTATTTTAGATTTGTTGTGAGTGTCAACAATCCACAAGAACATTTAGAATGAGTTTTTAACCCAATCCACTATTGCCAATGACATATCCCCTAATAAATTTCAAGCTTTGGTTGGACACCTAGCTCCAGCCTAACAAGTCACATTCAACCAAAGTGATATGTCTTCCCTTGGCCTGCTCCATAATAATCCATTATACATAGAAGTTTATATAAAGTGGAATGAATTGAAACATGTCCTTATAGACAATGGATTAGGCCTTAACATAGTGTCTCTAGAGCTCATCAAGATTAGTTCTTCCACTTGATGTGCTTTGTGCAATAGTGTTATGTAGATGTAAAAATGCTAAATTAAGTGTGCTTTAGGTGACTAGAGACTGGTGCGAGGGTTTGAATGAGCTTATGGATGTATTGGCTAGTTGTATGCAAAAAATATGGGAAATTGCCTTAGTGGTCTTGATTTTTTTTGAAATAAATGTCAATCCCTTCTAAATAAACTTTGAATGGGTTTTTATAGAGATATATTGGTCATGGGTTAAATGCAATCACACTAGGCTGACATAATGAGGAAGAGGAATTGAGATAAAATGGTCACCTAGGCTCAAAATGTGATTGGATAGGAGCACTAGAAATGGGACACCCTAGGGTCCAGTGCTATATTCCAACCCAAGCACTCCTATCCTATAGGCTTAGGACCTAGGGCGATGGAATTAGCATGGAAAATGGAGCTTGGTTGAGATGGAATGAGGTTTTGGAAGTCTACAGTTGATTGAGAATTAATGAAAAAGTGGATAGAAGGGTCATGAAAACATGCAAGAGGGAGATATGGGTTATTTGTCACAAACCACACTCATGCTACCAATTTTGACATTTTATATGACTAAAATTTACATGAGGCAATTTTTATGATGTGGAGATGCCCTCATGAGTTCAAGAAAAGGGATTTGAAATGGAAGATTAGTAAGTTCCGCAATGGGATCCCACTCATCATAACCCATAAGGAGATTGTTAGATATATGTATGTAATGATTAATAAGGTCTTTAGAAGGTGTGGATATGTAGAGCATTGAGACTTATGTTGATAAGAATGGAAAATTTGAGAAGAAGGTTGTAACTTGTTTAGTGATGAAGAAGTAGTTGGTTTAGATTGATCTTGAAATTTGGAAAAAGAACTATTAGTAGAAATTGGATTGTCATTAATATTAGAATATGGTGGGAGAGAAGTAGAAATAGTATGGGATGTGTCATCCAAGGGGGAATCATAAATTGAATCATCAAAATAAATAAGATTTTCTTTCCCCAACTCATTTAAATGAGTTGAAGAAGAATCTTGGATAACATGATATGTCTTAGGGGAAGGAGTGTAGATAGGTTAATAATCATTGAAATCCACCAATCTTCACATATGGGTCATGCTAACCACATTCTCTTTGGAATTTGGTTCAACAAGACTTTCTATGTTATTGGTGGAAGAAGTGGGCTTATCTTGACATTTTTAGATTGGTTGATGATTAGGCAAGGGGTCTTTATAGATAGATAAATGAACATTTAATTGATTTAAGGCTTGAGTTTTATCATGTGTTTTATAGTCTTTGAAAGAAATATCATAAACTTGTTAACACTTATGAATAATAGATTCATGATCAAAATTTGGGCCAAGAAGAAATCCATAACTAAATTACAGAGTTGTCTACAAGTCTCATGAGAGTGACCCCAAGTATAATGAAACCAAAAAAACTTATTAGGATAAAACCATGATTTCATAGGCTGAGTAGGGTCAAGATCTAGAGGGAGATGCCTAGGTAGATGTTTAAGCAATTTAGCCAAGGATAAAGGCTTATGAACATTAATGTTTCTTATTGAGCAATGAGGATTAGTGAATTGTTGAGAAGGAGTTGGTTTTGAAAAAGGGGTAGGAATGACAACTTGAATATTGTGAATGGTTTCATATAAATTGGTAATACCATCATTGGTAATATTGTAGTTTTTGTTCTTTACTAATAGGCTAGGAACCATGGAAGGTTGGGGAAGCTCGAATTATGAGGAAATATTATCTTTTGGCTTGATAAATGGCTTCCTCCAAGGTATGTGGAGAAAGGATACAGACTCAATATTATAATTTAGGAAATAAAGCATTTGTAAAGGGATGAAAGAGATTGTCATCCACCATATTATGTTCACATTTATTTAAAAAAGTCTTCCATCACTTAACAAAATCTTGGGTAGTTTCATTTTCATTTTGTTTTTAATTGATGAAATGGGCCAAAGTGTTCTCTATAAGATCACTAGTTTGAAATTCTTGAGCTAAAGCATTTACTAAGTCTTCCAAACTAGTGATAGAGTGTGTTATAAGTTGATTGTACCAATCTAAGGCATCACCTGTGAGGGTTTTGGCTAAGAGTTTGGTAGTGGCAAAGGTATTTAACTTGACCCAATCTTTGTAAAGATTTCCAAATGTCTTGAGATGAAGGATAGGATCGGTTGATCCATTGTAAGAAATTGTAGGTGTTATACCTCCAATATCAATGTTAACAATTTGGGTGGCAAGAGATTAATTTTTTAAATGCTTGATGACTTTGTTGACTAATGAAGGTTGAATAATAAGTTTACCTTGAGAATCTTGAAGAGGAGGAGGAAGAAAACTTTGATTATGTGTGCCCCAATCCATTGGTTGAGGATTGGATTGAAGATTAAGAAGGTCATTTTGTATTCACATTATTTGATTCATATGATGACCTTGGAATGTGATCATTTGATTAAAAGTTTACAATAATAGTTTATGAGTTTGATTAGTGTTAGTAAAATAATTAGTATTAGTGTTTATGTTAATATTAGTGGCTTGGGTACCACTATTAGTGTTGTTATGAGCTTGACAAGAGCTATTAGAATTTGAGGCACTAGTGGTAAAATTTGATTATGAAGCAAAAGATGGACTAGTAAATGGTTAAGAGGAAGAAGCACGAGAAACATGAGTGCCTTGGGTAGTAAATGATGAACTAGTGGAAGGATTAAGGATAGTGGATCTTATGAGAAGCCTAATAGATGTAGAACCTGCCATGTTAGTTGAGATACTAGGCATGGAGGTGGAAGAAGTTAAAGAAGATGTCATAGCATATGGAGTCAAGATTGAAGGAAGAGGTTGAGAAGCAAATAAATTGGTACCCCAAAATCTAGTTGAGAAAGTGGGAGTAGGAGAATGAGGCTCTTAAACTTGACATCTAATCATGAGGTTATAGATGGTGGAAGGATCCTTCCATCTATGTTGAGGGAATTTTATGATAAAAAAAGAATTTCAAGAGTATTCTCTAACTCAAGCTAATACTCTAATAAAATATAGGGTTTTGATGACAAGGGGTATGAGGAGGGGTCCCATGTCCATCGTGTGGGTTGCAATATGAACATTACTAGCATTTACAAAAGAATCCCTACCTTGTCTATGGGAGACCCTATTAGGATTGGTAAATTCTATCATGTCTATTGAATAAAATTTAGTGATGTTGCCAAACAAAAAGTCTATGATGAAAGAAAAAGAGACAAGATGAGAAATCAAAGGATCAGAAAGTGACTGATAATAGTACTAGGTCGACCTAGTCAACCTAGTGCAAAATAGGGACTATAAAACTATACTAAGTCCATAGGATCGACCCAATTTATTGAATAGTGAATGGTAGAAAAAGGTAAAGGTGTTTTAAGCAACACTATGTTGACCAAGTCAACCTAGCACAATGTACAAGGGCTGAAAAAATACTAGGTTGACAGGGTCAACTTAGCACAATAGACTGGGAAGAAAAGAATGCTGATAATAAGCTATAAATTGAAGTAAGATAATTGTGAATAATGTAAGAAAGAAATAAGTACTAAAAGGGAAACATATATTTAATTGAATTAATATTGGCTAATCTATTAATGTACATGAATCAAAATCTTGCACTAACAATAGTTAATGCAAGCTTTTGCACACACAATTGATCAAAGAGCAAGCAAATAACTTGAAAGTAAATCTAGCTACTTGGTCAAACTAGAATGTTGATTAGATTATTTAAGAATGATTTTAAGTGTAAATGGAGATTGGCTATGAGCAAGGTACTAGATAAAAATCTAAGGATAGTTTCAGATAAGTTTAAGATAAAAGGGACTATAGTGGTAATGATATAGGCTTGGTATTGGGGCCTACCCCCTCACTTCACACATTGTAGTGATAAGGGTGTTGGGTGCTTATCCAAAATATACCATTAACCATGCTTTATACTTGACCATAGTATCAAGTTGATTTCCCCCTTGATGATGAAATCCAAGTAGGTTGGCCTAGGTAGTCAAATTTTTAAATGCTTGTTGATGTTTATGTGATTTAGCCATGTGTGCAAAAGAAGAGAAATAGTGAAACTAAATGATTAATTGAAAATATCCTAATTAGACTATGTGAGCTATTATAAGCATGAAAGTAACTAAAAATAAAGATGTTATTAACATATATGGTTTATTCTAACTTTGAAATAAGGTATAGTTTTGAAACTATATGGACAATCATACATAATAGGGTTGACAAGGTCGAACCTATACTGTGGAAGTGAAGTCTAAAAATGAACTAGGTTATTTAGGTTGACCTAGTTATTTTAGAAAACATAGAACACAGGACTAGGTCCACTTGACCTAGTTGACTATGTAGGGGTAGTTTAAAAGACTACAAAATGTGAAAGGAAAGTATAGAAATAAAAATATATAGTGAAATAAAAATTAACTTGAATAGCTTAGAGATGAAAAGGAGAATATTAATGATCAAGAACTTTGGAAAAAACTATCAAAAACTTGTAAACTGGGTCGAGTTGGTTGACCAAGCAATACAAAAACCTATTAAAAGGTGTTGAAAATGCACAAAGTTAACTTGGTTGACCTAGTTGACTAAATAAGAAGTCTAAAAATTGGTGAAAACTATACTAGGTTGAGTTGGTTGATATAGTTGTCTAAATAGAATTTTTCAAGTTCTAAACCATATACCAGGTTGAGCTGGTTGAGTTGATCAAGCCAGTTGCCTATTCCTACAAACCTACACATAGAGATAAATAAATGGGGTCGATAGGGTTGATCCAACATAGTAAAGATATGATAAAAATAATGATGAATATAAATGAAATAAATCTTGCAAGGGTTTGATTCACAATGGGTTCACCATAATGCATGCAATCAGAAATACATCATGTTCATAAATCAATCCTAGATTAGATGGGATAGAACACACCTACACTTCTGATTGGGGGCATACAATTTGTTGTCCCCCAAAAGTAACAGTCATTTTTGGGATAACATTTGAAATCTTTTGGTCTTACAGACCAAAATTATATCTTCCATTTTCAAAAATTTCTCTTAGACATTCAGATTCCTCATTTTCAATGCTTCTCAAAAAATCTACAGACTTTGCAAGTCAATTTCAATGGACTTTACATGTTGATTTCTACGGAGTTTGTATTTTCAGTTTCTATAGGCAGGTTCATTTATATAGGTTCAAAGGCTTCTGTAGGTTGTTTCAGTCAAAAGAATTGGTTTTCAATGCTTGGTCATTTTCAAAAATTGGTTTAGAGCTTTGGTTCAATTAAAAATCTTCATCGACAGACATCTGAGTGCAAATAAAGACTTGAACCATTAAATCGTTGAACCATTTTGGTTCAACGAGTTCAAAGGTTCAACAAGTTCAAAGTTCAACAAGTTTAATGTCTTTGGCAAGAGTTAAGTGCTTCATCAAGGTTCAAAGTTCAATCGCTTTAATGGGTTCATCAGCTTCAAGACACTTGACCAAAATAAGGTGGCTTGAACCATTGAACCATTGAACCATTGAACCATTTTGGTTCAAAGGTTCAACGAGTTCAAGGTTCAATGGCAAGTTTAACCAAAGGGACAGTTTAATGGCTCGGTTCAACTAAGTGGTTCAACTCTTTATTTTCACTTAGTTGGTTCATTCTTTCAATTCATCCTTTGGTTCAACATCTACAGGTTCAACAATAGGTTCAAAGACATTTTTCAAAGCTTTGTTTGAACCATTGAACCAAAACTTGGTTCAACATCTTAGTTCAACGATTGGTTCAACCACTTGGTTTATTGGATAGTTCATCGGCTTTTGGTTCAAAGGGGCTCAACGTGCTTCATTGAATCATTAAAATGGTTCAATGGATTGGTTCAATCAAATGGTTCAACGGTTGGTTCAAAGGAAAGTTCAAAGGAGCGGTTCAATGTTTAGTTCATTGGCTTGTTTAATTCATTGAACCATCGGCTTGAACCATTTCTGGTTCAATCGATTGGTTCAACGTCAAAGTTCAAAGGTGCAGTTCAATGTAGAAAGAGACTTCCTAAAGGACAAGTGCCCTTGTGAAGGACACTTAATTAGCCAAAACACCCTTTGGAAGGGTTATTTTTGAAGAAACAGTAAAGTGTCTATGGGCTCAAAAGACTTTGCATAACAAATTTCCATGGACTTTTGTCTGCGGGAATTTTCCCCAGGCAAATTATTCATAGGAATTTTCCCTGGGTAAATTGTCAGTGAAAATTTTCCATGGGACAAATGTCTGTGGGAATTACCCATGGGGGAGACTCAAATATAAAGCCCAAGGATTTGTCTGTGGGGATTGCTAAAGCAAAGGGTTGCTGAAGGACCCCGAAGGGCAGGTGCCCTTGTGGGGGACTCTCAGTGGCCAAAGTGAAGGATCAATCTAACTTGAAACAGACTATTTCTTAAGGCTTGAAAGGGTAAAGTCCAAATTGGAAGAATACAAACCTGAAAGCTGAAAGAAGACCAAGGGGTGATGCCCACAAAGACGTCAAATTCAAGAGAGTGAACTAGCCATTCAAATCACATTGATGGGCATGTAAACGTCAATTTTAAAGACAATGAAATAGTTGTTGATCCTTTGATTTACAGACCCAAATGCATTTTCAAAATTCAAGACAAAAATCAGCTAAAAGTGAGGAAAGATAGAACAATGGATGAATCTAAGGCTTGATTCAATTAATCTGGAAAGGAGGAATGATGAAGACAAGATCAGACTGCCAGGTGGACATTGAAAGTTGTAATCTTTCAATTACATGGCTTGTTTATCTACATTGAAAAGATCAAATGGGTAAAATGCCCCAAAGTTCCAGCCTATCTTCCTAACATTTCCCAATGCATAATGATGTATTACTGTTCTCGAGTCATTATTCAAGTGGCTATATAAGGGACTTTCTTTCATTATAATTGTATCTCTTTTTTGACAATTTGAATGAAACTCTACCCAAATTGAGAGGCATCATTGAGACTTTGTGCTCAGTCTGTTGATCCTATTCTGTTAATGGAATAAGAAAGCAAGGGAATTTTTCAAACTTTGTGTTGTGATATCTTTTTTTTTCCATTAATTTAACAAGCAAGATTAGTAAAATTAGTGAGGAAGGTGTCCTGAAGAATCAACTGTGGAGAGACTTTGTGCCCCCATAGCTGCCTTTAGTGTGTTTTCTTTTCATTTCTATGTAAAGGACTTTGAGAAGACTTTGTGCCCTCTTTGTCCTTCGTATATTACTCTTGAGCATTTTAGATAGAGACTTGGTGCTGTGTCTCGACTTGCTGGTTACCATATCTTTAATTACATTCTGCTTTTATTTTTAGGAGTATTCTTGTGGCTGGCTGAATAGTTCTTCTGAAAGAAGAGGAGTTTTGTCTGTCATTCCCTTGAGTTTTTCCTTTGTTTTGTATACATGATCTCTGAAGAAAGAGAGATGGATGACTTGTCCCACCCTTGAGTATTATTTTTTGTTTATACATATACATAGCATATCCATAGGGAACCTCTCCTTGATGAGAGGAGAGAGCAGTCTCCTTTTGATGTGATAAACTTACACATTAGGATGACTAATCTTCTTGCTTTGGCTGATAAGACCTATTTTGTTTATCAGTATGATGATAGAAAAAATATTCAACCAACAATTTTTGGTGACTCCACTAGGGATAATACCCATCATCCATTTATAGTCTATCCATTCCATTCACCTCCACACCAACCAAGAAAGAATGCATAGTTTAAAGCCCCTAGCTTTAACTGAAGCAAGGTCAATTCTTCTCCATTTCTATTTTATAATCTGATAGATTTAAGGTATGCATGAAGCCAAAGGGCTAAAGGTGTCATTGATCCTATATTTGAGCTAGTACAGCAAAGTGATTTTGATCTATTTCCTTCACCATCTCATCTCCAACGAACCAAGAGCTTCCCTCCTACTAAAGCTAGATCCCCATTACCAGATGAAGTATCTACTTCTACTGTTGATAAAGCTATGCCTATAATTACCCCATTGAGATTGTTATCCCTCCTTTTCAAAATCTTATAATGGCAGTTCAAGGCCCCTGGGGTAATGCTTTTGGTCCTCTCAATCTTACTCCTCCTCTACATGAGCTTCCACGCAGTTCTAGGAAGAATTTCCCTAAATTTTATGATGATGGAAAAGTTCATCCTGATGAACACATTGCAGCATTTAGTATAGCTTGTGGAGTAATTGGGGTAGAGTTTGAAGATGTAGCAGTCAGGATTTTTATTGAAACACTACAAGGTCCTGCTGCAGATTGGTTTTACCATTTACAGGCTCGATTTGTGACTAATTAGAATACTCTTAAAGCTAAGTTTGAAGCTAGATTCAAACCTGTAGAAGATGCACATACACTTCTGGGTCAACTTACACAGATGAAGAAAGACCCTCATGAGCTTATGAGAGACTTCATAGCTAAATTTGACAAATTGAGAAATAGAATCCTTGTCATTGCTAGACCTACAGCTGAGAATCTCAAATGCTTTTTCATTAATTCTCAGCTACCTGAAGTCAGTTTTCTCTTGAGACATGCTGGCCAAATAGATCTTGCTATAGCTCAACTTTTGGCCACTGAAGTAAAAGATGATCTCATCTTAGCGGGGAAGATAAGAAGAGATCCCAATAGAAACAGAGCTTCATCATCTTCCGAATTTGCATCTACAAGCACCGTAGATCCAATGGTGCAGAAATTAACAAATGAGTTCCTTGCTCTCAAAAAGAAAATGGCTCAAGGAATGTCTTTTGCTCCTACATATAGAAGGACATTCCCAAATCAGTCATATTAGGGCAATGTTGCCAAAAACCAAGGACAAAAAAATCCCCTTCCTCCTCCACAAGGGAAACTTGCCTTGAAAGCTCTTCTAACTAATTTAGCAATGAGATATCTTGAAGTAGAATCAAAATTCTCTTATCAGCCTAAATTAAATCAAGAAAATGATGCTGATATCATTCAAGATAGTTAAGAAGAATCAATTGGTGACTCCCACATTGGTTTCATGAATTGCCAAGATGAACTCGAAAGCAAAGGAGAAGCTTCAAATGGATCATATGCAGTGTTTACCAGGTCCAAGAACCAATCAGCCTAGCAGGATGATAAAGAGAAGATAGAAGAGCAATCACAACCAACAGTCACAATTGTCAAGCATGGAACTAATTTGCCTTTTCAACCAAAAGATCTAGTCATTACTCAAAAGGTAAATACGTCTGTTGTGCCTTCCCCTTCTACTTCTAATTCACAAACTAGTCCACCTCCCATCCCTCCTAAAATTTAGAAAGTTGAAGTACCTTTCTCTATACCTAGCTTGATTTAGCTATTTGACATAATTGATCATGTCAAAAAGACAAAAAAACATATGTCTGAATTTGAATACTTACAATCTAATATGGGTCAACTAAATAAGCTGGTTCAATATGTTAAAAATTAAACCATCCTTGTAGGACAAAAGGCAAAAAAAGTAATTCTTGATTCTACAAAGAATACGCCTATTCCAAATAATCTGATCATTACTCCTCCAGTTGCTCCTAGAAAAATAGAACCCTTCTATGTTTCCCTGTTAATCAATGGGCACAAGCTGAGTAACTGTATTATAGACTCAAGCGCATATGACAATGTCATGCCTACTAAAGTCACTGAGTCTCTTGGTTTCACATTGACCAAGACATTTGGGAGATGTTTCTCCATGGAGAATAAGCAAGTGCCATTGCTAGGGCAAATCAAAGATGCTCAATTTGCATTCGTAGCCTTTCTAGATAAGAGGATTAAAATGACTGTATTAGTGGATAACGTCCCAACATCTTATGGCATTTTGCTTGGATGAAATTTTTGCAAGGATGTGGGAGGAGAACTAAACATGGATCTATCTGAGGCAAGGATCCTTGTCCAAGGCGTGATGAAGAGATTACTCCCTGAAAAGGAAGTAAAGTATGTAGTGACCCAAACATCATCCCCTGCAACACAAATTCTATTTGAATCTTCAGGCAGGGGTAATTATTTCTTTACCATAGAGGATGTTCATGTTCTTATAGATGAAAGTCCTATAACTGAAAATCTAAGAATTGATCCAAACAAGACTTTAGGAGAATTGGTAGAGCACAGTATAAACAAGGAAGGATCTTCCATCTCTAATGAAGGAAAATTTGATAAGAGATCAACTTCTGATGATGATAGCAATTCTTCCACCAATGATAGAGTTGGGACTATGTTGATATCTCCTCAAAGAGATATTCTTCCTTTTGGAAATTTGCAAGTCAACAACACCAAAAACATAGCTGGATGTGAATCTCCATTGCCTAAATTGAAGATTGCTCAAGATGAAGAAGTCAAACTCATTCACATCAAAGGAGATGATAATCTGACAGTTTTTCAAGAGTTTGACTTAGACGATCAAATCATGTGCTACACTGAACCAACAGAACAACAAGTTATAATGGTGGATCATGCTACTGCAAATCAAAATCAGGCAAAGGAATCTGTCACCAAGAAAGCAAGGAGTTATGGTTTTCATTTTGAAGAACACATCTTGCCATGGGGCAAGAAGAAGAAAGAGTCAATAGCAAGATATAAAATATCAATTTTCTTGTGGAGAGCTCCATTCGCTCGTCACCATTTCTGGGGACAAAATAGTTTCCTGATGGTTTACCAGGATAGAACATTATTTTCATTATCTCCCAAAAAGTAGCATCTAAAATACTTTAAATCTTGAAGTATCAGATCATTCCATCTGTATATATGTTTATTTGTACAGTTTTCAATTCTATTTTGTTTTATTTGTTTCCATTTTTGGAACCTTTCATTACTGGGTAGCATGACTCTGAAGCCCAATGGTACACTTGAAGACACTAGAGATTTTGGATTCTACTCCTTTCAATTCATTTTGCAATTGATAGAAGTTCCCCAACTAGAGCTAGCTGTTGTCCCCCAAAAGTAACAGTCATTTTTGGGATAACATTTGAAATATTTTGGTCTTACAGACCAAAATTGTATCTTCCATTTTCAAAAATTTCTCTTAGACATTTAGATTCCTCATTTTCAAAGCTTCTCAAAAAATCTACAAACTTTGCAATTCAAGTTTAATGGAATTTACATGTTGATTTCTACAGACCTTGTATCTTCAATTTCTATAGGCAGGTTCATTTATATAGGTTCAAAGGCTTCTACAGGCTGTTTCAGTCAAAAGAATTGGTTTTCAACGCTTGGTCATTTTCCAAAATTGGTTCAGAACTTTGGTTCAATTGAAAATCCTCATCGGTAGACATCTGAGTGCAAACAAAGACTTGAACCATTGAACCGTTGAACCATTTTGGTTCAAAGGTTCAACGAGTTCAAAGGTTCAACAAGTTCAACATCTTTGGAAAGAGTTAAGTGCTTCATCAAGGTTCAAAGTTCAATCGCTTCAATTGGTTCATCAAATTTAAGACACTTGGCCAAAATAAGGCAGCTTGAACCATAGAACAGTTGAACCATTGAACCATTTTGGTTCAAAGGTTCAATGAGTTCAAGGTTCAATGGCAGGTTCAACCAAAGGGATAGTTCAATGGCTTGATTCAACTAAGTGGTTCAACTCTTTATTTTCACTCAGTTGGTTCATTCTTTCAATTCATCCTTTGGTTCAACATCTATAGGTTCAATAGCAAGTTCAAAGACATTTTTCAAAGCTTTGTTTGAACCGTTGAACTAAAACTTGGTTCAACGTCTTAGTTCAACGATTGGTTCAACCACTTGGTTCATTGGATAGTTCATCGGCTTTTGGTTCAAAGGGGCCCAGCACACTTTGTTGAACCATTGAACCAGTTTAATGGATTGGTTCAACAGATTGGTTCAATCAAATGGTTCAACTATCAGTTCAAAGGAGCAGTTCAATGTTTAGTTCATCGGCTTGTTTAATTCATTGAACCATTGGTTTGAACCATTTTTGGTTTAACCGATTGGTTCAACATCAAAGTTCAAAGGGGCAGTTCAATGTAGAAAGAGACTTCCTAAAGGACAAGTACCCTTGTGGAGGACACTTAATTGGCCAAAACACCCTTCAAAAGGGTTATTTTTGAAGAAACAGTTAAGTGACTGTGGGCTCAAAAGACTTTGCAGAACAAATTTCCGCAGACTTTTGTCTGCAGGAATTTTCCCCGGGAAAATTGTCCATGGGAATTTTCCCTAGGAAAATTGTCTGTAGGACAAATGTCCATGGGGGAGACTCAAATATAAAGCTTAGGGATTTGTCCGTGGGGATTGCTAAAGCAAAGGGTTGCCGAAGGACCCCGAAGGGCAGGTGCCCTTGTGGGGGACTCTTGGCGGCCAAAGTGAAGGATCAATCCGACTTGACATAGAAGATTTCTTAAGGCCCAAAAGGGTAAAGTCCAAAATGGAAGAATACAAACCTAAAAGCCAAAAGAAGACCAAGGGGTGACACCCACAAAGACGTCAAATTTAGGATAGTGAACTAGCCGTTGAGATCACATTGACGGGCATGTAAATGTCAATTTTAAAGATAATGAAATAGCCGTTGATCCTTTGATTTATAGACCCAAATGCATTTCTAGAATTCAAGACAAAAATTAGCTGAAAGTGAGGAAAGACAGAATAATGGATGAATCTAGGGCCCGATTCAATTAATCTGGAAAAGAGGAACGATGAAGACAAGAGCAGACCACCAGGTGGACATTAAAAGTTGTAATCTTTCAATTGCATGGCTTGTTTATCTACATTGAAAAGATCAAATGGGTAAAATGCCCCAAAGTTCCAGCCTATCTTCCTAACATTTCCCAATGCATCATGATGTATTACTATTCTCGAGTCCTTCTTCAAGTGGCTATATAAGGGACTTTCTTTCATTATAATTGTATCTCTTTTTTGACAATCTGAACGAAACTCTACCCAAATTGAGAGGCATCATTGAGACTTTGTGCTTAGTCTGTTGATCATATTCTATCAATGGAATAAGAAAGCAAGGGAATTTTTCAGACTTTGTGCTGTGATATCTTTTTTGTTCCATTAATTTAACAAGCAGGATTAGTAAAATTAGTCAGGAAGGTGTCCTGAAGAATCAGCTGTGGAGAGAATTTGTGCCCCCATAGCTGCCTTCAGTGTGTTTTCTTTTCATTTCTATGTAAAGGACTTTGAGAAGACTTTGTGCCCTCTTTGTCCTTCATATATTACTCTTGAGCATTTCAGATAGAGACTTTGTGCTATGTCTCAACTTGTTGGTTACCATATCTTCAGTTACATTCTACTTTTATTTCCAGGAGTATTCTTGTGGCTGGCTGAATAGTTCTTCTTAAAGAAGAGGAGTGCTATCTATCATTCCCTTGAGTTTTTTCTTTGTTTTGTATACATCATCTCTGAAGAAAGAGAGATGGATGACTTGTCCCACCCTTGAGTATTATTTTCTGTTTATACATATACATATCATATCCATAGGGAACCTCCCCTTGATGAGAGGAGAGAGCAGTCTCCTTCTGATGTGATAAACTTACACATTAGGATGACTAATCTTCTTGTTTTGGCTGATAAGACCTATTTTTTTATCAATACGCTGATAGACAACATATTCAACCAACACAATTATTAGGAGGGATCATGACCAATGTGAGGATCCACTAAACTTGATTAGGGGATCACTTATCACAACACACTGTGTAAGATAGGGTTCCAAAGACTATAGTCTAACACAATTACATAACAATCCTAAAAGAGTCCTATGATTTAATATTTCACTAATCTAGTAATAATAAAATTAAATCTAATCTAGTGCACACCAAAGCTTTTGGCACAAAGTGGCAGTTAGAAACAAAATAAATAAACAACTAAACTAAACATGTATAGAATACATATACTCATGTCAATGTATATCTACTCTTAAAAAGGAAGAATAAATTTAGGAATACTTACCTTTGAAGACAAACCTACCGAGCCTCAATATCCCCCTTGGCCAAGGTATTTTGTAAGATATTATCATGGTATGTAAGGAAAACTAAGATAAATCAGCTCTAGGCTACACAATCTATCCAAACATACAAAATACTTATCCAAAAGATTAGATCAGAGCTCCAAAGAAAGTATTGAACCCTAAAGCTTTATTCCCAAAGTAGAATGGTCAATAGGCAGCTTTTCCTTCACACTTATTCACTTAATTCTTCACTCTTATCAAATAGTGGTAAATGACCTTGTATATATAGTAATAACTTACCCTAAAAAAATTTAGGAACATCATTTGTGCCAGGTCAACCTAGTCGACTTAGCATGTTTTTGGGGCTAACTCTCTAGGTCTATCCTAGGTCAGCCAAGAGGCCAATAAACCAAAAGAGAGAAAAAGTCCCTAAACTGTACTAGGTCAACCTAGTGATCCTAGCACAATTAACAGGTCAAAAGGGTGCTAAGGCAATAAATGAAGGATAAAACATAGTAACTGATGGGAGTAGATATAACTAAGAAGAATAAGCTTGGGTTTAATGGTTTCAAGAGGCTAGAGTGTGGATGGCAAGTGGTAAAAGGAACGATAATCTTATGAAGCACCGATGGCCTGTCCACCCCTTTTTCGATGTACTCTTTAAGGCATGCACTCAGAGATATTGAGACTCGATAGGTTCCTACAAGATATGAATTGTTAGTAATCAATAAAAGTTAAAAATATTATCTGTATACATATGTGTGTGTGTGTGTGTGTGTGTGTGTATACATATATGTGTGTGTGTGTATATATATATAAATATAAATATATATAAATATATATATATATATATATATATATAAATATATAAATATATATATATATATATATATATATACATACATACATACATATATATATATATGTATACACATAATATTTTTAACTTTTATTGATTACTGACAATTCAAATCTTGTAGGAACCTATCGAATCTATATATATATATATATATATGTATATGTATATGCATATGCATATGTATGTATGTGTATATATATGTATGCATGTATATATGTATGTGTGTATATATATATATATATGTATATGTATGCATGTACATATGTATATATATTATATATACATATGTGTATTATGCATGTATGTACACACACACACATACACACATATATATGTATACATATATACATAATATACATATGCATATACAATATACATACATACATATATACACATATGCATACATACATATATGCATATACACATACATACATACATATTCATATACATATACATACACATATGTATGCATGCATGCGTGTACACATACACACACACACAAATACATACATGCATGCATGCATACATACATATATTAGATTTTCCTACATGAAATTTGGTTTTATATGTTGTATAAGCTTTGTAAGGGCACATTAAATAATTGGATGCAAATTTTTTTAGGGCACATGTTCAAGTAATAATATTTTTAATTGAGATCCCATTAGGGTATATTATGCTATGAGTGAGATTGCATGAAGGTATGTCATAATTTAATTATAATATCACATTAAGGTATATAATGTTTTAATTAAAATTGCATTAGGATATATCACATTTTTATTGATATTTCATTAGGGTGTAGTAGATTGTAATTGAGATGGTATTAGTGTATATCATGTTTTGACTTAGACTGCATTAGGGTATACCATAATTATAATACAATATAATTTACAAACATTGCAAATAGTTTGTTAAAGTTTTGTTAGGTAATATTTCGTATATCATGTAATTATTACATTTTTTTAATCAAAGCTTTACTAGGGAATGTTTTGCATATCTTGTAACCATTATGTTAAGTTCTAAATGATTTTCAGGGTATGTTTTGCATATTGTATAATCATCACATTAGTTTTCAAAACTTTTTACAGACATGTTTTACATATCCTATAATCATCTCATTACCTTGCCAAAGCTTTATTAAGGAATATTTTGTATATTTTGTAATCATTGCATTCTTTGTCAAAAATTTGCTAGGAAATATTTTATATATCATGTAATTATTACATTATTTTATTAAAAAATCATTATGGCATGTTTTTATTATCATCTAATCATTCCATTACTTTCTCAAATCTTTATTAAGGCAAATTTACATATCTTACAATCATTATATTACTTTGCTAGAGATTTTTTAAGGCATACTTTTCATATACTATAATCATTGAATTTCTTTGTCAAACAATTCAAATATCAATTGAGTCATTGCATTAGGATAAAATCACTTATTATCTATACTTTCATATTTTGAATTATTTATTCTACCATATTTTGCACATGATGTTGCATTAGGTCCAACACAATTGTTGCATTAAGATCAACTCTTTCATTATATTATGATCAACTTGATCAATGTATTAACATGCATTATAATCATTACATTAGGTTATCAAAAAAATTGATGATTTAAAATATAGGAGCCTACCCAAAGCACATAAAATTTTTATCATTATGACATGGTATGTTTTAGATTATGGTAAAAGCAGGTTTTGAAGGGGCCCCGAAACCCTTTAACAGTTGCATGAAAGATAAAACTTTAACAACCACCAGGAAAGACATTCCTAAAACATACTGATGATCAGTATCTAAAACAAGTTTTTTAGGGACTTGAAACCACTAGAATAACCAATAAAAGCACCAAGTTTTACAAGGACCTGAAACCTAAACAGAACTAGGCAATACGGCCTAAAAACCAAGTTTACAAGCAACCTCAAACCCTAGAACCAGCATCACCAGCGCCCAATCCATCCACTTGATCGTCTTCCCATTCTTCCCCTCTGTAAAGCTCAGAGGATACGCCACCATGGCATTCAAAACATTATCAAAGAAAAGCACTTCAATAGGAACCACGACCCCAGTCAACAAAAGGCGAGGGCTAATAACCAGATCTGGTCGCCAATGGCCGAACAAGCATTTAAAAAACATGGTTCAAAAATGAACCAACAACCGCCTGAGGCACAAAAACATAGAGGAAACAAAGTTTCCCCTTTCCGTTCACTTTTCCATCGTAGACCCTATCAGAATGGCAGTCCAACACAGGGCAAAAAACCAACCCTAGTTCCATCCGCAATACGGAAAAATGAGGAAAAAATAGAGATCCACGCAGTGATAGATCTTCCTTTAAAAAGCTGTGCATACCCGATCCTCCTCAAATGTTATCTCTCCTTCCATCCAGAAAAAGAAAGGAATCCCTCCATGGCCATACAAAAGATTTACTCCTTCAGCACCACCGTTCAGTCCCAAATGGACTCCTTGTACATTCAATGACAACAAGGCTAGGGTTTGTTCGTTACGCACTGTAGCTATGCCTCGCTACCTACAATGTAAACATATCAGCCAAAACCTGACCCATCTCCCCATTGTGACCTCCATGCTGTGCTGTACGGCTCCCCCGCAGGATTCAACATATCTTCTCCTCCCCGCGGTGGCCTTCATGAGACCCTGTGCGGCTCCCCCGCAGGGAGATTAGCCTCATATAGGTACATACATATTATGACATGGTATGTTAGTAACATTTGTAGATGTTGATCTCAAAGCAATGACATTTAAATATTTTATTTTATCAAAAAACATTATATTAGAAGGTCTATTACAAGGATGTTCTCAAACTCTTCAAATGAATGAGAGCCTATATAACATACCCTAACCACCCTTATAATGACTACAAGATATTAAAAATACATATTTAAAAAAGATGACATATATCACATAAAACCTTAAGCAAAAAAAAAATATATTTGTACATATCCAAAAAAATGTAGTCCATGATTGTTTGAAAGTGTTTGAGGTCATCTTACGAGCATGAATTTGAGCCTTCATGAAACTTATACTGAGACATAAGGGAACACACCCATGCACTCAACTATGGTGGCTCATACCCACCCTAACCATTATCTAATATCCATATTCATAATACCATAACAAAAAAGAATAGCATGCCAACACAAAGCCTTTCAAGTATTGGTATCAAACAGATTATAATGAATGTAATATGTGAATTATTTGAAAATTTATTTCAAGTAAATATGGTCACATGAACTTCAATGATGTTAGGACAAAAAATGAGTATAAAACACAAAACACATAAACTCTATAAAAAAATATCTCCAGTAAATATGGTCACATGAATTTCAATGATTTTAGGATGAAAAATGAGGAGAAAAAACAAAATACATAAAATATTTGACAAAATGTTTCAATAAAATGTAGTTCTATGGACTACAATGGTTGTAGTATGTGTAAAATAAATTCTATAAGGATTTGTTTTTCATCAAAAGGCATGGATGTTAGAATTATGGCCTAATATTTTCATGAATTTAGTGATTTTTTCTCTCATTCCTTCACAATGGTTACTAAATTGAAAAAAAATGTGAATCGGGAGCAAGGTATGTCCCCTATTATCCCTAGAGTTTATCTAAGTGAACATGGGATGTATCCCAAGCAAGGTAATTTTAAGGATTAAAAAAGATATACATTATTTAAGGGTACAAGCTAATTCTCAAGCATTATCAAATATAATATAGGTGAATAGTTATCACTTTTCAATAGAGACGATATGACTCTAATGTTTTTTTTTTTTTTTTTAATTTAAATAATTATGTAAGGCAAAAAAAATATAAGAAAAAAATGTAGTGAGGTGGTAATAAATTTACAATATAAAGTATCTTCTGATCATAACATACCTAATGATATGGATTAAAAAAAATTCTCCCTTAACTGGTTGTGCTCCAATGGTCTTCTCTCCCATCTCCCCCTAATGCCTCTTATCACTCTACTCCCCTGTTCTCCCAAAATTTTATTATGTTTGTTTTAGTTTTGTTATTTTCCTTTCCTCCCTCTTAGATTTAGATGTGTATGATGTAGTTTTTCTTCCTCTTTCCCATTAATTTCTTCCCTTGTCTTCACTATTTATATATTTCAACGATGCACTTATTTCTCTTAGATGCCACTGTGGGTGTCTCAACTCGATCCTTATCCACTTTTATATTTTATCTTTGGTCATTTATTTATTGTACCTCTTAAGTCTATCCGTAACACTTTTATAGGGCTTATTTTAGCTAATCTAGAGGCTTCTTTTAAATTTGGTCTGACTATGTGCCTGGGTCACTTCCATGTCATGATGTTGGTCTAATTTGTGGGACCCTATTTTCTCTACTTTGGTTGTGTGTTTTGTGGCCTTGGTGTTTTATTCCTCATTGGTGCTTGATCTATAAACACTAAAGTTCAGACTTTATAAAATTCATATAATCATATAGTGTTGTTCTACTTTGATTCTACTTCAAAATGACAGTTCAATTCATTCAAATGACTTAGAATCAATATGTTATGTGTTTTTGGAAGATATCAAATTGATCATAATAAATGGACCATCGATTTAAGAACATGAAACAAAACTAAGAACTTGGAGACACCAAGACACATATTTTTTATCTGAAAAACTCTAAAGGTTGGGGAAAAACTAGTGGAAGAGGAAATTCTAATACTTCCTATCTTATTATGGCTAAAGATGGATTTTATTGAGAGAATAAAATAAGTAAAACACTTAGCTATGTTTCTCACTAATATTTCATCACTATTATTTACTCCACCTATTCTTATAAGTAATTGAATACAAATTTTTTTCACTAATGCCTTCTCTCAATTTGTGTCATCTTAACAATCTAAGAGATATCCTTTTGTGCACTAAAGGATCTCCTATCATCCTAGAATGTGAAGATACTATTGTTTTATTTATCCCATATTTGTATGATCATCACAATAAAAACCATCATTTAATGTAAATAGGTGGTTTTAAAATCACCACCCTAAAAGAATCGATAGTTACATAACTACCACTTGCATGAAGCATAATTTTCATAACTAAGCTTGGAACTCTCCCTTTGAATCTCTACTAATGATTTAAAACACATTTTTATCTTGTTGTCTAATGAATTGGATTTTTTTATAAAACAATATGGATCATACATCCCAAATTGAGAGGATTTTGGTTCCAAAAAATATTTTATTGGGGGAAGGGATGTGGAAGCAACTCTTCCACCTTCTTGTTGGAGTACTATTTTTCTTGTCTTGGCATTTTTGTTTTGATTCCAACCTACCAAGATTATTATCATCCCCTAAATGTTTATTTAAATTTATGTTGTACTACTAAAATCTCATCCAAATATCCTTGTACATCCACAACCAAGTATAATATGGAAGGTACTAAATTTTCTTATTCTTCCTCATTTATAATGGATGGTTCATGCAAGTTCATGTTCTCATAATTGATAATTGAATACATCCTCATGAATGAGGGTATATCAAGCTTGAAAGATTTCCCACCAATTTACTCCATGATGTAAAATGGGCCACCAATATTCTTCAATATGGTGAATGGGACATACCTTAGTGGATTGAGCTTCCTAGTTTGTCCTTGAAGCCATTATTTTCTCAAGCACAACCATCCTTATGATACTTATCATGTCTAACATTTTACTTTCCCTGAGAGTTATCTAGTTGATGCTTCAATTTGAGATAGAATTTCATATTTATCTCAATGATTTTTTCTACCCTTGTCACTTATGAATCTTGTCTCTCTACCCATACCTATTTTTCCAACACAACATGAAGAGGATTGGTTGGAAATTTTCCCAAACATGTTTCAAATGGTGACTTGTTAATGGATGTATGTATTGATGTTTTGTATAAGTTTTGAATGTGTGTGAAAGAATCATCCCAAGTCTTTGGATAGTTGATGTTATAACCTATTATTATCCACATAAAAGTCCAATTGATAGCCTCCATTTTCCATTGTTTTTGGATGGAAGGCAATATTTCACTTAAGCTTAGTATTCATTTTTTCCCACAAGTTAATCAATTTTTTTCCCAAATGTATTGAGTCTCCATCTAAAACAATGGACTCAAGTAATCTAAAATGCACCAAAACATTATAAAATTTTAGATACCTTGTGCCCTTTCACTATTTTTTTGCATGCAATCAGAAAATAAATTTTGTTGAACCTATATATAATAACACATATAGTCATGCATATGCTTGAACATGGGGAATCTTCCTATGAAATCCATTAAAATTAATTCCCATTATCTAGTAGGTACATATAGTGGCATGTAAAATCTTTTATTCTTAACCTTAGGTTTTCATTTATAACATAACTTATATCTTCTAATAAAATTTGAAACTTCTTTTAAATTGGGCCATACACATACCTTTAAAAATGACCTATGGTTTTGCCAACATCAAAGTGTCATGAGAACTTTGAAGTATGGGATTCCCTCTTCAAGATAAGTTTTTACTTCTTGGAACATAAATTTCTTCCCACTTTTGGAGTAGCCCATCCTTTAGATATCATCTAGTTTTGCCTTCATTTTAAACTTACTTATTTTGCAAAATATGGACTACCATTAGAAATTTTGCATCTCATGCACATGATTCCTCGTAAGCCTATTTTGTGAAATTTTTTATTTGTGAAATTATTTCCAATGTTGATATTTGCTTTATTGGTGGCCTAGATAGCATAATCACTACTACATTTTTGCTTCCCTTATTGTACTTGATCACCAAATGGGTTTTTTGAACAAAAACCATCCATTTTTATTATTGTGCTTACTGTAATTTAATTTTTGATCATAAATATTTATGATTTTTGTGGTCAATATACATGATATTTTCTTTACCCAAAAAATAATGTTTCCATTTCTTCATTGGTTGAACTAGTGTGTACATTTCTTTATCATAATCAAGATATCCCATTATTATTAAATAGCATACCTTTGAATGATAAAAAACAATCTTATCTCCTTTCAATAACATTTCCACCATAACATATTCAATTTCATCCATTTAAACTTCAAATGGATTCTAAAAATTAGGAAAAGTAAATACTAGTGCATGACTATTCTTATATTTTATTAATCAAAAGCACTATCATGTTCCTTACCCCAATGAAAATTCCTAGCCATTTTTACAACTGTATGTGGAGGTGCAACTATTAAAGTTAAATATGTAAAAATTATCACATATTTTAGTATTCCCATAAACCTTCTAGTCTCAGTGGAACTCCTAGATGTGGACCAATTTATGATGACCTCAATCTTTGTTGGATCCGCCCTTAGTTTTCCTATCCTAACCACTTGTCCCAAATAGGTAAATGATTATTTTTCAAACTCAAATTTCTTAATATTGAAAAATACTTGTTTTTATTTCAAAACATTCAAGACATGTTTTAAATGAGTTATAAGTTCCTCAAATGTTACACTAATAATCATAATTTTTTTCTAAACACACTATTACAAATGTATATATGAAAGGACTTAATACATTATTCATTAATCTCATGAATATAGAAAGTGCATCACATAAACCAAATGAAAGTACCAACCATTTGTAAAAACCTTAACTAAACCAAGTGTATATATGAGGGTGTCTGAATATGAAGAGTAATATTATATAGAATAGTAATTTTGTTAGTAATAGAAAAACTACGTTTTAGCTCTTCATGATTAAAACAAACATAATTTATAGATTTTTATATTTTAAATAAAATATCAACTCAAAATATCTACCAAAATATATTGTATTTTATAGGTAATAGAGTTGAATCCCCCAAGAGATCCATTTTCCATGTAAATAACTCAAGTCGAAAAGGCTAAAAAAAAGAGTGAATCTAGTGCCACGTAGATTGTGCATGTAGCAAAACTAAAAAAGGTGCTTAAAAGTGTCTAGCTACCAAAAAGCTAAGAAAATGGGGTTTGAGACTCCCAGATGTTTGAGTCGATCACCCATATATAAGCCTTGATAAAGGAAACATCATAAAAAATGAGCTTTTTTGGGTTTAATGATAGCCTTCCACATAATGTTAAAGTGTTTGGCACAAACCATGTATAGAATGGAGCTTCCATTTGAGGTTGAGCATTTCATCTATAATATGCTGAGGGGATAGAAAATTATAAAATATCTAAGGATAATATTTATTGAAGGGGGTGTCCATAGGCCAATGCCAATCCTTCCACCAAGGAACAAAGAAGTTGACCCCTATTTTGTGCAAATATTCATCGGGTATGGAACCTTGAATTTATGCTATAGGCTTTGTATCTAAGTTATTTAAATGAAATTTGTTTATAAGTTATGTCCAAGTGATTGAGTACCAATTATCCTTGTAAAATATATCACCTATAAACCTCACACCTTTTTTGAAAAGCCTTAACCCTTTAACTGACTAGAGCAAAGGGAACATTATGAAAATTTAAGCAAGGAAACCACTAGAGAGATTGAGAATTAATGGTGATGTCCTTCATGAAAATTTTTCCTATCTATTTAAAATGAGGCTTAAGCTTCTCCCATGATTTCCATAGGATTTAAACAACAAAGGTACCTTCGATTTTAACTGGCACTAGGGTAATAAAAAGGGAGTGAAGTCTTAGGCCTTGCCAAGCCTTTTTACCACATAGAAGTCCCAAATAAATAAAATGGAGAATAATAATATTCTAGGATTCATCCAAAACAAGACCTCTAATAATCCATTTGACACTAAGAGCAAGAACTTGAATTTTAATGTCTAAGAGACCCATGCCACTAGCTTCCTTGGGTCGACAACATATGTTCCAGGCAACTTTGTGAAAGATCTTGTGACCCTCATAATTATCCCATAGAAAACATCTTAGGATTTTTTAAATATTATTGTAATAAGTATTAAAAGGGGCCCAATAGGAAGAATAATAAACATGAGTAGTTACCAAAACTTCAAAACAAATCTAAAATTCGCCAACAAGAGATAAAGGCTTTGTGATCCAAAAAGAAATTTTTTTATGATCTTTGCACCACATAAGACCATAGATCAGAGGGATAATCTCAAAAATTAAAATGGATGCCAATAAAATTAAACTATACCCCTATAATAAGCCACTAGCATTGATATCCCTCTAGCTAAGGAGGTTTGGGACCCAAAGACTATTGATAACATTGAGTCTTTATCCATTGGATAGATGAGATTGAAGTCAAATAAAAAAATGGAGACATTCCATAGCATTATTAAATGATTATTATTCCTCCTAAAGAGTGAGGAAAGAGTCATCTATGAAATGGCCATTCAAAATTTGTCTTTCAAACTGAGGGAGGGAAATGCCTTCACCAAACCCCTGGCAGTGTAGTTAGCTAAAAGGTAGCTAAATCCTTTTGTTATTAACACGTATAAAGAAAGTGATAAAATGCATATTTTTTGGATAGAATGATGAATTTCAAACCAAATATATTGGGTGACATATATTGTAATACATTCTTTAACATTCTAAAAGAGCATATTGATCATTTGAATGAATTTGGGGCCAAAGCCAAGGGCCTACAACATTAGAAAAATAATTTGACAATGATGTAAGAAAATAAATTATGTCATTTTGAGGGTAGTTTCTAAATATATAATTTTTTTTCAATACCCATATGATAAAATTGTGTGAAATAAATGCATTTATGATGATTGCTTGATCTTTTTTTATAAAAAAAATTAAGGAGATTACATGTGTATGAACACACTTTTTTTGAGTAAACAAATGAATTTTTGTATGAAATTTCATATATGGATAGATAAAATGTCAAATATTATTGAGAATATATTTTATTAATACATACATATATATATATATATATATATATATATATATATATATATATATATATATATATATATATATAGAGAGAGAGAGAGAGAGAGAGAGAGAGATATAGATACACACACACACACACACACACACACACACACACACACACACACACAAACATACACATATATATTTAAATAATTTTACAAGCCAAGATAACTACAATTGAAATCACAAGTGTGCAAACACAATTTTTTGACCTTAACTTCTTCAAAATCATTTTTTTAAACATAACTAATGATGTGTAGATTGTTGAGATATAATTTTTATAAACTTGAGATAAATGGTCAAAATTTTACGAAGTATTTTTAATGATATGTATATATTCCATAATGAGGTATACAGTGTAGAAATTAAGTAATAATTATAATTGATAGTTTAACATTGAAAAAAATTATATATTTAAAAACTATGTTTCCCCCTCTATAGATCCATATACTTTTGTTTTTAAAATAATAAAATATGACTAATTAGATGTGTCAAAAAAGACACATAAATGTTTAAAAAATCAATTTCATTATTTCATGATAAGGTTGAAGCTAGGTTTGGACCCCCCTGGGCTAAAACTAGGTCTATTTTGGAGGGAAAGTGATAAAGTAAAAAAATGTAAATCTTTAAAGATTATATGCGATTTGTAAAGGATGCATTCCCTTTTAAAAGTGATAGATGGCATATACCCTTTGGAGAGTACAAGTGATGTATGCCCTTTGAAAAGGGCATATACCCTTTTGGAGTCAACAAAGACATTTATAATTTTACCTATTTGTATCTACCATAAAAGGCATGCATGTTTTTTTACCTTTATGGTTTACAAATTTTATTTGTTTTTCTATGGAATTGATGTGTTAATTTTGTTTATACAAAATTCAAAATCATTTTTATTACTGAAACTATGCAAATTCTACAAATTCTCCATTCACTTTGTCTCAATTAGTATAAATTATTCAAATTTTATTCTACACTTAGACATGTTTCGGTAAAGATAAGTAATGGGGTCAGGTAGTCATTAAAAAAATGAATTAAGGAGTTAAAAGATTAATAAATTTAAGTGAATATAAAAATAAAATAAAAATACAAGCAAATAGGAGAACATCCATAAGATCTTCTACGCAAGGTGAAGGCACTTCTTCCACACTAGGTAATATTTCAAATAAAAATAACATGCTCAATTTAATGGAATTTAATTGAGATATGTATTCAAATGATATATGAGAACTTAATCAAAATCATTTTTTTACCTTAACATCTTTATGTTATTTATACATTACTATATGGATGTGTCCTTTTATTGGCATTAGATCAAACTTTCATGGTGACAGGATGACCCTGCAAGACCCATTTGCTTTTTTCAAAAATGGCTTTGGTTTGACTCTCATCAAAAACCTTGTCTTTACCTTTGCTCCAATTAGCTATCAAAAATTGGCTAGGCTTGTTGACACTTTTGATTCACTTCGATCCATTACTTTACCTATGCATAATAAAATTTTATCCAATTTGTACTCTCAGGGATGAGAAGATTCTTTTAAGAAATATATCCGATCGACTACAAATTTTGGTCCTAAAACCTGACATAGAGTGGAAGGGGGATATTTCAACATTAAAACACCTATTTAAATGTGTTTGTGAAGATGGTTCACTGATTAGGATGACAAGTCACAAGATACGCCTCCCATAGACCAACTTTTAGTCCCTTAAGCAACATTTGGCTATGAGATAAAAATTATTGCCATGTTTCACTCATCCCAAATCTAGTAAGAACACTTTAGGTATGGTTAGAGTGTATACACATTATATTTTAAACTTTTATCAAATATTGATGCTTTCTATATTTTATTAACTCGTTGAGACTCAATATATCTAAGTACATTCCCTAAGGGGTGCACTAGGAAAGGGGTGGGTAGACCATTGGTGCTTTGTAAGATTGTTATCCCTTATTTCCTCCTTATTACCAATCCAACCAGATCCTAAAACCATTCTCTAATATATTACTCCTCTTTTTCATACTCCTCCAGTATTTTCCCACTTTCCATCCCTCTTTTCCTCACCTTAATCCACTTATGATAGTCTGATTTACTAGGTTGGTTGGGTTGACCTTGTGTTGTTTTGGGTAAAATTTATTTAGGGTCTAGGTCAGCTCTTAGCCGACCTAGCCTGTGACCTAGTGAATTTTTGTCCTTAATTATATTAGGTTGACTGGGTCAACCCTATCGGTCAAATTTTTTGGAAGGGCTTAGGGTTAAATCTACCTATATATACAAGATCATTTCATCATTATTTACACAATGAACAAGAGTTATTATTCAGTTGTGCTTCTTTAAAATTTACTCTTCCACCATTCTTATTGAGGAGTCTTAGCTTAGGGTTTCTACTTGGAAAATCTAGTCTTGTGGATAAATCTTAGATGCTTTGACATGTCTTAGTGATCCTTACAAATCATAATAACCTCTTGTAAATCCCCTTTGGCCAAGGGAGAGATTGAGTCTTGATAGGTTTATCTTTCAGGTAAGTATTCTCTAAATTTGCTCATCTCTTTAGTAGATAGAATTAGCATAAGTATTGGCTTCAAATAATATTACTCTTTTCTTTCATTGTATTAGAGTCTTACTCATACATAACTTAATTGATATTCTCCTATGCATGTTTATTTGTTTACTAACCCCCATATTGTGCCACAAGCTTTGGTGAGCACTAGATTAGATTTATTTTCTTTATTTGTTATTAGTTTATGGAGATATAAAACATATGACCTAGTTAGGGTTATTGCATGATTGTGCTTGATTGGAGGCTTTGAAATCCTCCCTAGCATTGTGTATTATGATAAGATATCCCCTTATTGAGTTTAGTGTATCCCCATATTGGTTATGTTCCTGATTATCAAATGTATCCCCAATCGAAAGTGTATGGTATGATCTATCTTCTTCGAGTTAGGATTGATTTATAGACTTGATGTATTTATGATTGCATACATTTTGGTGAACCCAACGTGAATCTAACCCTTGAAAGTTTTGTCTCACATTTTAAATTATTTTATCATTTTATTTCTTTATATTTGTGATATTGGGTCAATAGTGTCAATATAATTCTAACTTTTGTGCATAGGTTTAACACACAATCTTATCAATATGACTATGTTCTATTTGTGTAAGTTTTTCATCAAGTATAGACTACTAGGTCAACCTGTCGACTTTGTATGCTTTTTAGACTTCCATAAAACATACTAGGTTGACCCTATCAATGCAATATACTTTATAGGCTTTAGCAGTAGGGTTTTACAGAACTAGGTTAAACCAATCAACTTAGTTGGCAAAACTTTCAAGCAACTTAAACAAAATTTTTGTAAATTCTAAGCATCTTATAACCCAACAAGGTTCCTTTCTCTCTTTCTCTTTCATTTATATTATTTCATTATATTTATATTTTTCATAGTTTGTAGTCTTTAAAACTACCCCTATATAGTAATATAGGTCGACCCTATCAATATAGTTATGTATTCTATATTTTGTCTAGAAAACTAGGTCAACATTGTTAATGTAGCTCTTTTTAGATCCTTGATTTAGAAGTATAATAGTGACATTATCGACTCTATTTTGTAATCTCTACATACACTATCATCTAAAATGACACTGCACTATGTTTTAAAGTTCGAATTAACACTTATATATTTGTAATTAGCTCACACTTTCATTTTCAATTGCTTGCATGCTTATAATAGTTAACATATTATAATTAAGTGGTTTTTCAAAACACCATTTAGTTTCACTATTTTCTTGCACACACTAGCAAATCACATAATCTTAAAATGCATTTTAACAATTGTCTACCCAAGGCATACCTACTTGGATTTCATAACCAAGGGGGAAGCTGGCTTAGTTTTTTGGTCAAGTATAAACATGTGGTTAATGGTATATATTGGAAAAGCACTTGACACCCTTATTGTTGTAGTGTGTGATGTGGGGGGGGTAGGCCCCAATACCAAGCCAGTACCATTACCAACACAGATCCTTTTTAACCTAAACATCCTAAAACCATACTTAAATTTATTTCTAGTTCATTGCTTACATTCAACTCCATATCACATCTAAAATCATATTCTAATAATCTAACAACATTCAAGATGACAACATAGTTAGCATTTACTTTCCAAATTGATTGCTTGATCTTTTCTCAATTATATGTTGTATTGCAAAAAATTGCATTAGCCAGTGTTGGTGCAAGGTTTTATGTGCCTCAATTGGATCATCCTCATTGACCCAATTGATTATGTGTTTCCTTTAATTTTGTGCTTTCAAAAGTGCTTGCATTTTTTTCCTGTTTCAAAACACAACTATTTTGCTTGATATAGTCTCTTACATACAATTTATTTTCCCGTCCTACAGTACTAGGTTGACCCTATCAACACAATACTCTTTTTTACTTCCTAGGATATAGAACTAGGTCAACCATATTGACTCTATATCATTTTCTACCTATTTGTTGCCTAGGTTAGAGAACTAGGTCAACCCAATCAACCTTGTATCCCTATTTTCTCTATTTTTTAGACCCTATTTTATGTACTAAGTTGACCCAGTTGACTCTATAATCTTATTACTTTCCCTATATGTTTGGATTAGTTATCTATCTACCCAAATTAGTTCTTTATCTCTGCCTCTCATTTTATTTCTTAGCATCCTTTTTCTTTCATCAAGCACCATATCCACTATCAAATTCTTCTTGGACAACTTGAATCCATTTAGACACTATATGGGTTTCTCTTTGCTTCTTACCTTTTCCTATCTTTTCTTCCTCTTTTTATTCATTAGGGCATCTTATGATGCCCATCCAAACATTAATCTAGCCTATGGATCATTTTGTGATGCCCACCCATATATCATTTTAGACTTTGGGTCATCTTAAAATGCCCATCACTATATCCACTTACCCTTTTGGGCATCTTGTGATGCCCACTCTTATTATCCATTACATGCTACCAAACTAATTCAAGTTCAAGAAACCTTTTGAGACATAAGCTTGTCTCTCATATGATCACCCTTGATATATATATATATATATATATATATATATATATATATATATATATATATATATATATATATAAGATTTCTTCCCTTATTTGCATGTTTTCTATATGCTATCTATATAACACTTTTTGCAAGTTACTTACATGGATCTCACCCTCTACAACAGTTCTTCCTCTTTCAAAAACCTTAGTCCTTCCTATTTAGTCTTCCAGTTTCCCTTTTTTTCTCATGAGTTGCATTGTAAAACCATGGATAGGACCCGATCTTTCTCATGATGTACCATAGTCTTCTTTATTTTCATTCTTTTTTTACACATATTTTAACATCCCTTGGATTTCTCTTTTGTGAGTTGCAGTGTAAGACCATGGATAAGACCTAGTCTTCCTCACAAAATACCATCTTTTTTAAATTTCTTTTTCACATGATTTTTAACACCCTCATGGGTTTATATTTTATGATTTGCAAACCATGGATAGGACCTGGTCTTCCTCATAAAATCACCATATCTTGTCATTCTTTTTATGGGCTTAAATTTCACCCTAGATGAAAGTATAAGTGTTCAAGTCCTAATCTCAAACTTGGCCCAATATGGGAGTGACCCTAGGTTATGGGTTACCTATAATGGGGTTAGACCTCTAGGATTTTTAATGAGGCTAGCTCTTCTAATGCATCATTTTGGACCTTTGCTTATAAAACCTAAAATTTGTTGGGATGAGAAGGGGAGATAGATTTGCATAAAATAAAACCTATTCTAATTTGTGGTGATGTACCAAGAAGATTGTCCATACACTCATACTTGAGCTTCTAAAATGCTAGTAAGATAAAAAATAATAATGAGATCTATGACTCCAAATGCATATCATGCATTAACATTTCATGAAGAGGTTCTTAAAGTGAGTAAAACCTAAGGGAGACAATGGAGAGGCCTAGTTCAAGGCATTAATCTAGTCAACATGTCCAATGTTGGCTTCAATCAAAGGACATTGAACACTAAACATAACCTGTATAACCAGACAATATACTAGTTAGGTGAGATTAGGTCTTGGAAAGGGACAAGGATATACCACTTATACAAATCAAATTGGAATGAACACACTAGTCTAATATCATGAAATTTGAAAATAGTTATCTTATTTATCTCAAGAGGTTACAAGGCTCAGTCTTGGTAGAGTCTAGTCATGCCCAAGAGAGGGATAAAGGATCCATTTTAAGGCTCAAAAGCCTCTATATATAGTATAAAGAGAGAAATAGATATGGGAATAATTTATTGGAGAATGGAGAAAGTCCTCGAGGTTAAGAAATGAGGTGGAAACACTTGATTGCATTTTGCCTACATGCTTTGATCAATAAATAGATTTCATATTGTTCTACTAATCCCTGAGCTCCTCTCATTGCCTAAGAGTGTTCCCCTAGAGAAAAGGGTTTGTTGCATGATGATCAATTACATTTGAGTAGAAACAAAGACCCTAACTACCTCTCTAAGTACTAGATCACCATCTCAGGACCCTAAGTCCACTTGTCATGCTTATGAGGATCAAATCCTTGAGTTTTGATACTAAAAATCATGCCATGTTTTGGGTGGTGGAGTACTTAATTTTTTGATTATGGGCACCCTTGCATTTATTACATATTTTTTCTTTTCCCATATCTGAATCATAGGTCCCACCTATAGATGGAAAACTGATCTAGAGACATTGGTTTTCCTATAGTCCTTATATTAAAATAGACCCATAAACCATATAACACTTTTTATATACTATAATAGGTTCAAATAAACCCATTATATCTCTATAGGGACCAAGAATTCATATATGCATGGGTCCTTCATTTTAAAAAGGGTGAGCATAGTCTGAGAATAGACCCTACATGATACAAAATATCAAACCAGAAGTCCATATTTAGCCTCAATGGTAGTCCATATATGTTCTTTATACCTTACTGCATGGATGTGTCCTTTTATTGGCACTGGATCAAGCTTTCATGGTGATAGGATGACCCTGCAAGACCCATTTTATTTTTTCAAAAATGGCTTTGCTTAAAATCTCATCAAAAACCCTAGGCTTACCTTTGCTCCAATTCATTGTCAAAAATTGGTTAGGCTCGTTGACACTTTTGACTCACTTTGATCCATTAATCTACCTATGCACAAATGCATGCACTTCATCAATATTTTACTAGGATCCACTCTATTTTGAAACTTTTACTTGACTCATTATCTCTCTAATTTGTTAACCATTTTGACTCTGACTTTCTCCATTTGATCTTGATGAGAGATTAAGCATGAGCCCTTGATTTAGTTTTGAATTATCAACTCTATCTTCACTAGTACCACTTGTCAATTACACATTAATTCTTAGGATCTTATCAATCTATAATTTCATGTACCTATGACATGTGGTGGCTTCTTGAGCTCTCTAATTTTTTAAACCATCTCGCACTGTTGGATCAAGATGTATGATTGAGCATGGACCATTAGATCTAATTTGGTTTAAAAACTAATGGCTATTTACTAGGTCTTAAAATTGATGTCTGCATGATCATTATTTAACATTTGTATGGACATATTTGATGTCCTATAGACCATAAAATTTATAATCCAATGGATTTTTTAAGTGGCTTTAACTTGATGTTAGCGTGAACATCTTACTACATAGGTCCATTTTTGAAGATTTATAGCTTGAGCTAGAAAGCTCACGTAGATCTTAATTTTTTTGAGGATGATCCTAACATGTAAATCTACAATTGTGCTTGATCCATTGGTCATGCAAGGATTAATGAGTAAGATATAAAATGCATGAGTTGGCCATTCTACTTGTTCTTACATGATGTCCTAGTGACATTTTAGTCCTTCAAAGTTTACTTTTAAACTTTTACAAAATTTCTAAGGCTCCAAATGAAATCTTGAGGCATATGTATGCTTGTCTATGACCTTGAATGCATTGAATACCATGACACTTGATTAGGGACCAATTCTTTGCTTTTTAGATTAATCAGAATGCACTTTAATAAAGATTAAGTTATTTCAAAATATTTGTGGTTAATGCGAGATCCTTGGACCACTCATTCCATCCAGAGCTTTATGCAAGCCATTTTGATCATTTGACCAATCAAGAACCCTACTTCTTTCTCTACATCAGGACCATTTGTAACCTAACCTATTTAGGCACATGCTTGGTATGTGGGCCAAATTTGGCCAACATTTATGGTGACTTACAAGGAAGCATGCTTGATATGATTCAAAACCTAGACTAGTTTGGCTTATCTAGTCTATTGGGCATGGAGTCACTACTTCAGTCCAACATATTGACTTGGTGCCAATGCTGCTCTAACCTCTCTTAAAATAGAAACAAGGACCAAAAAGAATAAAAATAATAGAGTGCCCAAGGCACCCATGAAAGGAAACTAACCTAAAATAGGGAAAATGAACAAGTGTACTAAAGCAACACTTAGAGGAATGCATGAAAATTACTCTAACATGTACATGGCTATAAAATCTACAATTATTTTTGACTTGGGTCAAATGGGAAATTATTTTTTGCACCTTGGATCTTTAAAGCATAGTTGATTTTTCTTGACAGCTCTCTTTTACATCTATAAGCAATCAGAGGCTAATGTCTTCTTGGGGGAGTAACTGGTTCCTCTACTGCCAATTTTAGGTGCATGAATTGTAAACATGAGTCTAAGACCCAATCATTCTCCTTATAAATTTGTGGACTTTGTAGGAACAAATTTAGTTCTTCCTCATTCTTGAACTACTAATCATGAACATATAAACCATCTTGTTGTGTCTCTTTTAACATATCTATGAGGTTGACCTCTAAGGGAGATGGACTTGATCTTATGACATCTCGAGGACATTTCAGCTTATTTTCAGATCCTAAAAGTAGAGAGATGTCTGAAGTTGGAGAGAAAAGTTGATAGCCATGTTTGAAAAGTTCAAACATGTCATCTCCTGAGAGAACAACTACCTTTTACTTGGTGATAGTATTCCTCTTATCCTGCAATGGACCTCATTCAAGTAAAGAAAAAATTGAATGTAAGATATCAAATAAATCAAAATATTTTTTCTCATGAAGGTGTAGTTCAATTGGAGCCTTTTCAAACTAAAAGTTTGAAGCAAGCATATTAGTTCCTTGACTAAAAACATGAACTACTTAATTTTAAATATCAATTTGATGACTGAGCATGCTCTCAATTTCATCTTGTTCTTCTCCTATAAGCTCTTGTTCTTCATGATAAATGGTAGCTACATTAACAAGTTATTCCTCATGCACTTGTTTAGCCTATACCTTAGCTTTCTTTCACACTTGTTCCATATTTGCATCATTATGGAAAACCAAATCATGTTTGTCCTTTCCAAGAGGTGTCCTAATCATTATTTGTTCTTCTTGGTCACTCAAATCACCTTCATTTTTTTCATTTTTAGCTTCATCTTCTTGATTTGCCTCATAGAGGAGAGGTTTTTTTCAAAGAGTGGTATATCAGATCCTTGAAAATAATCAACAAGGTGAGAAAGGTCTAAAGAAGCTACCATAGGTACCTAATTTTGATCCTAAATTTGATCTTCTTGGATCACCTTCACCTCCTCTTCCTGATTCTTTGCCTCTTGAAAGGCTTTCCATGAAGGAAAGCCTCTAGGATATTGAGGGGAAAAGAGTGAAGGTTGTAAGGTCTCTTGTCTGACTTCAGAAATCACCACCTCCTCCTTCTTTTTCCCACTACTTTGAATGGATTTACAAGATGGAAATGACCTATGCTCTTGAGGGTGGGGATGGATGTTGAATGACCTTGGATTTGTTTCACTACATGACTTGGTTTTAAGATGGAAAATATTGAGGTCTCTATTTATACTTTTGATCTTGGTTCTCCTCCTCCCTCCTTATCTTCAGCTCCAACTCTTTGATTTTATTTATAATATTATCTTGAAATATATCCTCTTTAATGTGGTTAGGAACACAAGAAGGATCTTGAATGGGGATGAGGGAGGTTTGTCGAGGTTCATAACCTTCTTTATTTTAGGATATCAATTTTAGATCTACCTTACTTTGCCCACCCCATGACTTCACCACTTGATTCTAGCTTGAAACCTTAAAGGACTTCATAAGGAGTTATTGAGGAAGAATGGAGTCTTAGACCCTAATAGCAAGTTGTTACACAATAATCTTCTTCTTTGACAACTCTCTTAGAAAAAATTCTAAGAAGAAAAGGTCTGAGTAAAACATGAATAACTTGGCATACTCAAAGGGGCACTTGGAATTGTCTCTTGGGGAAGAATGGGTGGCACATAAGAAGGTTAAAGTGGTGTATATGTAGGCACATAAGGTTGGCAAGCTAGGACTTATTATTCTTCAAGGCCTTTTCGCTTGTCCTCAATTTCTTGAATGTAACCACCTACATCCATCATCTCATCTGTGAGATTGTTCCAATTTACTCTTTCAATAGGTATCAATCCCTATTTTATTCATTGTAATGACTTTCTCACATGATGGACCTAGTGAGTAGGGACATCTTGGCCGTAATATTTTTGGGAGCACAACTCTAGTGCATGCTTGCCAAGGATTATCAAAGTTTGCTTAAGTGTTGTTATAGATGGTTCATGATAGGGTTGATGAGGATCAGTAATATGATGGTCTTGTTATCCATAGGAAGGATCAAGGTAATATATTTGATGATAAATATCATGATAAACTTGACAAGGCTCCTCATATATTTTATAGGGCTCATGGTAGGGCTGAAAAGACTCATATAGATCATAAGGATCATAATGGGGTTGCTGATAAGGGGGTGGATAATAGGAGTAACCACCATAGCTATTCATAGTGACCTCATATATCAAATGAGATGTAAAAACTAATTAGAAACTTCATTGAGACATATTTGGTCTATTCATAACCATAAACTTTAACTTGGAGTCACCATTGGTGCTAACTTGTTTACTTCCAAAATCCAATCAAAAGAAATGCACACCAAGATATTTCCTCTTTTTTGGACCTTGGTCCCATTGAGCATGCCAGAACTATTATGGGCTTAGATTTCACCCTAGCTAAACTTAGAAGTGTTCAAGTCCTACTCTCAAACTTGGCCTAACATGGGAGTGAACCTAGGCTATAGGTTACCTATAATGGGGTTAGACTTCTAAGATTGTTAATGAGTCTAGCTCCTCTGATGCATCATTTTGGACCTTTGATTTTAAAACCAAAAACTATTTTAGATGAAAAGGGGTGAGATATTTGCATAAAGTAAAACCTATTCTAAGTTACAATGATGCACCAAGAAGATTGTCCATCCACTCATACTTGAGCATCTAAAACACTAGTGAGATAGAAACAAATAATGGGATCTATAACTCCAAATGCCTATCATGCATCACCATTTCATGAAGAGGTTCATCAAGTGAGCAAAACCTAAGGGAGATGATAAAGAGGCCTGGTTCAAGGCACTAATCTAGTCAATATGTCCATTTTTGTCTTTAATCAGATGACATTGAACACTAAACATAACCTACATAACTAGACAATCTACTAGCTAGGGGAGATTAGGACTTAGCAAGGGAGAAGGCTCTACCACTTATACAAATCAAACTAACATGAAAACACTAGTTTAATATCATGAAATCTAAAAATATTTATCTTATTTATCTCAAGAGGTTATAAGGCTCAATCTTAGCAGAGTCTAGTCATGCCCAAGAGAGGGATAGAGAATCCATTTTAAGGCTCAAAATCCTCTATAAATATCAAAAAGTGAGAAAGAGATATGGGAACAATGCATTGGAGAATTGATAAAGTCCTTAGGGTCAAGAAATGAGGTGGTAACACTTGATTGCATTCTGCTTATGTGCTTTGATCAAAAAATATATATCCTATTGTTCCACTAATCCCCAAACTCCTTTCATTAGTTGAGAGTGTTCCCCTAAAAACAAGGGTTTGTTACATGATGATCAAGTACATTTGAGTAGAAACAAATCCCCTAACCACCTTTCCAAGTACCAGCTCATCACCTCAGGACCCTAAGTCCACTTGTCATGCTTATGAGGATCAAATCCTCAAGTTTTGATACTAAAAATTATGCCATGTCTTAGGTGGTGGAGTACCTTCTTTATTGATGATGGACATCCTTGCATTTATTACATATTTGTTTTTTTTTAATATCTAGATCACAGGTCCCACCTATAGATGGAAAACCAATGTAAGGATATTGGTTTTCCTATAGTCCTTATATTAAAATAGACCCATAAACCATATAGCATATTTTCTATACTATAATAGGTTCAAATAATCCCATTATATCTTTACAGGGATTGAGAATTCATATATGCATGGGTCCTTCCTTTTAAAAAGGGTGAACATAGTCTTAGAATGGACCCTGCATGATATAAAATATCAAACCAAAAGTCCATATTTAGCCTCAATGGTGGTCCATATATGTTCCTTATACCTTACTATATGGATGTGTCCCTTTAATGGCATTGGATCAATATTTCATGGTGACAAGATGACCCTACAAGACCCACTTCATTTTGTTAAAAATGGTTATAATTCAAATCCCATCAAAAACCCTGGGCTTGCCTTTGCTCTAATTGGTTGTTAAAAATTGGCTAGGCTCATTGGTAATTTTAAATCACTTTATTTTGTTGATCTATCTGTGCACAGATGCACGTGCTTCATCGATCTTATACTAGGATCCATGCACTTTTGACACTTATCCTTTACTCATTATCTCTCTAGATTCACTATCCAATTTGACTCTACCTCGCTCTATCTAATCTTGATAAGTGATTAAGTATGAGCCCTTGGTTTAGCTTTAAATTGTCAATTATGTCTCCATTGGTGCCACTTGTCAATCTTGCATTGATTCTTAGAATCCTATCAGTTTGTTAATCTATGCAATCACACCATGTGGTGTTTTCTCAAACTCTCTAAATGTTTAACCCATCTTGTGAAATTACATCAAGATGTATGATCAAGCATAGACCGTTAGATCTGCTTTGGTTTAAAAACTAATGGTTATTTATTGGGTCTTAAAATTGATGTCTGCATGACCATCATTTGACATCCATATAGACGTATTTGACATCTCATTGATTTTCAAATTTAGACTCCAATGTATTTTTACAGTGGCTTTAACTTGACCTTAGTGCAAATGTCTTATTGCATAGGTCCATATTTGAAGATTTATATCTTGAGCCAAAAAGCTTGTGTGGGTCTAAATTTTTTTGAGGATGATCCTAGCATGTAAATCTATAATTATGATTGATACATTGGTTGTACAAGGATTCTTGATCAATATATAAAATACATAAGTTGGTCATTCCACTTGCTCTTGCATGATGTCCTAATGATGGTTTGGTCCTTTAAAGCTTGATTTTGAACTTTTGCATACTTTTTGAGAGTTCAAACAAAAAAGCCTAACCTTTTAAATTCTTTCTTAAGTGATTCAAGTTTATGTATGCATCATTGAGATATATTCTTCATGTAATTTCAAATGTTAACTGTAGATTCTTGCATGATCATTTTATTATCTCCAAGCTCGAAGGCCTAGGATGTCAACACGTGGTGACATCCCATGCATTCAGAACTTGGAGAGAGATAAAAAATACAAAAAACCTAAATATCAAGGAGATGTTGGATGAATGATAGGTGGCAATATTTAGAGATTATAATGGATTAAAATAGAGCCAAAGCTAATGATAGATAGAGACATAAATTGTCATAATCAACTAGAAGAGAACACATGGATTGATGTGCCCAAGGATGAACATGTGGATGTTTAAGGTAGGAAAACAAAGAGCTTAAATTTGATGGTTAGGGGATATACCAAGTGATAGTAAAGTGATAATTTTTATTTGAGTATAAATAAATATTGTAGGTAGATGAAAGTAGGCAACTATGAAACATAACCCCAAGTATTTTTGGATAATCCAGAACATAGAGTCAGTTGAAAAGAGCCCACATCAAAGATATCATCGGTTATGAAGATATCATTAGTTAATCATAAGGAAAATAATCATGAAGGTAGTAATGTCTAGAGCATTAGCATAAATTGGGGTAAAGATAAAATCCAAAATCAAGGGGATTGTTCACTACTCTGAGGTAAAATTGACCCAATGGCTAAGGACATCAATAAGTTCATCAAGAGGATAAAATACATATATTTTATAAAATTGGAATAATTATTTATTTCAATATTACCTGGTTATCAATATTTAATAAAGAAAGAATATATCTATAAAGAATTATATTACCTTGAGGATAAACATAATAAATTGGGAATGGACAAAACTAGTTCATGAACTAACAACTCTCTCATTGGGTTTGTCTTGCAAAGAGGTATCTATTTATATTTGGATTGATAATTAGATAGTGGAAAATGCTCATCAAGTTGAATGGGTTATGGGAGCTCATAGTGTATTGATGATTGTATCCCTCTCATCCATGAGGTTGTTACACTATGGAATTATGACATGCCTATATTAGCCTTATCTTCTTGTTTATTGATGTGTTATCATAGGAGGTTGAACTATGATCAGTTATTCATTTAATGTTTATATCAAGAGTAGTTAATATTGGTTATCCATCACAATCAATTAATTGACTAGCATTTTCTATAAGAGTAGCATTGCTTGTAATGTAAGGGTTGATGCATTTGAGTGACAAAAATCTGTTGAGATTGAGTCATGATTTCACCTACCTTTGATCCTTGTTTTGTCTTGATGGTTTGACAAATATTTTTATTTGAGAATTAATCTATGTAAATAATTTTTTTATGTTGTTGGTATATAATTGGATATACAATTATATTATGCATCAACTTATTTAATTGGATTTGATAGCTCATTCTAGTTATCTTCTGTATTACATAGTCATGGTGTGTAAATAGTTGTAGGCTTGTCTAATGGATTTATTTTGAATAGATTTATAGATTTTAGTTTCACATAATTTTCCTTTGAGTTTTACTTATTTCAGTGTTCTAATTTGTGTAGTAGATAGATTTGATGCCCAATGATTTGATTTCAGCGCACAATGATCTAATTTTTTATTATTAAGGACTTGTCTCAATCAAGGGATTTGCCTCTTTTTTATCCTACTATTTTCACCCTTTTATGTTTTTTTATGAAGAACAACTTACACATTACATTGTAAATAAGCCATTTATAAAGGAACCAACAGTGAAAGCCTAAAAATCTTTGAGGAAACCATTTGAACATTTCGTGGAAATAATCATAGCTTACCCATGTTATATCATTTGGAGTTTCTTTGACCTTGGATGACCATTAGGTCCTAAAAATGAGGGGACTCTTTATCTCATGTGTTGTAAGCTACTCTTGTCCACTCATAATAATTAATTCAATAGTTATCTCTGAGTGGGTCATAATTTTAGCCTAACAATTTATAATTTTCTAATGATGATAAGTTATTCACTAATATATTCCCTATAAGCTTACAACAATATTTATTTTATTGGTTTATGCTCTTTCAAGAGCATTTATAATTCATTCATAACTCTAGTTGATTATTTCTTGGCTCATTTTTTGAAATCAATATTGGTCAAAGGGTTACATTTATGTAATTAACTAAAATTAGACAAGATGCTAATGAGTACATTATATTTTATGTGCTTCGGTTTATGATATAAACCATAAGGTTGAGGATTTCAACTCAAAGGACAATTTCATCATTTTGATAGTAAACTATGGGTAATAGAATGTGCAAAGGAAATTTATTATTGTAGTAAACCAAAACACATTCAAATATAGAATATTTTTACAAAAGTGAAACTTCCATTGAATAATAAAGAATAAGGTAAAGTACAGAGGTGTACAATTTCCAACAAGGCAAAGAATGAGGATTCTTGTGATCAAATAGGGGGACCTCTTCCTAATCGATTTCCTAAGATTTCCACATGAAACTACAAGTGACCATTAGAAGTTATATACTTAGGGATTTCTAACATTAATTCTTATGATCATTGTTGTTGATCTCATTAAGTTCAAATATATCATAATATGAAAATCATTATAAAAATGAATGGTTACAAAATCATTCTTATTTTTCTTGAGTGATGGTTCACCTTCTAGTGGGTGTGATGGTTGGAATTTTTACATTACCCTTTTTTAACAAGTTCTTTGGCATGGAACAAACCTGAAAAGTGCCATGAAGCAACAATAATTTTCCACATGGTCACATAGGTTCCACTTGATATGCCCTTTGTTTATTAGTTGGAACATGACTTAGATTTGAAATATTTTCAACCAAATTGAGATATATTATCCTAAAATATCCCAAAAAAAATTAGAATTCACAATGGAAACCATTAAAATCTAAAGTTTTATCATTCCATTTTCATAACAACTTAAGACAAATGCTTAATGGTGAGAGGCCTATCACATGAAACATTTTGGGATTGAGTGAGTTTGCAACGGACCATTGAAAGTAAATTCATAAGTGATTGATATCACCTATGGGATGCTTATTAAGTTTTTAAAACTTATTGGTAATGGTGAACAAAATCTTGGACCATATCCAACACCTTAGTTAGCCTCTAGTTAGCTTCTTTAATAGTTTTGATTATTTAGGTTGCATTTTTTGACTTAAAGTTTTTGAAGAACTCCTTAGAGTCTTTGTCACTTAATTTAAACCAATGAATTTTGGCTTTGATCCGCATAACTTGAACATTTAGGCATATATAATATTGATGTGTTATTGAAGCCCACTAATTTTAGTTTCAAAGGTTCATAGAAGGGAGACTACTCTAAAGTAACCACTACAAAACTCAAATCTAAGGTGGTGGTGAAGTATGAGTGCCAATAGATGTGAGCAATTTAGTTTTTTTATATTCAAATAAATCTTGTGGTGTGTGTGAGATCATCTCACCACCATTCAATCCAATAAGATTTTCCTACAAGTTGGGGCACAAGGTTCCAAACTCATCAGACATGTGTTAATATGGGACCATGATTAAAAAGTGTAATATTAAGAAAAAAAGGATTTTTTTTAAATTTGGATGCATAAATTTCTAATTAATGCATAATAAAATGGATAGGTTATCATAAAATAAAAATTAATACAATGTCTCAACCAATAATGGGAAACATTTTAAAATGAGAAGTACAATTGTGTGGAGATCATGGTTCTATCAAGCTGCATTAAAATTTTCTCAAATCCACGTTGGAGGTTATCCCATGTCTTCTATATGATAGTTTAGGGGTATTGAGTAAAATTAGGGTCATAAAACTAAAATTTATTATGCATATACAACTATGTCTCTCACTCACTAGCTGTCCAAAGATTTACCCTTTCAATAAAATCATTACATGCATAAATATTAATTAAAAAAAATTCACCCAAAGAACATGGTTCAAGGGGTCACACACATGATCCACATAATATGGCCACCATTTTGGATAAATAATGTTAACATGCCTCCGTGCACTAGGTCATGATTATTATTCAGTACTAAACTATTGGTCCAATACTTTGTTGACAGTTTTAAGATAAAAAACACTCCACCTTAATTTATTATATGCAGAGAATGCTCATTTATGGAAATTAGAGTTGATCATGGTCCAAAGGGTCACACCCATGAACCACATATTGATCCCATTAGGATTTAAATTACTCATTATTAATGTTCTTATATTTGATCCACTTGATTATATAATTGATCAAAATGTGACATACCCAAGTGTAACAATATGAAAAGATTATCTTCATGACTTTCACAAACAAATAAATATAATTTTCATTCATTATAGCCATGGGTAATGTGTATATTAGGGACAATAAAAAGTGAGGTCAGGAAATAAACCCAAAGGCTGAAATATGAAACTCTAGGGGAAACCTATGGTTTTGAATGATTTGAAAAAGGTATGGGTTCACTAATATGTTTTACCTTAATTTGGATTAAGGTAAATTACTCAATTTAATTAATATATAAACTATTATGTGAATTTAGATTATTAAATATGGTATTTAAGCATGAATTTGAATGTAAAATATTGAAACTGGTTAATGTTCTTAGATTTGATTCATTTGATTATATGATTGATCAAAATGTGACATAGCTAAGTGGAATATATGAAAAGATTACCTTCATGACTTTTATAAAAAAAATAAATGCAATGTTAGTTCATTATAGCCATGGATAATGTGTATATGAGAGACAATAATAAATGAGGTTTGAAAATTAAACCCTAAGGTTGAAATATTAGACCCTATAAGGATGAAACCCCAAATAGAAACCTACCATTTAACATGATTTGAAAAATATATGGGTTCACTAATATATTTTACCCTAATATAGATTAAGGTAAATAAATTGATTTAATTAAGATAGAAACTATTATGTGAATTTAGATTACTAAAAATGACATTTAAGCATGAATTTGAATGTAAAATATTGAAACTAATTGAAATGATTTGAAAAGTGACATTTATTAAATATAGTATGTACAACAAAGGGTTAAGTACTTGGATTTTTTGAATGACTATCTGATTGTGATTATGCTCTAGAAATGAAAAATATAATAAAATAGCCATGTGATTCATCTAGACCTAGAATTTTGTTTCTTCTTGTATAGGGTCAATTCTGTCAACTTTGGGTTAGTATTGATTATCGATATTGACCTATAGTGGTTAATAGTGACTAGTGTGTAAAAGATGGTCTATGCCTATATGGTCACATTTGCTTATCTTTTAAATCTCTGTATGTGTGATGTTGAACCCCATTGATGTGCACTACTATATAAATCAAACTCCTTCACTTTGAAACCTTAGGTGTACTTGTGAGTGATAAAAACCCATAAAAAATGTTAAAGTGTAATCATTTGTGTTAGGTTGTGGAGCTAAAAGCTTCATCCGGATGCAAACATGGAGGAGGTTGCTGAGTGTCACAATCACCGATGTCAGCAGGCCAACTGACGTCGGTCAGAGGTCGATAGAAAGTAATCAACATTGGTTAGGAGTCAGCCAACGTCGGTCACCTCCAGATGGACAGGGACCGACGTCGATCGCCTGTGTGGTTTCAGAACTGCTTGTTGACGAACAGTTAGTTTGTTGAACCAGTTGTTTGCATGTTAAAGACTAATTTGAGTCTTGAGTCGCTTATCTAATAATTGTATGCATGGGATCTATATAATAGACTCATGGGCTGTATTATAAAGTGTAGAACTAGAAGAGTTCTTCCATTGGTGGAATCACAGGGGTTCTTCCAGGTATGTAAGATCAGGGTTGATCTGCAGGTTGTTGCAAGATCAGGGAGGAGATCTACATGGGTAAGTAAGATCAGTTGATCTGTAGGGGTGTGTGTGTGTGAGGTCAAAGGTAGATCTGCAGGGTAGCAAGATCAAAGGTGATAGCAACATGTCAAGGAGCAAGATCAGGTGAGATCTACTTAGAGTACAATTTGTACTCGATTGTATTGGCAGTATTATACTGACTGGTTGAGGTGAACAACAGCTCTGTGTTAGCCATTTGTTGTGACCTATATTGAGAGAAGATAAATCTTGAGGGAAGATTACTGGTATGCCCATGAAGTGGTTGAAAGAGTGTGATCTCTTTGTTGTAATTTCCTTCTGGAATGAGTTGAATACAATTGTGTGTTGCCTCTCATATTCTGTGTTATTTCTGATTTCTAGTTACTTGTTACTTCTGGTTAATTCCACATATTTAGTTGCTTGTACATGGTAATCAATTATGCTTCCGGGTCCTATCAATTGGTATCAAAGCCAAGTTGCAGGGAGTAGGTTTGTGTTTGATTACAGGTCACTTTCAGGGGTTTTTGATTGAGTGGGAGTATAGCAATGGCAGAAGAAAGTAAGCCGAGAATGGAGAAAGTCAGACACAGGTGTAGCACCACAGGGTGTGTGGTGGTTGGTCTTCAAAATTGATCTTGAAGAGGGATACAAACCAGGATACAGATTAGACAATATATTGGTACAGGTACAGGTGCAGTTGTTTATCTCCAAGTGGGAGATTATTAGGTTATGGAACTAAAAGCTTCACCCAGATGCAAACATGGAGGAGGTTGCTAAGTGTCACAGTCACCGACATCGGTCAAAGGTTGATAGAAAGCAACCAAAATTGGTCAAGAGTCAGCCAACGTCGGTCACCTCCAAATGGATAGGGACCGACGTCGGTCACCTGTGTGGTTCCAAAACTGCTTGTTAACGGACAGTTAGTTTGTTGAATCGGTTGTTTGCATGTTAAAGACTAATTCGAGTCTTTAGCCACTTTTCTAATTATTGTATGCATGGGATCTATATAATAGACTCATGGGTTGTATTGTAAATTGTAAAACCAGAAGAGTTCTTCCATTGGTGGAATCACAGGGGTTCTTCCAGGTATGTAAGATTAGGGTTGATCTGCAAGTTGTTGCAAGATTAGGGAGGAGATCTACATGGGTAAGTAAGATCGGTTGATCTGCAGGGGTGTGTGTATGCAAGGTCAAAGGTAGATTTATGAGGTAGTAAGATCAAAGGTGATAGCAACACATCAAGGAGCAAGATCAGGTGAGATCTACTTGGAGTATGGTTCGTACTCGATTATACTGGTAGTATTGTACTGACTGGTTGAGGTGAACAATAGCTTTGTGTTAGCCATTTGTTGTGACTTGTATTGAGAGAAGATAACTCTTGAGGGAAGATTACTGGTATGCCCACAAAGTGGATGAAAGAGTGTGATACCACTTGTCAGGAATCTAGAACGAACTGCTCTAATTCCAACTTGTCAGGATCTTGCTCCTCAATAAGAGCATAAATGATTACCTTGTATAAGCAACTAAACACAGAATTATACCAGAATTAACAAGTAACTAGAATTCACAAATAGCATAGAATATGAGAGACAATACACAATATTGTATTAATACTCATGCCATAAGGAAATACAATGAAGATGCCACAATCTTCCACACCTCTCAGATGTACAGATCTCTTTCCCTCAAGAGTTCACTCTCTTACCAAAAATGGTCCCAACACACAACTCAAACACAGAGTTGGTGTTCACCTCCAACCAGTCAGTAATAACACTACCAGTACAAAATTACTCAAAGTACTTCAAATAGATCTCCCATGAACTTGAAACAACCTGCAACTCAAATGATCTTACTTACACATGTAGAACTTCTCCCTGATCTTGCAACAACCTGTAGATCACCCTATTCTTAAAATTGGAAGGGTCTACCTTGCCTTCCTCTATTGCTCTTGATTAAAATACATGCCAATGGGTCTATAAATAGATCCCATACTAAACAATGACTTAGACTTCTAATTTACAATAATTAGACATGTAGCTCAAGACTCAAAATAGCCTTTACATGTAAACAATCAGTTCAACAAACTAACTGTTCATGCAACGAATAGTTCTGGAACCGCACAGGTGACTGGCATCAGTCCCTGTCTGACTAGAGGTGACTAACGTCAGCTGACTCATGCTGATGTCGGTTGCCTTCCTGTCTACCCTTGACCGACGTTGATCGGTCTAACCGACACCGGTGACTGTGACATTCAACAACCTCCTCCATGTTTGCAAATAGTGAAGCTTTTAGCTCCACAACCTAACAATTTGATCTGACTCCAATCACCTCCATTAATGATTAACCATTGCCTATGTATCTAATACTCCAAGGAAGAGATTTAAGCCACACATAGTTCTCCCACCTAGTGGGATTGTGCAATTGTGCTCATTCACTATATGAATGCAACTAATGATTTGGATTTGATAGTTGACAATGCTTTCTTTGACTTCATTATGGTATGTTTTAGACTTGGATTATGACTAATCACAATGATTAATTATTGAATTAGGAGGAATAGGAAAGATTTGTTCAATGTGCAATAGTGTATATATTTATACTAGATAAGTTCCAAGTCCCATATCAAGTGAGGCCTTGATTTGTATATATATGAGTCAAATAGGGTAACTTATCATACCACTAACATGCTAGGTAGACGGGTCAAACTTAAGGAAAGATTTGATTTTAATTTTTTTTTCTAGAAGAGGGTTGTTATTGTCTAGCACATGTCAATATCAACTAGGGGTATTGACCTAGTCTAATGGTAGTGACCCATTCATAGGAGGACTTAACTAAGCATTTGAACATGTTTGTGTAGGATAGTATACAAAGTTTGAAATATTTAATGAGGTTCATATAGGTGTTTGATAAAAAAATGGAGAGTCAAACTCATAAGGTAACATTTAGGTGTGAGAGAATGGTGGGTTAGCACCATACTTGTGTGTGCAAGTCATGCATGGTAAATGTCTATCAATCCTATCATTTTCAAGTAATTAATCCTAGATTTTAGTATCCACAAGAACTCCAAATATACTAGGTAGAGGAATTATTTAGAGTAAACCCTACATGGGTTAGGTAATCAAAATGAAATAAATAAAACCTTTTTATTATATTTTAGATGCCTTCCAACCTAATCTCTTGTTTCATACAAGAAAATTGAACTTAAATTTTCAAAATACTATCAGATGGGATTCTTGCAGCAAAATAACCTATTACAGAAAATTTCTTGAGCCATTTACACGTAGAATCAAATTACAGAATAGTAAAAAAAATATTAGGGTGAGATTATATACCTCATGAAATACCTTGGGGAGAAATTTCCAAGGCTTATTGATTAGGGATGCTATTATTTACAACACTAAAACCTTCCATCATAGTTTAAACTATTGGAGTCATGATTGTTGTTGTGCCAAAAAATTGACCTATAACACCTGATATAAACTCTAGATAAGTACTCATGGGAGGATTTTAATCCATGTCATGAATCCCTAAGGGAGACACTAGACACCTATCCAACAATCTCCCCCTCAGCGTTACCTGAGGGGATTCGAATCCATGACCACGACTCTGATACCACTAGTTGGAGTCATGATTACCATTGCACCAAAATATTAACCTATAAAACTTGATACAAATATGAGATAAGCACCCATGGGAGGTTGTTAAGCCATGTCACGAATCTCTAAGGGAGATGCTAGACACCTATCCAACATAAACAACTAGATTACAGATTGGAGAGATAATTAAATAGGTCATGATCACTTAAGGAAATAATAAATGTAAAGGATAAATAAGAAATCTTATAGATTCCAAGATGGAATTTGGTTTGACAACATAAAAATCAAATTAAAAAATAATGTAGTGCACATTAGACCTTAGTAGTGCTCATTCCACCAAGCTTCGCTAAAAGTTTCAACTGAATTCTTCAATTATAAACTTGTCTCAAATTTTTATTCATTCTTAATATTTTTGTCTTATTTATGCTTATGGTCTAAGATACCCATTGACAATGTTGAAAGTTTTGTCTTGCCAGTTTAGAATTGAGACCTCCATCATATTTCATTTAAGAATAATATTTTTAAATTATATTCATATTATATATTTTAAATAAAGACATTTTATTTATTAGTATTATATTTATTAATTTGGTATTCCTTACCCCTAAGTTTAGATCTTGTTCTACATGGTGTCAAATATGAGTTTTTCTAATTTCCCTCAGGTTAAATCCATTATGCACTCTTAGATCCAATAATCCTAGATTCATTGTGTTTTGATCCCAAACTATATGTTCATCACTTCTAAAAAAACCTAACCGTAGTGTGTTTGAAATGGCTCACCCTTTAGATGCACTTTTAAAAGATTTTTCAAATTATCTATTTAAGATAAGGTAGAAGATAGTAATTATGATGATTATGATATTAAGTATGATATTGATGAAAGGTTATAAAATAAGTTCAACCAATAGGTCCCGACGAATATAAAATTCATATGGGTGTATTTAGTGTTAGCTCCATTTTCATAATCCCTCATGATTATGTAAAGTCAAATTTTGATTGGAAAGAAACATTTAGTAAGGTCAAAAGATTTAGCCTCACACAAATAAATTTAAATAAATGTGGATTTGGAGTTAGATGCACGCATCAAATTGTTTCTCCTCAATCAATTGATTAATTTATATAACATGATAAAACCATGACAGAAAAAGGGGATGGAGTTGATTATATTCATGTTTTCATCTTTAGATTAATGTTTCTTCATTGAATTCCAATGATGATAATAATGCAAAAGTTAAAGCCCCTCAATATGATTATTGGAATGAAAGAGAAGAATAATATTATTATAAGTATGAGCTAGAAAAATAAAATAGGGTTGAAAACATAAAAAATATTAAGAAATATGTCAGAGATGACCTTGGTGAAATATTTAGCATTATAAATATATTGAAAAAATTGCATGTCAATGTTTACCTTATAATGGATTCATTTCTCAAAATTTATTCCTCCAATTTCTCAAAATATTTCTATTGCTAAGGGTTTTCCCATTTTTCAACCTTCATTTTATTATAATACTTCTCAAGTTGCTCTGCATGTTCCAGATCCTTCTTTCATTCCCACTTATGCTTCTTCTACTTTTAAATTTGAAATTATAAAATAACTACTATGTTACATTCATTAAAAGACATACAAAATCAAATTAAAATTCTCTCTCAAGGTTCTCACAATCTAAATGGTATACTGAATTTCAATGATATCTTATTAAACCCCTTGGCCTATGAAGTGTTTGCATATCCATTTTCAATAGGTTTAGACCTCCAAAATTTTAATTGTCAAATAGAAAGGGAAATCCTTCTCATCGTACTAGATCCTTTTATGCCTCTTGATTATACTTTACTAATGATTAATAATTTTTTGACATAGTTATTCCCCATAAGCTTAAAGTTTATGTGTGTGATGAGTTTATGCTTGTTAAAGTGTATTTACACATTCATTTACATCTCTAGTTGGTTATTTATTACCTCATTTTCAAATCAATAATGGTCATAGGGTTATGTTTTCTCAGCCACATGGTTTGGACCATAAACCATGTGGCACATGGGTAGTCTAGTCATGAAGTCCATAGTGATAAATTCTAAAGGCCTAGTTGGATCCATAAAAGGTGTGTAAAGTCCCAACTTATTATCCATGGGATTTACAATTCAAAAAATAAATAAAATACTTGATATGTCAATTAATGTCTTCATGCACATGAGGATAATAGAAGTGTTGATGTAGCACTGTCAGTGTCCTAATAACACCAAATTTTCTTACTCTCTCAACGTACTATGCCTTATAGATTAGTCTTTGGTGAGTTGTTTCATAAAGAACATAGATATTTTAAATCTTGTAAATGATCTTTTCAAACATGTGGGAATCAAAAAGTTATTCACCTAACACTAGGGTAATATAATATTGTGATAAGTCTCGGTATATTGAGTAAAGAGATGCATAGTGAGATAATTTGTTGCCATGAGTGTCAAACACTATAATGAGTGCATGTATTGGATGTATGTTGAGGCAATCTATTAATCTATTTTATTTTCCATTCTTATGCTGGATGATTAAATGAAATTATTATATGTCATCCAATTCATGTGTCATGCATTCTACAACTTTATTTGTGCATGAAAAAATTAAAGTGGCTTATGATCAAAACTAATTATTTTATTCTTACCTAGGGTATAGTGGCACCATTATTTAATTTATTGCACGATGGGGTACAACTATTTTTAGTAGGTGTATTAACATTGAAACACGTCACTAAAAATTGTTTGAGTAATAGGAGATAAAATTTACATGTGTGAGAACTAGATCGAGCACATATTCCAAGGTATTAGTTTTGTTTTTAAAGGATTGGAAAATGTGATGCATTTCTAAAACCTCTATTATGCAAAGTTTTTGGTTGCAATCCTTGAATGCATGTTATTGTGCAAGTGTCCAAAGAATGTTTCTTTGATATACATGATTATGTTGAGAGGTAATCATATGTCTGAAAAACCAAGGACAAATTTTTGAAGTAAACTTGCAAGTCCAAAGAAACTCCTCAACTCAATAATATTGTATGGAGTTGACCAATATTAGATTATTTTTATATTATATGGATCTAAATGGATGCATGCTTACTATATGATGTAGCAACATTATATAATGCGTATGGAATTAAAAGTACACCTAGATAAGTTGACATTCAACTTGTGTTTGTGAAATTATGCTTAGTATATAATGTAGTAGAAATATTTAATTTTCATGGTGTTAAAAATACACCTAGATAAGTTAACATTCAACTTGTGTTTGCATAATATTTCTAGGATGTGTGAGATATTCTCCACATGCTACTCTAAATAATTTATATAGACGAGGATGCCATTCATGGGTGAAATCACTCCATATTAGTATAAATTATATTGAGAAATATTCAAAGATATGTAAATATTACATCCTACTATTTAATATATTTCTTATCTTCTACCAAGATATCCTCATCTCTTTTACAATTATTCTATCTTAATCTCTTTGTGAGTTGTTACAATAACTAAGATACACATACACAGACATAAACTAATTATTATATTATTAACATTAGATTAATAACAATATGTGTTACTAAGCTAATAAATATCCAACATTTCCCACCTAGTATAAATATAGTCCAAAGGGAAATAATGGTACTAAAAAAGAACTAGGATATACACCATTTCAAGATGAACAGTGTTGGATGGGAACATATTTCAAAATCAATAGAGATAGTATAAACTAGGATAAAAATTGAACTCACATAAAATACAACTATATTAGGAATGGCCTCACTATCACTTTGATAAAGGATAGGAACACACACATATCCAAGATCATACAAATGTGAATAGGTATAAACACACTATTCATAACTATGAATGAACATTCATAGCTCATAATAAATCCAATTAAATTAAGTTTTACTAATCCTTCAAAAAAAAATTAGAGACATACACTCTAATCACTATAAATGTGACTTGTGACTCATTTTATTTTATATTATGATCTCCTAGTTGGTTGAGCCTCACACACTAAGTGTATATCAACTATTGGGACCATGTCATCATTTTATCTTTAGTGAGTGTTGATCACTACACTAAACATTGAATTTTTAGATACCACACATTCTCATTTCCATTAGATAACAAACAATAGTATGAATAACACTACATTGGACACCATCCATGGATTTATATCTAGTTTATTACAAGTTTTTGAATAATCTTTTAGCCAAATCACATCATCATTGCCATTGATACTAATAATTCTTCATCTATGTAGTATCTTAAACACATTTGGATTTTGGCACTATACTAAACTTCCAATCTCTATGTTAGTGATGAACTTGAGATTGTGATTGGTCTCTTTCTTTCATTTCCTCCAACCTCCTATGGGCTTGACTCATTTAGCTAGATCGAACCCAATGGTATTGTGGACTACACATCCCTTCATGATACCTACAAAAAAATTCAATGTTAATTTTTTTTTCCATAAACTTATTCCCACAGGAATAAAAACTTGTGATGAACATAATTTGACCACCAATTAAACTAACATAGACCAATCTCTATACATACAACCTTATCAATCAAAAAGACAATCAATTAGTTTATAAACTCTGTTTCCTTCACTAATTATCAACCCAAGGTGAGTTAAACTTGAGAAGATGTTATTAATATGTGTGAAACACTTGTTTGTTCATTGAGATTTATGGACTACAGATATGTAACACACTCTTATATAAAGTAAATTACATAAATTGAAAGAACAAGAAAGTAAATCACACTTTTCAAGAATTGAATGATTGAAATAATTATGTGGAAGCTTCCATTAAGAAATTCAATAACATTCACAACAATAACTATTATACATAAATCAACTCATGAATCTTAATTCAAACATGCAAAATTTAGAAGTAAATAAATGAATTCTTGCACACAAACCAATAGCTTATTTAATAGATCAGATATTCACTATAACTCTTTAAGAGGGGGCCCTCCTTGATTGGTTTGGATTTCTAATCCTTCCCTTGGTTAGTAAACACTTTTACTTCAAATCAATTTCTTGCATTAAGAATCATGTAGCAATTAAATATTTCTACAACCAAGATTATAGAAGATTACTTGATATAATTCAGTTGTTATTCAGTCCCTAATTTTATATTACCATTAGCTTATGACTTATTGTCTTAAATAAAAGGGTATACACATTATTTTTTAAACCATAAAATACCTAAGCAAGGAATACAAATAGATATTAGGAAATAAGTTGGTACATCCTAACTATGAAAATGATGCCAATAATGACTATGTAAATAAAACATAATGAAAGATGTTTTAATATATGGTTGTGATGACAAATAGATATGGTCCATTAAGGAGGAACCATTTTAAACACCTTTAGCCACAAATTTTTCATGGTCCTATCTTGTGATATCCATTCTTTAACCCACTCAACTGCTTAGCAACAACTAAATATGTTGTTATAACTACTATAGGCTTGAAAAGTTGTCCAACAATTACTACAAGCTATTTGTGGCAACCTATAGGTTATCATGAGCTAGTTCTACAATTTATTTTACTCCATTTTATATGAATTAGGTTTTCCTAGTTGCTATAGGATGGCACTACCTAGTTTCTATAAGCTAGCAATACCTAGTTGCTACAAAATAGCAATGCCCAATTGCTACAAGTTGGCACTGCCTAGTTGTTACATGTAAGCTGGTACTTAGTCCTGTTTGCATAATATATTAAAAACATGATATTAGAATTAAACCAATATATAAAAAGATATTCCATAATGCATCTTAATCACAAAATCAACCATTTTATCCTTATAAACATAAACAACATATGCATCATATTCATTAGTGTTATTTATAGGTGGAATACATAAAACATAACCTTTATGTGTAATAAGTTGTCAAAAGGAAGTTTCAAGGAAAGGTGTTAGAGGCTTGGATCAGACCATTTATATAGCTCATCACCCCCCTAAACTTAATGTATTTCTCATCGTTAATCAACTAAAAGAATTTACATCTCATGGGCACATGATAATTTTAAGTCAAAAGGTTTTGATGATCTTGTTAGTGCGGGTATTTATTTTTATTTTATTGTGTTTTTATTACACTTGTGACATTAGCTTGCTTAGGTGTGCACATCATAAGGAGTTATTTTTACTATCTATTTTAAGTAGTGGTAGTTACTCCTTTGACTAGTTGACCATTGACTGACTGATTGTTGATTAGCTATTCTAGGTTCAAGGGTTTCCACTATTCTAGACAAAGTTACACATTTACTCACCTATTTTTACATCTAGCATTAGTGAGATATTCATGGATAAAGATCATTTATGAAATTTTATTTTTAATAATCTCTCTCACGTAATCCATTGTATTCATGTGTAATTGATCTTATTGAGAGGTCTTAGAGAAATCCAATATGGTATTAGCGCCTCACTCAACAATCATTCACCTTTCATCAAATTCTTGGTGAGTTTATTGTTTACAAAAAACTGGTTTGTTCATTTTGATTGTGGGAAGTTTTTATCCTTGGTAGAAGTTTATTTAAATATAGGAAGGGATTGAGATCATATGCTCAATTCAAAACTTGTATATTGGCTACAATTAGTTTAGTTCCTAGTAAATTTGAGTGATTAGGGCCTCTACCTTGTCATTGATCGGGGCCTCCAACTTGTCATTGAATTAAAAAAATGAGATGAAATGTCACACCTTTGGTGGATGGCTACCTCCTAGATACCTTAGCCTAGTTTGAGAAAACCTAGGTTGTGTTCTATGTGTTTTTGGTTGGGTTCTACATGATAAGTAGGAGGACATTCTTTGAAATATGATTAAAAATTCATGGCCATAGCTCAACCCTTGCTCGACCCTACTGAAATGATGGTCATTTGAGAGTCAAAATTAGTTTTGAAGATTTGAAAGGAAAGATAGGAGGTATTCAAATGCCACGATCACAATTTGGTTGATAGTGGTATTCAAAACCACTACCAGTGGTCCTCCCAAAGGTTATAGCTAGTTGTTCACTATCCCACATCCTTCTCCAATGTGCTACTCACTGTAGTCCATCTAAATGAACAACCACTAGATTACCTAATCTTAGTCTTACAACCTTTCCTACAATCATTCTAATGTGATCCATCTATGATCTTTCCTAGAATCTCCATGATGCCATTAAACCCTCTATTCAACAAACAATTTACATGTACAAGCCCACATTATACATGAAGCCTCCAACGTGCTCTTGGGTTTTGTGATGCATTGCATCCTCCTTCAAATGGTGTCTCTCCCTTGTTGTGAGTAGATCTCTAATGGTGACTTTTGAATTTAAAAACATAGGCTCATTGATGCCTCTATCATTGGCACCCTCCATCCACATACAACACCTCCTTCATTGGCATCTTCCTCTGTATTTCAAGCCTTTTTCCATGGTCAGATTTGCTCATATTGGCAGTGATTATTTTCTCACAGATAAGTCTAAAACCCAAAATTTGCCCTAATTTTTTAAATTTAGATATTTTTAATTATTATTTCTAAAATATCTTTAAATGTTTTTAATTAAAACCCTTCAAATAAGCCTTTTTCAATAAAGTGCACATAGGGGTGTATGGACAAGTTGTTTTTTAATTTAGTTGTCTTGAGGAGCTCTGTGGTTCTATTACGGTTTCAACAAGTGGTTACATGTCATGCTTGGTGTTTAAACCCTTTGAGCATTTAAAATTTTAGCTTAGTTTTTATTAAATAGGCCTCATTTATGAGAAATTGATTGTGTTATAACTTTTGATTGGTAGTTCAAAATTGACCGTCATCTTTTGCAAAAGTTCATGTTTTTTATTTTCTCATGTGTTGGTCCTATTTTCATTATAAATGTACTAAAGTTATAAAGTGCTATTTTTTGGGGGGTTACTTGTGATATGGGACCTATTAATTTTTTCATTGTATCTCGTGCACTTATTGCTCACATGTGGATGCATTTTCAGCTGTGCCTGACATCCCTATTCTGAGAGTGCATTATTTGTATTGACTCTTGCATTGGTTGTTCATAAAGACACATTCACGACTATATTTGACATCCCAGTCTTGAGCATACATAATTTTAGTATCTTTACAGAGTTTGTTATGTAGTCTTGAATTTCTTTGATATCTTATCTTAGTCATGATAACTCTATTTGAGAGATTCCATATGATGAGAGTTTATCTTACACTAGTGATTCTTCTTGGGAAGACCAACTATGCTTCTTGAAGTGTATATATAGAACACTTTCTTACATGCAAGAATCATATTCCATTTTTATATGGATAGATTCTTACTCCCACTAATCTTGTTTGATTTAAAAAGTGGGCTAACACATGTGACAAGGTTATTATTACCCTACTACTACACATTTCCATGTATCTTCCTTTCCATGTGGAGCATATAGAGTGCCCCTGCACTATTTGGAGCATCTTACAGTATCTTTTCAAAGATCCCACTAAGATTTACATCACACATCATCTTCCTCTTTCTATCATCTCTTCATAGACTATTATACTCTCTCCTCATACTCTTATTTCCTGTTACGACACATCCATGGTGGATAGTGTTCTTTTTATCGAGCTACCACTACAAGATGAGATTCTACTAGACCTTAGTTATCCCATTGCATATTCTACTTTCATTCCTATACATGATGTTGTTCATCCATAGCCATCACAAATTGGTACTACTAAGGACTCTACTATTTCTATTGAAAGTACACATTATGAGAGCATTGATGACTCTTCTTTTCATATGGATATTCAGACTATGGATGCATTTGATTCATCTACAGTCTCTTCTTCAACTTTGAGAGTTTTTGAGATGTACTTTCCACTTCCCATGAATATTCCTTCAGTGAATGTTTTATATCATTCTTTTTCATTGAACTCACATGTAATTGATGACACTTACGAGCCTAAGCACATTTTTAAAACTGAGGACTCTTTTTCTGGCACATACAACTACATAGTGATGTGGACACACTTCCACCATCTCCTTGTCACCTTATAGATATTGAGAAGTCATTTCCTAATCCACCTACCTCTGGTCCACTTAAGACATTTTAGGGTGCAGGTATACTGATCTAGGACTCATCAGACATCAGAAAGTCCATTTTATAACTATAAGTCAATCTACAATCCTTCATTTTTGTTGCTTTCATTGCACCCTCATTGCATAGAGAATTTGGCCCTCTAACTATGCATGAGGAGCATAATTAATTGTATAAGAACTATACCTTGGTTGGAGATCCATCAGGAACTTGACAAACACTTTCATTACTCTAGGGTGATTCACTCTTCACTACACCTACTTTTGATAGGTTCACTTTAGTGACATTACATTAAGTTATTGTGCACAATATTTCCACTTTTTTGTTCTAAACCACACATAGAGTTATTTGTACTACGACCTTTATCTTCCCTTGTGTAGTGGGTAGACTTTCAGGACACACCTCATGTTCTTCCTTTGGAAAAATAAAGAAACATTGCTCAATGCAGATAGAACTTCTACAGGCTTCAGGTAATGGATCTCATCGACATTAGCCATGTTACGAGCTATACTTGGAGTGTAGACAACTTCAACATCATCTTATGTGGAAATTTTTAGCTCTATCTTCTTCTTTTCTCTATTTTGGGGGAAGATTTTTTCCCTATGGGTTTTCTCCTTTTTTATGCTTTATGGGAGTTGCTTTGTACATGGGTACCTCATAAGGCCTTGTTTCTAGGACCCATTTCTTCCACCTACCTAAGTTATGCTTATGGGGGGAGGGGGCGGCGGGCGGGGAGGCGAAGGGTGTTAGTATAGGTATTTATTTTTCCTTTATTGTGTTTTCCCTACATTTGTGAGATTAGTTTCTTAGGCATGCATGTCATAGGGAGTTACCTGGACTATCTATTTTAGGTATTGGGAGTTACTCCTTTGACCAGTTGACCATTGACCAGCTATTCTAGGTTTTGGGGTTTCCACTATTCTAGGGGAAGTTACACATTTACTCACCTATTTGTACATGTAACATTAGTGAGTTATTCATGGAGAAATATCATTTATGCGCTTTAATTTTTATTAATATCTCTCTCATCTACTCCATAGTATTCACATGCATTCAATCTTGTTGAGAGGTCTTAGAGAAATCTAATAGATTTGGACCCCTACTTTCCATAAGATCCCTGATGACCCTCCAACTTCCTCCATCTCTTGTCTTCTGCATCTTATCGCCCTGTATTTTTCCTATCCAGTCAAGAATGGGAAACCAATATAGAGGGGGTTGAAAGATAATGATTATTCACTTCAGTTCCTCCCTCCTTGCAATACATATGTGTGAATATTTTTGAGGGCTGATTTAAAATTATATCCAAAAAATGGCTCTTTCCTTCTCAACTCAAGTTTTATCTCCTACTATCTAGATATACAAGCAATAAATGCTTTTTGACCAATCTCAATCAACAATGTGAGGTATTGATTTTGGGTTTCAATTTATTCTTTTAAAAACCATTCAGCTCTTTCTCTCTTTCTCATAAGTGAAACCCAATCTTCCTCTATGAAATCAGTCCTAGTGGTCTCCCTTCTAATCATCGAGGTAGTTTCCTTTTATTTTTATTGTTATTCCATCAATTCCTGACCTCTTTTTTTTCATTCACCGAATATGAGGAAAAAGCCTTCAACATAACATCACCCACATATAGGTTTGGGTTCTACTCTACATCATGAGGAACAACATAGTTATGTATGCAAAACTCACTGATGAAGGAACATCACTGTATATAAGTCAAATATCATGTTTTGGGAATTTTCAAAATGTTCTTGAGTAGTTTAGAGGTCTCAATGTTGAATTTTGTGTAGTTAGGTACTAATAAAGAGTTAAGAACGTTTTAATCCCCACTTGAATCACAAGATGAGTCACCTTGTTGAGTGGGTTAGGTAGTTTCTTTATTCTCCAACGTACCTAAAGAAGTGGAGAATTAGTTATAGGAGTTTTTGAGTCTTTTATAGAGATAGTTGTTCTGTCAATAATTCATTCAATGTATGAGAGAATGGGGGTTTGGATTTAAATATGTAACTGAAAGAACACATAAAGAATGTATTTAAAAAGTTTATTACAAGAAGTGGATTATATTGGCAGACTGTTGTAAAGTCTGTGTATGCCATGTGAAGACTGAGCATAGAGGAGGACATTAATAAAGATAAGTTTTGAGTGCTTTGAATATGTTGGTAATTTGATTCAATCCATGTTTGATGTAATTTATGTTCTATGGAATGGTTTTCATATGCATAGATGAATAGTTTAACACAAGCTTGCATACCCTGTAATATGGACATTCTGTGAATAGGAGTAATGAATGTATTTGCATTGGGAGAAGGTCTGAGAATAAACTAAGTTGATACCCAAAGTGTATTTGAAGTAAACCTTGTATGATTATCGTAGGGTTATTAACACAATGATAAGTGTTTAAAAATATGCCTAGTCCACAAAACAACATATCAGTCTGCAGACAGCCGTGTAACAATTCGTAATGAAGCAAGAGTCTAATGCAAAATGGAACAGAGTTTGTTTGGGAGAAAGTTTGTGTTTGAAAATGATGTGTAGTATTAACATAAGGATTGATCAACCCTCACAAGGTTTGTAAACCCGTAACACAGTCAAGATATCATTCTATTTATCCTAAGACGTATACAATCACACAGTAGTAGTGTAGAAGTTTTTTAGAATCTACAACAAAGGTGTGAATGAGGTAAACTACCGATTTTATAAGTTGTATTAAGTTCCCACAGACCTTGGGTAGTAATTAGAGTTGTTTGAAAGTGCGTAAAACCTTCCAAGGAATCCCTTTTATCAATCCGTCTATTCTCGGGTGAACATAGTTCTGAAATATTTACACAGTTCAATATAGAGGACATTAAAAATATTTGGCAGAGATGATTTGCAAATTGCTTACCGTTTGGAAATGGTATTACATGCCTGCACAGGTCCTAAATAACCATTAAAGTTGTTTGATTTCCATTTGAGTGCTTGAAAATGAATTAATATCCTCTCGGCCCCTGTAGACTAGTGTGTACCCAGTGTAAGAATTCACCTTGAAGGTTATCATAAGATCGATGAGTCATTGATCCAAAGGTATATAGATTGTTTATACCATGTTAATTCATTTCACAATCTGATGCATTGGATAACTCACTTAGACTCAATAAAAGATCTCTATATCTGTCTTCAGTCGTGCCTAAATCTGTATCATACTATGTATAGAAGCATCGAGAAATGATGTTAGTGTATGGGAAGGATTTAGTACAAATTACGGTGGAAATTAAAGGATATAGCTTGTAAATATATTGTCATCCCTCTTAATGAGTTTATGAAGATTTGAAGAGTTTGTATTTGTGATAAAGTTCATTGACATAGTAATAAACTGAGTTCACTATGTGTAATAAGAACAAGATATGGAAAAGTTGTTAAACTGCTAATTAAATTAAAATTGATTAAGTGTAATAAAAAGTAATGTTTGGTCAATGTTACTTGTTTAGGCTGATGCAGATGCAACAAATTTCTTAACAATTTTGGAAGTAGTAGGGTATTCTTATGTTATAGGGAATGTTACAAATTGTACCATAAATGGTGCCATAGACTATGCTATAGGTTACATTATAAGAACCTGCAAGTATGCACTCTCTGATTCTTCCACCCTTGCTAGTGTGTCTAATCCATTTTATTTTTCTAATTTTCTGACCTGACCCATAAGGAATTAAATTTTCCTAAGAGCTTGCTCTAGGTTTTGATTTTTTTGCTTGGCGTGGCATTTCAAGGTTCTCTTGGTCTACCTTCAACATTTTACTATCAAACTACTCAAACATCTCCTCATCTTCTTGTATTTCTTCCCTCACATCTATTTTTGATAATTGTGAATAAATGACTTCATGCTCTAATTCTTCATAATGTGAAGATCCAGAGCTTTGTGAAGTGGAATACTCTTCTTCACTACTACTGGTTGTTGGAGTTTTTTCCTTTCTAGCCCTTCTCTCTTCTTCAAATGAATCTTTATTGATGTGAATCAGGGATTGGGTTCCTAAAGTATGTTTTACAAACGTATTTCCCCTTAAAAGTATGATCTTCTTTTATAAATTGTAAGGGTTTATCTTTTTGTCTTTTTGTAGGTTTTGAATTTGAGGGAACAACTTCTTTCCATTGTTCTGATACCCTCTCTTCTTCTTGTGATTCTAATGGAGAGGGTGGAATGATCAATTTTATTTTAATTCTCCTAGGCTGCACCATACTTTCTTTTGGTACAAGTTATATTGATGGTTCAATAGCTACCTCTTGTTTTTCCAATGCAAATTCATCTTTTGAAGATATCTCTACTTCCTCTTATTATTAGTTTTCCTCTTCTGCTTCTACTTCTTAAAAATCTTCCTTTGTTTCTTCTTCTTCACTCCCTTCCTCTGCCTCCTCTTTTGATTACATTTGTATAAAATCATCCCAATCTAAACTGGGTATCGTATCTATGACAAACCATTGGATAATTAATTGAATCAGATAGTGGTGAAACAAAGATTTGAGTTTGCCATTTTGATATTATTTTGCCATTCTTCTAAAAAATATCATCAAAAATATTGGCACATTTACCCTTCTATCATGCCTTAGATGATTAAGGAATTTGAAATGAGTTACATAGATCATGGAATGTTTACCCTCATATGTTAAATATTTGATAATAAATAGAGCAACTTCTGCCCATACCTAGGGTAAAGAGGAATGAAGTGTGCCTTGATTTGAAGCTATCAATTACTCATATCCTATGCAAAATATCTCCATTATTATTACAGCATTAGGTTTTCTTTCCCATAGCTACCTTTTCCTTGGAAGACTAGTTACCTGAATTATCAAGTCTTTAGTGACTTATCCTCAACCCCTTGAGAGTAACTTCCTCATTGATAAAGGTGCTAGCATATTATTCATACAATATGGTCATTTTACCCAATCAATCTTTACAAATATAGCATCCATCCTTCATTTTGAAGATATTAGTGACATCCTAATTGGTCCACAAGGATGTGAGGTTTGTAGGTTCTTTCTAAATAATGCCTCCCCCCATGGTTACTCTATGATTACTTGTAACAAAAATAACAAGAGGATTTTTTAGGTGCTATTAGAGTAGCAATGTGTTTTTATTGTTTAGCGACCGTTATTAGCTTGGCTTTCCCTAATCATAGCTACATCAATTATTTATTTTATGGCGTGTGCCTCAGATCATGTAGCATATTAATGGAATCAAATCTCCCCCAACTACCATGTCACTCATCTAAAATTAGAGGAAATGATATGTCAAACGTGTGGTAAAAATTTATATCATGGTACAGGATTTTTTATGGCAATGTATTGATTATGATGGGACAAGTTGCTAAAAAGGGAAATGAATTGCCATGGGCTAAGCCCATAACAATTAAATAGATCACTCATAATCATATGATGACATAATCATAAATATCCACATGAAATAAAATGTCATTATTTTGGAAGAAGAAGACATTATTACCTTTACCGAGTTGGTTACCAATTATGTGGATATTTATGGTTGCCTAAAGTGAGTTCTGGTAGCAGTAGGACATGCAGGATGTTGATTGAGTAATGATGACGTGGAAAGTGTATGGAAACCTAATGGTTTTCATTATGGAGTGGTCCTCTATATATGTTGTAGGCATTTTGATCAAAGTGTTGATGTGATGATGTCCATGGCTTATGATTATAGTAGTAAGAGTGCTAGTTACTCAGATTGGTAAGCTATTATCAGAAGAGGATGTCAAGGAATTATTGAAATGCTGAGAGGTGCTTTGTAGTAGTTATAAGCAACTAGGGGAAACATAGTACATATAACTATCCATCCCAATTAGCATCAAAGATTTGATTTTTCTTATGTTAATCCCATCATCTTATGGAAACTTCATCTATATTTATATCAAGGTGTCCAACTATGATTGATCTTAGAGTAACTCTATCACATATTTATGTAATTGATGTCCATCTTGTATCATCTTCTACTCTTTTTTATCTTATATACTTTCCACCCTGTATCATCTATCAATCATTCTATTCAACCTTTGTTCATGGGTTTGTAAGGAGCCCATTAGTTCATCGAATGTCAATTGTCTCAAGACTTTAGACTCATCAATTGCAACCACTATAGGGTTAAGTATGATTAGAAGGTTCCTCAAGACCTTCTCTATGATTATATGATCTTCAAGAGTGTCTCCATTTGTCTTAATTTTATTGACAATGCTCATTGTATTTTTGAAAAAATCATTGATAGACTTTTTCATCATCAATGTTTCAAAGTCTCTTCTTGATAACTACAACTAGACAAGCTTCACCTTGTCACTACCTTGATAGGCCCATTTTGAAAAAGGTTCCAAGCTTGCTTGGAGTGGGTAGTTTTTGTTAGCCTTAGAAATATTGAATCATCTAGTGCCATTTGGATGTAGCTAAGAGTCTTGTCATCCTTCTTTCCATTCTCTTTCAATGCATTTTTTTGTGCTTAGGATAGTGTATTGAAGGCTATTTGGTCTATAACCTCTGTATAACCTCCTACAAGCTTCCACAACTCTTGTGATTTAAAGATGGTCTTCATCTTGATACACCATACATCATTGTTCTTCCCTTCAAACATAGGAGATTGTTGTTGTGAACTACTACTTGTTTCCATGTCTAAAAGACCCATTAACCTGACACTGATACCAATGTTGGCAAAAGGAGGAGATAGACTCCCTAACACACTCAAATAGCTTAGCTCCAAAGATATCCCAAAGCTAGTAAAATAGTGTTGGAGATACACAAAATAACAAGTCTAAAAGACACTAAAACAAGGGAGGCAGAGTTTTAGAGCTAAAAATACAAATTTGTATCTATTAAATGACTCTAAAACTTCTATTACAATATGACTTAAACTCTTAAACAAACACAACTACAACTATCATAATATTCTTACAAAAGGCATGATATTTTATCCTCTTCTTTACTAATAAAAAAATTGCCCTATCTCTACTGTAAATTCTTTGTTTTCTTCCTTATATTATGCTGCAATGCCTATACTTTGTTTATTGTCATAAACTATTCCTCTTGTTGTTCTTCTCCTTTTATTTTGCCTTCTCCCTATCACAAAATATGTTGTTGTGTATCCTTTTGTCTTTTTCTTCTCTTTTCTATCTTCTCCAAGTTGCTGTTGTTGCGTTCTATTCTCCATTCTCATTTTATGTTCTCTTCTGCCAGCCTTCTCACCTACTACCAGCTCTCCCGCCCAACTCAAACGACTCCAAGCAAATTCAAATTTTGAACTGTGATTCAATAACTCTGGAGTTGGGTAGGGTGGGTGAAATAAGGTAGGGATATATTATTTTAAAAAAAAATGGTCGGTCTTAAATTTGATGTTTATTTGACCATTAGAGGGATGTTTTTCTTCTTTCTTCGAAAAGATGATTGAAAAATCACAATATTTTGGACATCTAATAAAGTTTGGAACCTATTTTTTTTTCAAAAAAATCTTTTAAAACTAACATGATGTAATGACATTAAAATTATTTATTAAAAATTGAAAATAAATTTATGATAAAAATGATAAAATCTAATCAATATAAAAACCTTTAATAAACAATACCATATTATAAATTTAAAATAAACATCTGAAGATTAAAATGTTTTAACATATTTCAAATATATAGATTTAAAATATTTTACTGGTTATGCTATTGAATAATTAAATTGTATAGGTTGACATATGGAGAGGATTATGCAATGCGTATGCAAACGTGATGATCAACTTTCCTTTTATTAAAATTTATTTATAACAGAATTGGTATAATGTAATGTTTTTAATAAATGATATTGTGTTTTTAATTTATTTTTAGATGCACATAAATACTACGGTTGGCACTTTTAATTTTAGGCAAGTCGGAACCAATTAAACAAGCAAATAATTGAAATCAGTTGGCCAACCTTTACAGATGAGGAATCTTGTGGTTGAAATGATTATGTTAATAGAAGATTTATTTGACATTGTATTAAATAATAAAATATAATTATAAAAAGTTTATAGCAGTTTTTGGTGAGTCTATTGATAGTTGGTTCATCATTATTATGGAGATTCTTGATGTTTGTTTTTTTCGCCTCTTATTTTGAATTAATATTTATTGAATTTACAGACTAACTCAATTAATAAATGAGAAATTATTATATTGATAGATATTTTACAGTAGAATCGAGTTGTTTATAATATTATTTGATCTTAAATTTGACGTCTATTTAAATATTATTTACAAATTATATTAACGAACAATTTATTTTATTAATTTGATATTCAAAATTCTACTCAGCTTAAATATTTTAAAAATTATAATTTAAATAATATAAATAATAATTTATTGTATCATCTACCAACATACAAATCTATATAAATTTTCAATACAAAAAATCAAATAAATAAAACTAAAATCATACCTAAAATAAAATGACTTTGACATTTAACCTAAAATACAAACAAAAATGCCGAGAAAATACAAATCTTAATAATATTAATTTTCCCTACACATCATGGTCCGCTAACATTCTCCATAAAATTTTACATGTTTTGTCATATTGTAGGATGTATGCTTTATTAACGATCTCCTGCAAGGAACTTGTAAGTAATTTATTTCAAATAAACATAGGAATTTATCATGTAAAGGAGCATGAAATTTCCTTCACACAAATTATCATACAAAATCCTTGGATTTAAATGTGATGAATTCAATTTTGACCATTACCATTATTTAGAGCTACAGGCTTAAATACTAGAGCTGGGTTTTATCATGTTAGCCAGGTGAAAGAAGAATCAAAAGAGTGGTTGGTTAAAACAATACATATTCTACATATGAATTTGTTTTGGGGAATAGATACTTTCCAATTTTAAGTTTTAAGTTAAAAAGAAAGCTTATTTTTAATGTTAGAGAATATCTATCATTTAGGTTTGTAGTTGATGGGTTAAATAGAATTTATAAAAAGAAGTTTGTATAATGGCGTGATTTAACCTTTCAAACTTTTCCAAGTTCTACTAATTAGTATATATTAATGTAACATATCTAACCAAAAAAAATTAGATAGATGATAATTAGTTTTATTTATTTTTATCTGTTAGATTATCAATATTATTAAATGTCAAAAATAAATTATACAATTCAATTGATAGGTAAAATAATTTTAAATGAATAATTTGACTTATCACAAATTTCATATTTGTTATGAATATTGTTGCACATTATCGTAAGGTTCTCAAATAATTTTAAAATGTATAATAATGTTATACCAACTCTAAAAAATATAAATTAAGTGTAATGATGCTAAACATACTCTTAATATCAATCCCATGCTCTAATCTTACTATAAATTATCACAATAATTTTACAATGAAAATACATCTCCCTTAGACCTTTTATAATACTAATATGCTCATGCTTCTACAGAAAATAGCGATACTTTGTGGTGACTCTAATGAATGCTCTCATAGTTTAGAAGATATAATGTAGAGCTTTAGAAATGCCTCAAAAGTATTTGCACTGTTAAATTTGATCAAAAGACATAAAAAAATATCTTTTACAAAGCTTTGTATGCTTATTCAAACTAAGACTTCTTACACGCATCAAAAAAATTGCGCAAAATTTAAAAATAAAGAATTATACACAATTAGAAATTAGACTTAACTAACTTTCCCAATCTAAAATATTTTTGGTTGATATAGGATTATATGTGAAATGAATGCCATGCATCTTATAAAGTTATTAACATACCATGCCATAATGCTAAACAATTCATGTGTTTTGAGTAGGCTCTGGCATTTTACATCCTTAATTTTTTTGGAGAAGTTAATGCAATATTTCTAAGGGATGCTAATGTATTGAGTGAGTTAACCATAATACAATGAGAAAGTTAATACCTAATGCACTAAGTGATTTGGACCTAACACAACCTCATGTGAAAAATGCGGCAACATAAATAATTCAAAATGTGGAAACACAGTGAATAAACTAATTTACCGTAATGCAATGACTCAGTGGATATTCAATTTTTTTGATATAGTATTGCAATGTTACGTGATATGAAAACTATGTCCTACAAAGTTTTGACAAAGTAATATGACGATTATAAGATACACAAAACATACATTAATAAAACAATGAATTGATTACAGGTTATGAAAATTGTGCCATAACAATATTTGACAGATCAATATAATAATTACAAGACATGTAAAAAGTGTTTTAAGAAATATTTTATAAAGTAATACAATGATTACAAGATATACAAAATGTTCTTAAAAATCTATGGAAAACTAGTGAAATAATTACAGGATATTCAAAACATATAAAATAACTATTATAATTATTATTATTTTATTACATGCTTTAAAAATATTCTGGTTCAATTATTTAATGTGCTCTTACAAAGATTCTACAATATATAGAACTGAATTTCGTGTAGGAAAATTTAAATCTCTCCCTCGCATACACACACATACAAAAAGTAATTGATTCTAACTTACAATATAGAGATAATTATTGATGTGGGCTCCTCCTCTACCGATTGGTCTCTTCCTCTATCAAATGGACTCCCTCTTCTCTCAAATTCATTCTCCCTCTCATCAAATCTAATCCTCCTTGTTTATTTTCCTCTTCTAAACCTTTTTCTCTGTATACGTCTCTTTCTTGTCTCTATATTTAAATGTGAAGTTCTCGTATTTTTCTATTTTAAATTATTATCAATATAAAAAAAAAATTGACATAAAATTAAATAGATTGATTTTTTTTTTCTTTTAATATTAACACTTTCTAAAAATTTCTGGTTTCAAATGCACATCGAAACTGACATCAAAAGTTAAGTCAAATATTATAATAAAACATGAACAATGACAAAAACAAACTAACCTAAACAATAAAAATGGAGACTAGAGTATCAAAGAAGACAATTGACTTGCTAAATTGTATACGAAAGGAATCAAGTGATGACCAACTTATTGAAACTTTACAATATAGTTGGAGATCGTCAACCAACCATTCCATTGGCCAAACTATTTCAAACAAGAAATCATGTAGTTGAAATGAGTGTGTATGATACAATGTTTCATATTATATGAACATGTCCATCCCCACCTAAATTAGCACAAAAAACACCCAATGTTTAAAATAGAATCTAAGTTCCCCAAATGGGAGAAAATAATGCCCCACTTTCTTTGAAATTTGGCCCAACAATCCAAAAACTATCAACTCCAAATCATTCTAAACCTATAAATGGGGAAATACAATACAATACAACCTCACTTCATGTCCACCAAATTTCTTGGCCGCCCATCTCTAGACTTGAAGAGGAAACAGGTATTCAATTTAGTTTTTCCTATAATGAGTCATTTGCATTTGTTATGGGCCCTTACGTGTTTATTAGTCATCAAGCTATATATAATTCCAGGGTGTTTGTGTGTACTCTTAATAATTAGTTCAAATTTTATGCTATTAACATTTGTTGGGTTATCATCATGTCTTTTTTTCTTCTCTCTGTCACTTTCTTTTTCTTTTTGGAAAATGTGTTTAGAGTGTCACCAACACTTTAGATAATTTGGAATATTGAGAGTGCTAATAGGATTTTTAGTAATCTATATTAGTTAAGGTATATTAATTTAAATCTTTATTTTATCAGTTAACATGTTAATAAGAATACATTTATTTTATAGGGAATCAAAGTTATAGTAAAAAATTAAGCATCATTATTGCATATCATGATCAATAAAATACACTGATCAAGTTAATTTTTGCTTGTTTCTAATTTTTTTAAACTGTCTTAATGTTCTATGTATTTTCTAGAGAGAAGAAGATGCTCCTAAGTGATTGTTTTGCACTAAATCACTTCTAAAAAATTGATTAGCATAAACCCTCCATCTTTTCCCTATTTTTAGATTTGGTTTAATTAATTAAACTTATATTATTGTTCTATACTTGTTATTTACTCTAGTTAAAATTAATTAGATATTTATATTGTAATATAGTGAAACCTAATTTATCTATATTAGATTTTGGTGAACATATACTCTCTTACACCCATTTCAAGATTAGATTTTGCTTAATCTTGTGTTAAATATTTATTTATCAGGGTTAATTATTTGGCACACTCTTTATGGATTTCAAAAAATATTAATTTAGTGTGTCTTCCCCTAGGTTTAGATATTGTTCTACATGGTGTCAAATCTGATTTTTTTTTCCTAATTTTATTAGGATTAAATCCATTGTGCACTTTTAGATCCAATAGTCCTAGCTTTGTTCTGTTTTGATATTAAACTATATGTTTATGGCTTCTAAACAAACTATACCTAGTGCGTTTGAAATGGCTCACCCTTTAGATGTATTTTTTTAATATTTTACAAATTATTCTATGAATTTCATGTGCCTATTCAAGATAAGGTATAAGATAGTGATTATGATAGTAAGTATGATATTGTCCTTATGGATTTAAAAAAATATTAATTTAGTGTGCCTTCCCCCTAGGGTTAGATATTATTCTACATGGTGTAAAATCTGATTTTTTTTCTAATTTTCGTAGGGTTAAATCCATTGTGCACTCTTGGATACAATAATCCTAGCTTTGTTGTGTTTTGATCCTAAACTATATGTTTATCGCTTCTAAAAAAACTATACCTAGTGTGTTTGAAATGGCTCACCCTTTAGATGTACTTTTTAAAGATTTTACAAATTCTCCTATGAATTTCATGTGCCTATTCAAGATAAAGTAGAAGATAGTGATTATGATAGTAAGTATGATATTGATGAAAGGTTAAAAAATAAGTTTAACCATAGGTCCCGATGAATATCAATTGACAAGGGTGTATTTAGTGTTGGCTCTATTTACATAATCCCTCACGAATGAAAATTCAAATTTTGATTGGAGAGAAACATTTAGTAAGGTCAAAAGAATTATCCTCACACAAATAAATGTGGACTTAGAGTTAGATGCACACAACAAGCTATTTCTCCTCAAAGAATTGATTAATTTATATAACATGATGAATCCATGACAAAAAAGGGGACGATGTTGAATTAGATTCATGTTTTTATCTCTAGACTGATGTTTCTTCATTGAATCCAATGATGATAATAATGTAAAAGTTAAAACCCCTCAATATGATTATTAGACTGAATGTGAAGAATAGTATTAATATAAGTATGAACTAGAAGGATAAGATAAGGTTGTTAACATTAAAATATTAGGAAATATGTCAGAGATGACCTTGGTGAAATATTTAGAGTTATAAATATATTAAAAAAAAATTGCATGTCAAGGTTTACTTTCTAATGGATTCATTTCTCAAATTTATTGCTCCATTTTCGCAAAATGTTTTTATTGCTAAGGGTTTTTCCATTTTTCAACCTTTATTTTCTTATAATACTTCTCAAGTTGCTCCACATGTTCTAAATCCTTCTTCTATTCCCACTTTTGTTTCTTCTACTTTTAAATTCAAAATTATAAAATAACTACTATGTTACATTATTACAAGACATACAAAATCAAATTAAAATTCTCTCTCAAGGTTCTCATAATCTATATGGTATGTCAAATTTCCATGATATATTCTTAAACCCCTTGACTTATGAAGTGTTTGCATATCCATTTTCAACAGGTTTTAGAGCTCCAAATTTAAATTATCCAATAGAAAGGGAAATCCTTGTCATCATATTAGATCCTTTTTTGCCTCCTGCTTATACTTTACTAACAATTAATAATTTTTTGACTTAGTTATTCCCCATAAGCTTAAAATATTATGTGTCTGATGAGTTTTATGCTTTTAAAGTGTATTTACACATTCATTTACATCTCTAGCTGGTTATTGCTTACCTCATTTTCCAATCAATAATGGTCATATGGTTACTTTTTCTTGTCCATGTGGTTTGGACCATAAACCATGTGGCACATGGGTAGTCCAGTCATGAAGTCCATAGTGATAAATTTCAAAGGCTTAGTTGGATCCATAAAAGGTGTGTAAAGTCCCAACTTATTATGCATGCGCTTTAAAATGCAAAAAAGAAATAAAATACTTGATATGTCACTTAATGTCTTCATGCACATGAGGATAATATAAGTGTTGTTGTAGCACTATTGGTGTCCTAATAACACCCATTTTTCTTATTATATTAGTGTATTGTGGCTTCTAGATGAGTCTTTGGTGAGGTGTTTCATAAAGAACATGATATTTTAAATCTTATAAATGAGCTTTTTAAACATGTGGGAATCAAAAATTTATTCACCTTACACTAGGGAAATATAAGATTATGATAAGTCTCCGTATGTTGAGTAAAGAGATACATAGTGAGATAATTTGTTGCCACAAGTGTTAGACACCATAATGAATGCATGTATTGGATACATGTTTAGGTAATCTATTGATGTATTTTATTTTCCATTCTTATGTTTGATCACCAAATGAAATTATTATATACCATCCAATTCATGTGGCATGCATTCTCCAACTTTCTCTATATATGCAAAAACTAAAGTGGTTTATGATCAAAACTAATTATTTTCTTCTTTCCTTAGGTGTAGTGGCACCATTATTTAATTTCTTGCATGATGGGGTACAACTATTTTAAGTAGGTGGAGTAGCATTGAAATGAGTCACTAAAAATAATTTGAGTAATAGGAGACCAAATTTCCATTTGTGAGCACTAGATAGAGTACGTATTCTAAGGTATTAATTTTGATCTCAAAGGATTAGAAAATGTGAGGCATTGTTGAAACCGCTACTGTGCAAAGTTTCTGGTTATAATCCTGGAATGTATGTTATTACATAAATGTCCAAAGAATGTTGCTTTGACATACATGATTATGTTGAGAGGTCATCATATATCTGAGAAACCAAGAACAAATTTTGTGAAGTAAAGTTGCAAGTCCAAGGAAACTTCTCAACTCAATAATATTGTGTAGAGTTGACCAATCTTAGCTTACTTTTATATTATATGGATTTACATGGATGCATTCTTAGTATATGATGTAGCAATAATATTTAATTTCTATGGAATTAAAATTAAACCTAGCTAAGTTGACATTCAACTTTTATTTGCACAATTAAGTTTAGTGTATGATGTAAAAACAATATTTAATTGGCATGGTGTTAAAAGTACACCTACCTAAGTTGACATTCAACTTGTGTTTGTACAATTTTTTTGGGATGTGTGAGACATGATCCACATGCTACTCGAAATAATTTCTATAGATGAGGATGCCATTGATGGGAAAAATCACTCCATATTAGGATAAATGATATTGAGAAATATTCAAATATATGTATATATGACATCATACTATTTAATATGTTTCTTATAGTCTACCAAGATATCCTCATCTCTTCTACAATTAGTTTATCCTAATCTCTTTGTAAGTTGTTACAATAACTCATGTACACACACACAAACTAATTATTTTATTATTAAAATTAGATTAATAAAAATATGTGTTATTAACCTAATAAATATCCAACATTTCCCACCTAGTGTAAATATATTCTAAATGGAAATAATGGTATTGTAAGAGAACTAGGATATACACCATTTCAAGATGAACACCATTGGATGGGAACTTTTTTCAAACTCAATAAAGATAGTACAAACTAGGATAAACATTAAACTCACATAAAATACAACTATAGTGTGAATGACCTCACTATCACTTCAATAAGGGCTAAGAACACAGACATATTCAAGACCATACAAATGTTAATAGGTAAAAACATGCTATTCATAACTATGAATGAACTTCCATGGCTCACAACAAAGCCAATTAAACTAAGTCATATTAATCCTTACAAAAATAAAATTAGAGACATACACTCTAATCACTATAATAATGTCTTATGGCTCCTTTTATTTTCTATTATGATCTACTAGTTTGTTGAGCCTCATAGACTAAGTATATATATCAACTATTGGGATTGTGTCCTCATTTTGCCTTCAATGGGTGTTGATCACTACACTAAACATTGCATTTGTAGCTACCACACATTCTCACTTCCAATAGATAACAAATAATAGTGTGAAGAACACTACATTGAACGCCACCCATGGATTTATATCTAGTTTGGTACAAGTTATTCAATCATCTTTCAACCAAATTACATCATCATTACCACTGATACTAACAAATCTTCATCTATGTAGTCTCATAGGCACATTTTTATTTTGGCACTATACTAAACTTCCAATCTCTATGTTAGTGATGAACTTGAGATTGTGATTGGTCTCCTTCCTTCATTTCCTCCAGCTTCCTAAAGACTTGACTCACTTGGCTAGATTGAACCCAAACATATTATGGACCAAATATCCCTTCATGATGCCTACAAAAAATTTCAATATTTATTTTGTTTTTCCATAAACTTATTCCCATAAAAATAAATGCTTGTGATAAGCACAATTTGACTACTAATTAAATTAACACAAACTAGTCATTATACATACAACCTTATCAATCAATAAGGCAACCAATTGGTTTATAAACTTTTCTTCCTTCACTAATTATCAACCCAAGGTGAGTTAAGCTTGATAAGATGTTGGTAATTTATGTGTAAAACTTGTTCATTTATTGACTGAAGATAGGTAACACACTCTTGTATAAAATAAATTTCATACATTGAAAGTACAAGAAGTAAATCACACTTTTCAATAATTGAATGACTAAAATGAATTGAATAATTATGTGGAATATTCCATTAAGAAATTCAATAACATTCACATCAATCACTATTATGTAAAAATCAACTCATGAATCTTAATTCACATGCAAAATTTAGAAGTCAATAAATGAATTCTTGCATATGAACCAATAGCTTATTTAACATATCATATATTCACTTTAACATCTTACAAGGGGGTCCTCCTTGATTGGATTTTATTTCTAATCCTTCCCTTGGGTAGTAAACACTTTTACTTCAAGTCACTTTCTTGCATTAAGAATCATGTAGCAATTAAATATTGCTACAACCAAGATCACAAAAGATTACTTGATATACTTTAGTTGTTATTCAATCCATAATTTTATATTACCATTGGCTTATGCCCTATTGTATTAGATATAAGTGCATACATCTTATTGTTTTAACTAGAAAATACCTTAGTGAGGAATACAAACAGATATTAGGAAAGTAGTTGGTACATCCTAACTATGATAATATTTCCAACAATGACCATGAGAATAAAATATAATGAAATATGCTCTAATACATTGTTATGATAACAAATAGATATGGTCTTGTAAGGAGGAGAGATTTTCAACACCTTCAGACACACCATTTTTATGGTCCTATCTTATGAGATCCATTCCTTAACTCACTCAACTGCTTAGCAACAACCAAAGATGTAGTTACAACTACTATAGGCTGAAATAACTATCCAACAATTGCTACAAGATATTTATGGTAACCTACAAGTTTCTATGAGCTAGCTCTATAAGTTATAATACTCTATTTTATATGAATTATATCTTCTTGGTTGTTATAGGATAATATTTCTTAGTTGCTACAAGCTGACAATGCCCAATTGTTATAAGCTAGCAATGCCTAGTTACTACAAGCTGTCACTACTTAGTGTTATGGGCTAGTACTTAGTCTTTTTTTTCAAGATATTAAATAAATGATAATTAAACCAATATATAAAATATATTCCATAATTCATATTAATCACAAAACAACCATTTTATCCATATAAACATATATAACATATGCATCATACTCATTAGTGTTATGTATAGGTGGAATACATAAAACATAGCTTTTATGTCTAAGAAGTTGTCAACAGGAAGTTTTATGGAAATGCATTAGAGGCTTAGATTAGTCCATTTATATAGCTCATCACACCCCTAAACTTAATGGATTTATCATCATTGAGCAATTGAAAGTTTTTACATCTCATGGGCATATAATAACTTGAATTTAAAAGGTTTTGATGATTTGGACCCCTAACTTCCATAAAATCCTCAACAAGCCTCTAACTTATTCCATATCTTATATTTTGTATTCCTATCAACCTATATTTTTCCTACCTAATCAAGAATGGGAAACTAATATAGTGGGGGTTGAAAGATAACGATTATCCAATTCAGTTCCTCCCTCCTTACAATTTTTATATATATGTGAATATTTATGAGGGCTACTTTAAAATTATATCTATTAAATGGGTCTTTCCTTTTCAACTCAATTTTTATCTCATGTCATCTATATATACAAGAATTAAATGTTTTTTGACCAATCTCAATCAATAATGTGAGGTACTAATTTTGGGCTTCAATCTATTCTTTTAAAAACCATTCATCTCTTTCTCATAAGTGAAACCTAATCTTCCTCTATCAAATCAAGCCTAGTGTCCTCCCCTCTAATCATCAAGTCAGTTTATTTTTATTTTTATTGGTATTCCATCAATTCATGACCTTTTTTTTTCATTCACCAAATACAATGAAAAATCCTTCAACAAAACATCACCCACATATAGGTTTGGGTTCCACTCTACATCATGAAGAACAACATAATTATGTATATAAAACTCACATAATTGAATATAAGATTCAAAGATACAACTAAGATACAATTCAAATAATGATGTGGGATCAATCACTAAGTGGGGAAAATCATAATATACCCTCATGAATTGAAACTTTAAACATTGCTCCTCAAGATAAATAGATTAAACTCAAGTAGGTGGCCTAGAATTCAAAAGTTGTTCACTAAATTTTACCATATCCTCCAATCTCTATTAGTCTCATGATTTTCACCTCATTCTCTTGATCTTTCTCTTTCAATACCTTATTTTATTCCTTTTATTGGCTATAATGTCTATGCCACTGAATTTGTATGTCATGAAAATTTTCATCTCCCCTCAAATAAATTTCAAGAAAAATAGTGTTTGGTCAGGGTTCCTTGTTTGGGCTAAAGCAGATGCAACAAATTTCTTAACAATTTGGAAAGTGGTAGGGTATTTTTCTATTAAAAGGAATGCTATAGGTTGTACCATAAATGATTCCATAGACTATGATATAGACTATGTTTTAAGAACCTCCAAGTGTGCACTCTATGATTTTGTCACTCTTGTCAGTGTGTCTAATCCATTTTATTCCTATCATTCTCTGACTTGGCTAAGGAAATAAATTTTCCTAAGAGCTTGCTTTAGGGTTTGATCTTTTGCTTGGTGTGGCATTTTAGGGTTCTCTTGGTCTACCTTTCCCCTTGTATTATCAAATTACTCAAACATATCCTCATGTTCATGTATTTATTCCCTCACATTTCCTTTTGATAATTATGAATAAATGGCTTCATGCTCTAATTATTCAAAACATGAAGATCCAAAGCTATGTGAAGTGTAATACTCTTCTTCACTGTTACTAGTTGTTGGAGTTACTTCCTTCCTAGCCCTTCTCTCTTCTTTAGATGAATCTTCACTGATGTGAATTAGGGATGGGGTTCTTGAAGTATGTTTTGTAGTCATATTTCCCCTCAACTAGTATGATCTTATTCTATAAACCTATAAGGGTTTATATTTTTGTCTTTTTGCAGGTTTTGAATTTGAGGGGACAAATTCTTTCCCTTGTTCTGGTTCCATCTCTTCTTTTTATGATTTTGATGGAGAGGGTGGAATGATAAATTTTATTTTTCTTCTCCTAGGATACACCATACTTTCTTCTACTATAGGTTATATTTATGGTTCAATAACTACCTCATCTTTCTAATGCAAATTCATCTTCTGCAGATATTTCTACTTCATCTTATTATTCATTCTCCTCTTTTGCTTCTTCTTCTTATAAGTTTTCTTATATTTACTCTTCTTCACTCCCTTCCTCTACCTCTTCTTCTGATGACATTTTTAAAAAATCATCCCAAGCTAAACTAGGTCTCATATCTTTGGCATACCATTGGATAATTAATTGAATTAGATAGTGGTGAAACAAATATTTGGTTTTTCCATTTTGATATTATTTTTCCATTCTTCTCAAAAAATTCATCATAAAAATTGGCACATTTACCATTCTATCATGCCTTAGATGATTAAGGAATTAAAAATGAGTTACATTGATCATGGAATGTCTACCCTCATAGGTTAAATATTTGACAATAAACATAGTAACTTTTACCTGTACCTAGGGTAAAGAGGAACAAAGTGTGCCTTGATTTGAAGTTATCAATTGCTCATATCCTATGTAGAATATCTCCATTGTTGTTACATTACTAGGCTTTCTCTCCCATAGCTCCATTATCCTTGGAAGACAAGTTACCTGACTTATCAAGCCTTTATTGACTCTTATCCTCAACCCCTTGATATTAGATTTCTCATTAATAAAGGTGCTAGAAAATTATTTTGAAATGTGATCATTGTACCTAATCAATATTTTAAAATATGTCATACATCCTTCATTTTGAATATATTAGAAACATCTTGATTTGTCCACAATGATGTGAGGTTTGTAGGTTATCTTTGAATAATGTCTTCTCCCATAGTTACTTTATGCTTACTTGTAACAAAAATAACAATAGGATTTTTTAGGGTCTATTAGAGTAGCAATGCATTTTTATTATTTAAAAACCGTTATTACCTTCATTTCCCTATTGATATCTACATCAATTATTTCTTTTGTTGTGTGTGCTTCAGATCATTTAGAATAACAATGAAATCAAATCTCCCCCTAATTACCATGCCACTCATCTATGATTGAAGGACACAATATGTCAAATGCATGGTAAAAATGTATATCATGGCAAAGGATTTTTGATGGAAATGTATTGATTATGATGGGACAAGTTTCCAAAAAGGGAAATGAATTAACATGAGCTAAGCCCATAACAATTAAATACCACTCATAATCATATGTTGACATAGTCATAAATATCCACATAAAATAAAATGTGATTATTTTGGAATAATAAGACATTATTACCTTTACCAAGTTGGTTACCAATTATGTGGATATTTAAAGTCACCTAAAGTGAGTTTTGGTAGTAATAAGACATGTAAAAATTCGATAGAGTAATGATGAGGTGAAAAGTGTATAGAAACCTAATGGTGCTCATTGTTGAATGGTTCTCTATCTGAGGTGTTAAAGGCATGTTGATAAAAGTGTCCATGTGATGATCTCCATGGCTTATGATTTTTTGTAGGAGTGCTAGTTACTCAGATAGGTAAGTGCTTTTAGGAAGAGGATGTTAAGGAATAATTGAAATGTTGAGAGGTGCCTTATAGTAGTTACAATAATCTAGGGGGAAAAATAGTACATATAACTATCCATCTCAAATGACATTAAATATTCAATTATTATTATGGTAATCCCATCATCCTATGGTAACTTCATCTATCTTTATATCAAAGGTGTCCAACTATGATTGATCCTAGAGTGATTGTATCACATCTTTATGTCGTTGGTGTCCTTATTGTAGAATCTTATATTCTTTTAATCTTGTATACTTTCCACCCTATATCATCTATCAATAATTCTATGGAAATTTCCACCTTTTTCATCATTTCCTAGCTTCTTGTAGCATATACTACTCATTATTTAATGTTTACTACTCAGCCTGTAACAATTGCTTATAGCCCATAACAATTGAATTTACAACATGTAGTAAGAAAGATGCAAGTTATAGCTATTAATGGGGAGTTATAGTAGTTTCTCAGGTCTTAGGAAGTGGTGGTAAGCAAAGAGGAGAATGAAAAGTAAATTTTTATTACTTATTTTCTCCCTGTTTTAATCCCTTGGATGATCAATAAACTAATTTTTCATCAAGGATTTTTATACAGACATTGGTTAGCCATTGATTAATTTTCTAACCAAGTCCATCAATAATTCCCAAAGGTTTTTGTTATTAAATTTTTTATGGTGTGTGTGTGTGTGTACACACACACACACACACACACACACACACACACACACACACACACACACACACACACACACACACACACACACACACAGAGAGAGAGAGCTGAGTATTTGATCAGGAAGAATGTTTATTCAAGCCATAGCTATCCAAATAGATGTGTGATTGGACCATCTAATGTGATAAGATCCTTACCCTTTATCCATGGAGAGGAAGGGTAGACTGTAATATCTTTTTGATGTTTGAACAAGATCCTTTATGGACTAAGTGGAAATAAGGGTATGCTCATCCAAAATCTATTATGCAAAGTTTTTTTTTGGAAAGTGGATTTTTGTATAATTTCAACTGATGACCATTGACTAATAATAAAAATCATACTAGGTAAATTGTGTGTAACCTAGTATCTCCATTTTCAAACACCTCCTCTATCTGATAAGGACCAAGCCATGCAGTTCTCATATGCCCTTTGTGGTCCTTATATGTAGAATAAAAAAGTAAGGCCCAATCTCTTGGCTGAAATTATCTTATCTTGATATACTTCTCATGCCATCTGATCTGCTATTGATATACCACTTCTATATGATGTAATGTTTCTCTTTATATTTCATCCAAATCATTCAACTACATGATTTTATCCCTTTATGCTTGTGACAATTCTAGGCTAAGTTCTAAAGTTGTACACAAGGTTTTATGCTCAAATTCTATGGGGAGAATAGGTTTCTTCCCATAAACCAATTCATATGGGGTAAATCTAGTTTTAGACTTCCATGTGATCTGGTATGACCATACTAATTTAGGAATACGTGATTCCCAATCCTTGCATTTCACATTTACTATTTTTATCAGAATTTTCTCTAATTCTCCATTTATAACCTCTATATGTCCATTTGATTGAGGATGATAAGGGGTGGAATTATTATGCCTAATTTGATATTCATGAATAAGGGTAACTATTAGATCAGACACAAATTAAGGCCCTTGCTGAAAATTTGTATCTAGAGAATATTTCCTCATACATAAATTTTGTAACTTTTTCATCTCATGTATGTGATAAGGCTTTCACCTCTACACATTTAGTCACATAATCCATGAAAACTAGCATGTACTCCTTGTTATTGGATTTAGGATCTATTGGTCCAAAAAAATCAATTCCCCATTTGTCATATGGTTTTAAAACCATTTGAGGCTTAAGCAACATCTCATTAGAAGATGTGGGTTTTCCCATATATTGATTGATTGCACTGGAGGGTATATACAACTACATATTTATGCAAGGTATGCCAATAGTAACTTATAGTTATAATCTTGATGGAATTATTATTGCAACAAATGACCCCCATAGGGTTCATCATGACATGCTCTAAGGATGTCAACAACCTCATCCTCTTTTATATATCGATGCATGACTGAATCAGACCCAATGAAAATGAGGTACCCAAAAATCCATGAATATGGACCACTTTTCTCCACTAAATTATGGTTCTATTTTGGAGATAAAAATTTGTGGAAGTAATCTTGTAGCCAAGTAATCAACAATATTTCACACCGAGTGTTAGTGGATAATTCAAAGATATTTTTATTAGGACATGAATTATCTACTATGGGACTTTATTCATTAGATATTAATTGCAATATAAAGTCTAAAATGACATTATCATTACCTAGCATATCAAAAATAGTAATATCAAAATATTGCAATAGAATCATCCATATAATTATACTTCTATTGACTATTGGTTTATTCATTAAATCCTTGATTGATGCATGATCAATATGGCTGAAAACTAGATAACCTATAATATAATGTCTAAATTTGTTAATGTTGTAGACTATATAATTAAATTCTTTATCTATCGCTATGTAATTGAGCTCATCACTTTGGATGTTTTTACTGATAAAATATATGGCATATCTCAAGGACTGATCCTTTTGACCAAGGATGACATCTAGTGTAGTATCATAGGCATCTTTGATAGTATCTATCATGTCCTAAGAAACTTTGAATGTCTCATTGTTTTTTTGGAATTGGTAATTTATTGATTATGATTAGTTTAGAAGGATCTACTTTAATTCCTATAGGCAAGATGTGGTGCCCCAAAATAATGCCTTTAGTCATCAACATGTAGCACTTTTCATGACTTAGGGACAATTGGTTGTTTTGAAAAAATTGGAGGACTTTCTCTAAGTTTTAGAGGGATTATTTATATGTTTCCCCATAGAATGTGAAGTCATCCATGTATATCTCAACACAATCATGGGACATATCATAAAATATGCTCAAAACAACCCTTTGAAAAGTGGTAGGAGCATTACATAAACCAAATGGTGGTACGATGCATGCATAATTACCCTAAAGACATGTGAAATTAGTCTTATTTTGATTCTTATGAGCTATTATAATATGATTATATCTGATATACCAATCAACAAAGGATAAATATTTATTTCTTGCCAATGTGTTAAGTACTTGGTCAATGAAAGGAAGAGGAAAGTGATATTTCTTCATAGCTCTATTTAACTCCCTATAATTGACACAAATATGCCATTCCCCCATTTTTAGGTATAATAAATAGAGATAAAATCCATTGAATATTAAAAATAGGATAGGTAAACCTTGCATCTAAGAGTTTTTGTAACTCAGTTTTGACTATGTCTTTAACAACAGAGTTCATCCTACATTGTGGTTGGTGAAAAGGTTTGAAATCATCCTTGATTTAAATGTGTGGGTATGTAGATTTAGGGGAATACCTCTCATGTCATGATAGTCCCAATAAAAGGATGTTTTTTGGCTTTATAACATGTTGACTAGTTTAGTTTCTTGTTGAGGTTCCAATTTATTATTGATATTAAGGGGTTATATTGAAAATATTTCTACTTATTTGGATAGGAACAACATGGATTCTAAATTACCCAATAATGGGGAATGGTTGAAATGACATGGTATTAGTTGATACAAGGTTATAATATGTCTTGTGGTATCATAATGACATTCTCTAGGAATAATTTTTGTGAGGGGACATGGTATACATTGTAATAGATTATTTATTTATGAGTCAACTTGATAGGTGTTTTGTAGGACATTGATAATGACAGTGTATTATTCCTAACATTTTAGGTATATGCTATAGTCAAGTATGAACAAAGAATGAAAATAAACTTTTTCTTCATCTTCATCTTCTACCCAATAAATTTGATCCATTTTATAGGAAGGTTTGGATGGTGGGTACAACACTCATTTCTTAGTGTTATTATCATTTAAAATTAGCATGTTCCTAGATCTAAAACCAATTTAAGCATCAGTTGTAGCTAGCCATGGTATTCATAGGATAAGGAGATATTTTCATAATTTATATTTAGGTTTTAATATGATAAAATCAGTTGGGTATTTCCATGAATCCATGGTTATGACTAAGTCTTCTATAATCCCCTCTAACTTTATTGTGGATCTATCTGCCATTTATAAAATGGTAGGTGTTGGGAAAACACATTTAAGACCAATTTTATGCATTGTTTCCATAGTCATGAAATTTATGAATGCTCTTAAGTAAATTAAGGTATTTTGTATAAGCTTGAGCTATAAAAATTGACATCACCTACATGGCTTCCTAGATCATAATACTTATTAGGTGGAACTACATTGCCTGGCATAATGTTCGCAAGTTGTCCAACTATTTGGATGATCTTGGGATACTTCCTCTTTCTACCAAGATTATTTAAGCATAATTCATGGAAAAATTTAGTATAGATGGAACTTATTTTATATCCTAAAATAATGAAATTTTAACACAAACATTTTATAATTACATTAGAAAATCAAATTCAGATTTTTGATTTGAATGTTGGAGGTTCAATCTCTTAGAAAAATGAGGGTAGGTAGGTCCTTATTGTGTTGTGTTTGTGTTTGGTTCAGGAGCAATGGTTTATTTAAGTGGTTATGGGTTAGTATGGGTGTTTGGAACCTCTTCAAGGAGTTTTTTTATTATAAATATGTTGGGTTATGGAAGAATACATACTGAACAAAGATGGACTTCATTGATGTCCATTGAGTAAGTTAGATATTGCATTATTTTAGTGTCTATGTCAGTTGAACTAACTTATTGGTGAATTTTGGTACATGTTGCTTGAGCAATTATGGTTACCTAGGAGTTAGTTGAGTGTTATGCATTAAGGCTAGTTGTTGTTATTATTTCAACTATGGCTACTATGGAAATCTAGTATTTTGGTTAAACTAGGGCTGGTTACTTCTCCATGGTTGTTGATATTGGTTGGAAAAAAGGGAGCCATTATTGATTATGAGTATGATTTTATGAAAAATATTTTTATGATGGCTTCTAATTGTTTAGTGTTTAGATATTATGTTGTTGCCAATTTTGAGGCATCCAAGGGTGATTTTAGGGTGGCTACGAATTTTTTAGAGGTTAGGCATTCTATTGTGGTAAATTATGGTCTTGGGGTAGCATAGTCATCTAATAACTAAATCCATACCAATTAAGAATAACTAGAAATTAAGAATTTGAAAATGTAGAATTTGGTGGCATACCTTGATTGGGTGGCCATTATGGCCATTAACTTCACTAAGATATGTATAAAATATGATCTCCATCTCCACAAATTTCATTAAATTTAAATTTTTTAGTATCTTGATTTTTTATGCTATCTAATTTTACACAAACATCATGGAATTTATAGTCTAATTTATTTTTATGATAGTCTATATAATAAGTTTCAAGTCCTACTCTGTTTCTTTTGATTCTTCCTTGTGTGCAACATTTTCATTTGTATGGCCATGTGATTAATAATATCTTACTTCATATACTTAAAAAAATTACTTACCTCTATTCATGAGATTCCATTTGTAGTTGGTGAAGGAAGTATCTTATTGCTATAGGTTTTGTTCATTGTTGACCTTGAATAATTCTTACATAGAAGGGTGATCTCATCAAATGGCAATTGTGAGACATCTCCACCACTCATTACGTCTAAGACTTCTAATCTATCTTATTTAATTCCATTCAAGAATATCAATTTGAGATAATTTTAATTTAATATGAGCTTCTTAGATTTTTTGTATATTGAACATAAACCATTTCATGTAATCATCTAGTGATTAATCCTCTTTTTATGACATTCATAAAATGTCATGTCTCCTATAGTTATTTCCTTGATAGTAGTCCTGATATTTGGAAATAAAAATTTCCTTCATATCCATCCAAGTGGAGATTGTATCCTTCCCTATACCCATAAACCATATAAGTGTTGCATCTTTGAGTGTTACCAAAAATAACTTCAACTTTTGAGCATCTTAGTTGTATTCATAGTTACGGAATACGACATCAAACTTAAAGAGAAACATATCTAGGTCCTCATTTTCCTTTCTCATGAAATTAGGTAGGGAAGAACGAGGAATATTTTTCATAGGTGAAATTACCTTGGGGGTATTGATGGTAAAGTCAAAGGTTGCAGACTCATTGATAATGTCTTATTCTTGATGATCCCCCATGAACTTTTTGACTACATGTAGACTAATAGTGTTTGTCACTCACTCTTGAAATTCTTCCTCAATCTCTATAATCCTCGATGAATAATAAATTGAAAGTTTTGGCTTCTTTATAGGAAAAGAGTGTCTCCTAGATGGAGGTGATGGAGTTGATTTTCTTTAAAATCTTGTTAGAGGTTCAACAAAGAGCTCATCTTGTTCATGAAATTCAATAGGTTGTGTACGTTTGATATCTCTTTTGGGGTAGAAGGGTTTCAAATTATCTTTTATAAAGGAGTTTGGGCAAGGGTTGAGGGAAATAAATATTAGACTCTTGAGTGTGGGGTGGCCAAATAAGAACCCTCTGAAATGGTGTAAAGGTGTTCTTCTTATGACTATGGAACTCCTTTTCCTAATGATTATTGGTATATTTTACTATTTCAACAAATAACTCCTCTATTGACATCTTCTTTAGCTATTCTGATGACAACTATGGATTGTCTATAGACATTTAATTACGACTTATAGTTATTGCAGGTTTTGATTCTATTCTTATAGCAATAATCAACCATTTAGGTAAGAATGTACCCAAATTGTCTCATTACCACTACATGTAAATAAATAACTCTCCTTATCTATGCTTTTGTTTATCCTATCCTACATAGTGTTAGTATAACATGTGTTTTTAGGTTTTTCACTAATATGATTTTGTAGAAATTGAATATTATGCCTATAAAGCAAGAAATGTAAACTAGGAAAATAATAATTGTAAGCTAAGAAAATAGGAAAGTTTAAAATAGAAAAGTAAAATCATTTATCAACTTGAAGAAACAAGTGTTTTGACACCTTCCTTGATAATGGTGCCAAAATGATGAGCAAAATTTAACCACTAATTAAACTGACATAGATCAATCTCTATATGTAAAACCTTATCAATCAATAAGGTAACCACTTAGTTTATGAACTTTTCTTCCATCACTAATTATCAACCTACAATGTATTAAGCTTGATAAGATGTCAAAATTGTATGTGCAACACTAGTTCGTTCATTGAGATTTATTGATTGCAGATAGGTAACACACCCTTGCATAAAGAAAATTGTATAAATTAAAAGTACAAGAAAGTAAATCACACTTTGAAATAGTTGAATGATAAAATAAATTGAAATAATTATGTGGAAGCTTCCCTTAATAAATTGAATAACATTCACACTAATCACTATTATGCAAAAATTAACTCATAAACCTTAATTCACACATGCAAAATTTAGAAGTAAATAAATGAATGCTTGCACACAAACTAATAACTAATCTAATGGATCAGGGTATTCACTACAATTCCTTACAAAGGGACCTCCTTGGTTGTATTTTATTTCCAATCCTTCCCTTGGATAGTAAAAGATTTTACTTCAAATCACTTTATTGCATTAAAAATCCTATAGCAATTAAATATTGCTACAACCAATATTATAAAAGATAACTTGATATACTTTAGCTTATATTCATTCCCTAATTTTATACTACCATTGGCCTATGTCCTTCTATATTAAATACAAGGGCATGGTTTTTTTAACCATAAAATACCCAAGCTAGGAATACAAACAAAATTTTGGAAAGCAATTGGTCCATTCTAAATACGAGAATGTTGCCAATAATGGTTGTGAGAAGAAAACATAATGAAAGATGTTCTATTTCATGGTTGTGATGAAAAAGAGATATAATCTAGTAAGGATGAACCATTGTCGAAACCTTCAGATATATGTTATTCATGGTCCTATATTGTGATATCCATTCCTTATCTCCATCAACCACTCAACAATAGCCAAAGATGTCATTACAATGACTATAGGTTGGAACAGTTGTTACAGGCTAGTCATGGTAACATACATGTTTTTATGGGCTAATGACTACCAGTTTTTATTACTCCATTTGTTATGAGTTAGCTTTCCCTAATTTTTATGGGTTGACACTACCTAGTTGTTACAAGCTAGTATTCTTTAGGATCTATGAGTTAATACTTAGTCATGTTTGCTCAATATCTTAAACACATGATATTAGAATTAAACCAATATATCAAATATATTCCATAATGCATATTAATAACAAAATCAACTATTTTATCCATATAAACATAAAAAAATATATGCATTATATTCATTAGTGATATTTATAGGTGGAATACATAAAACATAGCTTTTATGTCTAAGAAGTTGTTAATAGGAGGTTTCAAGGAAATGTATTAGGGGCTTAGATTAGACCATTTATAGAGTGCATCTATGATTATATGGTATAACTGATAATGCCCCCATGTAAAAATTAAATATTCTTATCTTAGTTTTCATTAAAAACATTTTTTTCCTTAAAAACCATTACAAATAAAACAAAATCATTTTTCCAGAATGATTTGGTTGTCGTCGTACACTATGGAAAATTTTCAAGTAATAATATTTCCTATTTTAAAAGCTATGAAATTAATTTAGCTACTTGATAGACCATAGGCTATTTTTAAAATTTATCTAATGTTTGTAATTTGTAACTTTATAAAGCTTTTAAAAATTTAAAACTTTTAATATTAAAAGGGCCGTATATTTTTATATGTACAAAAATTTATAAACTAAATAAAATAAAACATTATATTTATGGTATTCCTACTGCAACTCCATGCTATTCACCCTTCATGTTGAGTTAAGTAGATAATATTAATTAATATATAATGAAGATATATCCTTATACCATGCCCAAGGCCATTCCTTTTTTGTAATTTAATACCCTCATGATTATATTCTTGTGCTTCTACTATTTCTCTAAGCTTCTAACATTTCATACTTATGCTATTATTTGTTTCACTTCCTTTGATTTTTGATGGCTTTGTATTTGTGGTGGTTATCAACTTTTATTTAGGCTGAATATTTGAAGTGGATTTATTCTTATGATTTTATTTTTTGATGTTACACCTCTACTGCCTTTGAATGCCACTTATGCTACACAACAACAATAATAATATGGGTTACACTTTGGGAAGTTGGACTCCACATAGTTTCAAAGATTGGTGGGATCAATGTTTTGTTTTAGTATTATACACATTTGCACCTTTATCACATGAAATATTATTGTTCTCACCTTATCCAAGGAAGATAATTGACTACTTATATGCCAAGTTTGTATTGTCCTTCAGATTTATAGTTTCCTTTCTCGATAACAAATTCTATTGATTCTTTTGTAGCATAGGCTGATATAAAATTATGGAAAGAATTCTTATCCATAATATGTTGTTCAATATATCTAAAATTATGGGATTTAAAACAATAATACTCTCATTGTTTTCTCTGTTTAATCTAAAAATGTAGCCAAAATATATCTTATTCTCACTCAAACTTAATCATTAAAAATTAAATATCTTAATTAAATATAAAATTACATAGGTCTAAGATCTTACTCTAATACGAATAATGGAAAAATTTAATCCATGTTAGGATAATTTATATTGAAACATTATCAAATATATATACAAATATGACATCCTAATGTTTAGGACATCTTTTTATATATTACCAAGAAATCATCATCTCTCCTACAATCAATCTTATATCCTAATCTTTATGTGAGTTGTTACAACAACTTACATATACACACAATTTTTTTAATCTTATTACCAAAATTATATTAATATAATATGTTGGAATAACATTATAAATATCTAATACTCATCCAAGTAAATGATGAATAATTAGTTGGTAAATGTCTGAAGTATGTAATTCATTATGCGCATAATTTTTTTCAATGAGTTTGTCAAGTAGAGAGGCATAACCAACCATTCATAAAAGCCATCCATGGTTTAAAATACATTTATATAACTTTATTTAGGATGTAATATACCTAATAATAAATTAAATTTAGGTAAATCTTGGTGAAGTATTACACATCTTAGAGATGGTCTAAAACATCTTTAATGCAGGAGAGTGGACAACAAAAAATCACCATTATCTTGTTGAGAAAATAATAGTCAATTAAAAAAGTATCATGTAGTAATTTTATTTTGTGTGAGGATTATCATATTTTTATAAGGAGAAGAGCTTAGTCTTATCTTTGTTTGATAAATGATCTCCTAATTCTAATGCTAAAATTCATCATTATCCTAATTTATTAAAAACTTACATGATATTTTTATTTGGAGGTGACTCCAAATTTTTTATTATGTAAACCTTGAAAAATATGGTCCACTTTGTGGCTTTGCATGATATGTACCATCTTGAACAAACATATAAGTCTTAAAAGTAATATGTCATAGACCTTTAATGGTGTGACATAAGAAATTTAATCAATCCTCCATAGGCTTTAATTCATACTTAAAATTACATTATTGTCGAACCTAAATATCCTTTTTTTGCTAGAGACATCTAATAGTATGGATGAGGATATGATTTAGTGGTGGGGTTTAGGCATTTCACCACATTTTAGGGATTATGTTCTTTTGGCTCCCTTTACCAATGATGACATGGATTCATTTTGTTATGATCCACACTTATAATATTTGATGTATAATATAATGTCGATCAACACACCATAATAGATATTGGTGGGCCAAGATGCCCAAATATTTAATATATGTAGAAATAGAATAATACCCTTAAGGTAGGGCAACACCATAAAATATTCCTTTAACAAGGAATAACTCCACAATGTATCTTTGAGGGGACAGCCTCCAATATCCTCTTATAATATAAGACTCAACACTTCCTTGATTGTTTTACAATGATATTTACCTCCTTTATATAAACCTCTATATAACTAATAATGGATGAGTAACCTCCTAATCCCAGTGTAGGTTGGCCATTACCTAATTCACTAATTCTATAAGTTACTCATTTATCCCAATATATTAGACCCATATAACTAACTAAGGGGATGTGTGCCACATGTTGGCATCTCCATCAACCTATATAGATTAATATATCTTTTCCCTAGGTACATAACATTCCTTCTATTTCTTACATGTTTCATCCCTAAAACATAAGAAGAAACTAAATAAGGAGTGCGCTTCAAATCATTACACACTTGTCTCCATCATCAATAATCTAACCATACATATGTGATCTTGGTAGGTGATAACTCTCTAACCTTGCTTATAAATTCTATTGTGGTACTCTAATTCCATTCATGATCATAACTATACTTGTTTTCCATGCATAATTATTCCTCATTTGATTCCCTGTAACATATTCCACTGCACTACTATGATTCCATTCATGACCATAGTAGTTATTATACCATGCATAGTCATAGCAATGTCCCCATTGATTCATGTTCCATATGTCACTACACTACTATGATTCCACACATGACCATAGTAGTTATTTTTTGGCTTTCGTGCATAGCCATAGTGATTACTCCATTGATTCCTTGTGAAACCATAGTCATTGATACATTAGTTTCCTATATAGTAAAAGTGATTGTTTTTATGATATTCCCTCACATGGATACATGATTTTTTCCTCTCATGATGGTGTGGGTGTCTATATATCTTAACTTTTTCGAATTCTTTGACCTTTTCAACCTTTTCTTCTATCACTTCCACCTTTTGGTTTAGTGGTTCCTTTGTTTCTTGAGTAGATGATGTGTTATTTACTTGTAATATTTCTTCATTTGAATCTTCCACATGCTCTTATTCACTTGCTTCAATCTCATCTTCATGATCTACCTTGATTATTCTTTATGCCTTTCCAACTATGATATCTTATAGATTGAACTTATTCTTCCTAGACCAAAACTTTATGAACTTATTATAAACATTAATATTGATTTTTACCAAAGTCTCTAACCATGGATATCCAAGAACCATATACACATCATCCATATCCAAAGCATAAAAATATGAATGTAAAACATATTTATCTATAGTGAGATTTGAATCTTCAAAAACTTGAATATTATTGAGCCTCCTTGATATTGCTTACTTGAACATGTAGATGTTGAGCCACATCTATGTTGATGAAGTTATACTTGCTGCTAGGTTTTATGGACATAATGACCTTCTTCTTTTCTATGCATCCATGAAACTAAAAAATTGACTCTGATTTATTTAGATCCAAACTATTCAAACCCTTATCATCAAATCCTTCTTCTTTCTCTTAGAGATATTCTACCTCTCCTTTTGTACAATATATATTCTCCTCATCATCATTATGTGTGATTTCTTCTTCATCATCACTTTCAATTTCCTCCTCATTGGCATTATTTTCTTCCACTAATTTTTCTTCTTCACCATCTCCATTCTTTTCTTCATTACCTTCCTCATCATCCTCTTCTTCTTTTTTTGTATTTTTTTATATTATACCCCATCGATCTATAAAAACATGCTCCATTTCTTCCCATCATTTTAGTCCCAGCTCATCCCACTAAAGTGTTGTAGGCCCATAAATAAAATTGTATAAATGTCTTTGACACCATATTGTTCAAACATTATTCTCCTTAAAAATCATCCACCATTCTCTAGCATCAATATCATCCTCCCTTGAAAATACTTTTAACTTCATGATTCACAAAAACCAGGGTTATGAAAAAACCCTAAAATTTTAGTAACTCATGCAAAACTGATCCAAATAGTCAAAAAAATTTACTACATATTCCATGTATGATAATGTAACTTTAGTAAAAATTATGAAAAAAATACAAAAAATTTGGCTTATAGTGTGACTCTATGAAAAATCATAAAATCGTAAACAATCACCCAAAACATTTCAAAATATTTTGAAATGTTGGTTATACTTTCTTGTATGTTGTTATAATACCAAAAAACAAATTTTTTTTTAAAAAAAAAATCCTTATATTTTGGTAGATATGATGAATTTTTTACAAACCCTAAAATATCAATAACTCCCTCAAAAATGATCATAAAATCTCCTTGTTTTACTATGACTTCCTTAAAGTATTATTCATCTCCAATCAAAAAATTGTGCAAAAATTCATGACTGATTTTAATATATTAACAATTCCACAAAAGTAGGATTTCATCCCACACAAATTACCCAAATCAAAGCTCTAATACCACTTATTATGATCCACACTAATAATATTTGAAATATACAAAATCTAATGTATATCAACACAACATAATAGATATTGGTGGGCCAAAATGCCCAAATATTAAATATATGCAGAAATAAAAGAATACCCTTCAGGTAGGGAAACACCATACAATACTCCTTTAATAAGGAATAAATCTATAATGTCTCTTTAGGGGGATAACCTTAGATATCCTCTTATAATAGAAGATTCAATACTTACTTTATTAATTTACAGTGATATTTAACTCCTTTATATAAACCTATAAATAACTAACAATGGATGGGTAACCTCTTAATCCCAATGTAGGCCAACCATTACCCAATACACTAATTCCATAAGTTACTCATTTATCCTAATGTATTGGACCCATATAACTAACTAAGGGGATGTGTGCCACATGTTAGCATCTCTATCAACCCATATACATTAATATATCATACCCCTAGGTACATAAAACATGGACCATTAGCTAGAAACTTTGTATTAAAGATGCATTCTCTCTCCTCAAATGTGTCTATAGAAATGGTTTTAGTCCCTAGATAGGTTAAATCTATACACTGTTCTCATTTTATATAAATCTTGATATATATTGCACCATCAAAGTTTGTTCTACAAAAAATTCATAATCATTGTGTGAGCTTTTGTGGTGTTTATGGAACCACTTGTCACCTTGGGTTTTATTTCCTTTATCTGATGTCAAAGGAAATAGATCCTTCTGATGTTGCACAAATTCATATTAATGCTCTCCTTTATGCGATAATTTTTGCTTCTAGATAGGGGTTTTCATGGAATATCAGGAGTGGGATGGATTTTGCATGTATAATTAGATAAAGAAGAAACCTTTTTCTTTATCTTGGCCCTGGCTTTAATCTTGGTGGTGTTATAATATGCTTTCCCCAATGTGTTGAAAGTTAATAAATTGAACTTTACATAAATATAAAGTAATATTACGATGATTTACTTTAACATATTATGTTAATTCATTTTGGTCTCACACAAATGTGTGATGTATTCATGGAATTTATTGGTTTAGTCTTGCACCAAATTTTATTTAAGTTGGAATAACCACTTAAAATGTATGTGCACAACCTCATAGTTCTTGAGGGGGTAATATTTATTATTCATAACACTAAAAAATGAATTTAAAAGTCTCAATGGATAAGTCTTTCTCACATTACACGTTGAATGTTTCCCACAAATGGGACACTAAAATGGACATCTTCAACATTGTGAAGGTGATATTCTTTGAGTATGTGAAGCGGTAAACTAACACATAACCTTCAATTTGTCAAAAGCGACTATCCAATGTTGTGGCATTGATTTTACCTTTGAACACTATATTTTCAATATTTATTTTTAAATTTGAAAGGGACTTGATGTTGAGATAGTGGATGCATAAGTCACACAATAAGGATTCACTTGATGTCCAAGCTGTGTCACGATTTTAAAAATCCATCCAAATAATTCAATTTGTTTCTCCTTGAGGGATTTTTGAATGATTTTCTATACATCTAAGACATCTTAGATAATTTATTATAAAGGTTAGTCATATTACTCTTGCTATGATGTTCTTTTAGTTATTGTGAAAGAAAATCCAATGGATGTCTTTATTTAAATTATGGAAATCACATTTGTATAGGCATATGAAAATGATTGTTTTGATACCAATTATTTAAACCATAGGTCACAAGATAGTGGCATGTAGAACAAACTTATAATTTAACTATCAAATTACAAGTCATTAAACATGCAATGTGAATATATTACAATAGTAAACACAAATAATTCAAATGCATAATAGTGAAACTTATATTCAATGAGAGAGAATAGTGTAACTTATATATGTGTACAACATTTAAAAAGGCTTAGAATGAAGATTCTCATGAAAAAAGAGGGGGAATCTATTCCTTAATAATTTTCCTTAAGATGCCATGAAATTGCATATGTCAATTTAAAGTTAGATACTTAGGACATGCTAGCGTTCATGCTTATGATCTCTTATAATGTTGATCCGTCAAGGTCAAATAAATTATAATAGATACATTTTTACAATAAAGAAGTTAGCAAATGGAATGGATACTAAATGGTTTTCATTATTCTTGAATGAAAATCCACATTAATGTGGGTGTGATGGTTAGACTTTTAGCATCATGGTTTTCTAACAAATTGATGCAGAAGCATCTAAGGGTTCGTGCAATCTTGAATCAACCAAAATAGAGTGGTGTGTTTTCATTTTTATGTTCTCTTGTTTTATTTGTGTGAGATTTTTATCCTTTAACATGATGTTGTAAAAGTATCCCCTTATAGAAGGAAAAGTTTAGAGATCATTTGTCTACTTCTATCAATCTACATGACTATTAAGACACCTACATTTGTAAACAATGATTATCCAATGCAATGAATAATTATATTGTGAATTTTTTGAGGCTATAGAACTCAAAAATTAAAAATAACACATTAAATTTAAGCTAATTTTGAGATATAGTGCTAAGTTACCATTTTTTTATCAACTACATCATCTATCTAGTCTATGACACTTGGAAAGACATTATTTAACTTCATAGTGAATTTGATTTCATTTTTTTTTAGATTATATTAATGTAGACACTAGAAAATTGCACACAATAGTTCTAATTGTCAAAATGCCTTAAGACCCCTAGAGGATCCTTAGTTTAATTGACCACCTAGTTAAACTAATCCATCAACTTACTAACTTAACATTTAACCAAATCTTTCAACCCCCACCTTGACCAATTTACCTTCGATACTTGACCATCGATGGTTAGCCTAACCATCAACAGTTAGCCTAACCATTGATGGTCAAATCTCCTCACCTCCTCAACTTCCTAACACATTAGCTAGTTGTGTATGAGATAATGAGGCATCATTTAATACATTTGTCTTACATGGTGCTAATGAACTTCCATGCATCATGATCAAAAAAATCACCTACTAGGGAACCTTCCATCCTCCATCTCTCTTTTCCTATAAAATGAGGGGAGTGGGAGGTGAAAAGGCATCAATCACTAGATTTATCAAGCATTTAGGTATTCAAGCTCTCCAGCATCCAGTCTTCTTCTAGAAACTCAACATTAGCAAAAGAGACCTGAAACTCTACCAAATTTGCTTTTGAGGTCAAAGTACCATTATTCTAGTAGAATTAATTTAATCTTCAACTATCAACCAACTAATAAGTTATAGGTATATCAGTACCTTAGCATTGTTATTTCAAAATTTTAACCTTCTTAACCTGATCTAACCTATCTACATCCTATTTCCTCTCCATTGGATCCTCAACAGAACCTCTGTCTTCCCATCTATTTATTTTTCAATTCCTTTTTGATAACCTTTAAAAACACATAGGAAACCACTGATAGTTAGCACAACTACCGATGGTTACCCAACCACTAATTATTAGCCCAACCACTAACAATTCACCCAACCACTAACGGTCACTGTGGTAGAAAATAACAAGTTATTTTTAGCCACTTAACCCCACCCAAACCTAAATATCTATGTTCCTACTTTTTCACAAACTCTTTTTGATTTTTTCTATGTATTTTATTACATTTATCTCATGTAAGTACCTTACTTTATCATTTCCAACTTGATTTTTATTAATAGTGGATTGAAAACCTCTTAGAAAGCATATGCTTCTTGGATCTAGCTCATGCTAAGTAGTCCACTTAACTATCTTACTAATGATCCCCTTTGGCAGTATGTTCTTATTTGCAGTTTATTCCTTCCTAGCCAAAGAGGAGTTCTCCATCATCATCTGGATTACACGTGCATCACCAACTAGGTATTTATACCACACCCCAATTACTAGTTTCTTATCTTATTCCAAAATAAATAAATGAGAAAAAATTAAGAGAAACATTTTGGCACACTTGGTGGGACCCTAGCATCATCTAGGTGCCCTTTCTTTCTTCCTTAATTCTATGCTCATTAAATGAAACGTGAAATTTATTTTGGGCTTAAAATAAACATTGCATTACATTGATTGATTACTTTCTTTATTTCACCTAGTAACTTAGAGGCAAAGTAATTAATCATAGTTATCACACTTGTTATCACACACTTATCCAAACCACACAATCAATCAATACATGAAAATAAACTTGAGACAAGGCTCGACTATGATTTTATCACCTATCAGTCAACCTTACCCTTTCTCAGTAATCCCAATTAGAGGTCATTACCAAGGGAAGAACCAACTTAGCTCTTTAGTTGAGTATAAATTCTAAAATTTAGTATATCTTAGTTAAACACCTGACACCCTTATCGCTGTAGTTTATGAAATGAGGGTGTAGGCCCCAATACCAAGCCATGTACTAAAAATCAATATATATTTCTCTCTTTAAGACCTAAACATAGCCTAAAACCAAGCTTATATTTCCTCTTTTAGTACCTGATCTACAAGCTAACTTTATTCTTCACACTTTCTAAGGCATAAGCCAAAAACGATCTAAAAAGAATCTTAAGTTTAAATGCACTATTAGTGTATGTTTGGATTGCCTTGAATTATTTTCCGTTTACTTACTTTTTGTTTGAGGTGTGAGTTTTCATCATTCCTTTCTTATTTTCTCACATGGTCTTTACTAAACAATAGTTTAGAAACTAAACTAACCAAGGACCACTTTCCTCTTCCTCTTCCTCCTTTATAGAATATACTTCAGATGCCAAGGTTTCTCCTCCTCATTCTCCCCCTCCTACCATGCCATAGATTATTGTTGAGGGTGATGCATATTTCACCACATTCCTTGATAACAACCCCGTATCCCTTTGACACTACCTTGATACCTTATCTCATTGCACCCATGTTGCTTCGGTTCCTCCCACAGATCCACCTTTTAGTATGCCTCCCCATCTATGGGTTGAGTTAATTCCTCCCAACCTTCGATCACCAAAGTATCCTCTTCCATGAATATCCCATACACTACCACCACCGAAACCCAATCCAACATTCCAACCTCTAACTAAAATCCTCCTATGCCAACCAACACCTCCAACATAGGAGTAACCTCCCCTTTTATCACTCATGCCTTATCTATTATAGGGGTATCTTTTACCCTTATTTATACCATTCCTCTTATTACTACCAATCCATGAATTTCTACCCTACTCAAAAATTTGGTACTTTATATACCTCCTACCCTTCCACCCATTATCACTAGATTTACCACCTAACCTCAACCTACCACTTTAACCATACCTCCAAACCAACCCATGTACATCCCTCAACAAACACCTATAGCATCTTACCAATATGTTCCTAATCAACAAGGATACATACCACCCTCTACCTAACCTTTTGTGCCCACATACCAATATGGGGCACCATCCCAACCTTTAATGACTAAATAACAATATGCGGCACCTTCCCAACTTTCCACCTCTTATCCATACATTGCAACCACCCAATATCAACCAAACCTACTACCCAACTATGGATCTCCTCAACCTCAAACACATTTAGTTAAGATGTTAATGGATAAAATATCGACTCTTGAATCATCTATTTATGGAGCTCATAACCTTCTATCTTATGATCAAATTTGCAATGAACCCATTCATTCATCTATACCTATCTAACCTTATCCTCCTTAATGGGAATTACCTAATTTTTCCATGTTTAAAGGCAAGGAGGACCCCCAACAACATTTGAGATCATTCTTTCATTCTTTCTATTTAATCACATATGATGATGCTCTTCTTCTCCATACCTTCCCCATGTCCCTATCTGGACCTAACTTGGATTGGTATAATGCTCTTACCAAGCACTCTATCTTCTCCTTCTCTCAACTAGCGCAAATATTTTTATATCATTTTTTAGTTAATATATCTAAAAAGGTTTCCATTACTAACCTTACATCATTAGGCAATTCAATGATGAATCAATTGCTGATTTTGTAGTTAGATGGAGAGGTCTCATTAATGAACTTTATTTTTCATTACCCCAACCTAAACTAATTGAAATCTTTTCTAGAGGTTGTGCCAAACATATTTCTCCAACTCTTTAGGTTAAAAATTTTAGAGCCTTAGATGAGGTATTTACCATGGCATGTAAACTTGGAATTAGGGCCATTGATGAAGGGAAATTAAAATTGAGAAACAAGAATTCCAATTTTAAATCAAATGACCCTTCTTTAAATAAAACTACCAACCCATCAAACCATCCCAACACCAAGATAGAGGTAAATGCAAACATGGTTGTCTTAAAATCCACTCCACTTCCAAACATCAACCAACCAAATCAAACCAACTATTCCAACCCATCAAACCAACAAACTCGTAACCAAAGTCAAACCACTCCAAGGAAATATACTCCTATAGGGGAATCATATGATTCAGTTTTGAATAAACTACTTAAAGTTAACCTCATCTAACTTCCTCCTATCAAACCACCCCAAAAATTTTATGCTTCTCACCTCACACCTGGATGGTACAATGAAAATTATCTATGTGCCTTCCATCATGTCATTGGACATGATGTGAGTCAGTGCAATACCTTTAAATTTATTATCCAAAACATGATTGACAAAGGTAAACTTACATTAGATAATCCCAATGTACCTCCAAATCAATCATTAGACATCTTTTAGAAACCTTTCCCTAACCATGCACCTTCCACTAACCATTAAAACAACCAACTAGGATCATCTCATGATCATGAGGCACACACGGTTAATATTGTTACAATTGAACCTATTGTTGAGAAAATCATTACCTTAATTGTTTCTTATTTCACCTCACTTATTGAGGTGGTGGAATCTTCTTCTATTACTTTAGACAACCAAACAAAGAAAGAAACCCCCTCTCTTTCAAATAAAAAAGCCATTGATCCAACCAGCTTTCCTTTGGTATAAATACCAAAGGAGGTAACCATTACATTAACCACTTCTTCCTCCAACCCACTTATGAAAGTGGTGTAATCACTACTCTTTCCTTTAGACATCCAAACCAAGGAAGCAACCACCTCACTTTTTTCATCTGAATGAACCACACCCTCCTTACCTACCATAAAACCAACCACTCCTTTGGAAACCAATCCAAAGGAAGAGATTATCTCCTCTATTCTTTCCATAGAGACACCATCTTCCTCAACCATTGAGACTTCCACCCAAGACAAAGGTGAAATAACTATTCCTTCATCTCAACCTATGGGTTTAATATTTGAAACTAATAACCATGGAATCAAACCCATATATAAACCCTTTTTTTATATTTATTCAAAATCTAGAGTTTACTTCTCAACCCAATCTAGATAGGGCCACCTTTTGGCACCGTCTTGGGCTACCTTACCAAAATAAATAAGAACCTTTAACCTCACTTACATCCACCCTCAAACCCATCATTACCTCAATCCCATATTTAGATACTTCTTCCTCACAAATAAGAGGGAATAATCCATCCCACCTCAATCTAAAATCACTAAATCACCCTACACTTCAAACAAACCCATCAAGAATCTAGGAATGCTCTCTACCCCTAGCTTGGCTCATCCCTCTTTGAAGTTGGATTTAACCCCATAAAGTCCACTAAATGAATCTTTGATTAAACCTATCAAAAACGTGGAACCACCCAAACTATCTAAAACCAGACCCATACCACCCCCTTCTCTTTTACCTTCAATTTTAGGACCTCATCCATCTACTATCCCCGTTACCTATTCCTCCTCTAGAAAACCTTCGCCTTTTATTTTACCTATAGCTACCTCTATCGAGACAACAAAATCCCCATCATTATTGACTAACTTATCCACCTCTACCTTCCCACCTATTACCAAACCTTCACCCTCTACCTCTAAATCCTTCAAACCAGCCCTAACCAAATAATCCCAAATGAAACCACCCACCAAAACCATTCCACCACCTCCAACTTCCATGGTAAATCCTACTCCCAAGAAGGCTTTCACTCCTAAAACCAAAGACCCAACACCCTTAACACCTTTGGTCTAATCTTATTCAACCATTCTACAAAGGTTGTTACAAACCTATTCTTTAACTTTAACACCCATCAAACCTTTTGATCCTTCACATCTTAAACTTGTATTGTTTAATGATAATTTGATTTGCCTATACCATAGGACACTAGGACATGATATGAATAACTACAAAGCCCTCCGAACACTTGTCCATAACCTTTTAGATGAAAATGATCTATTATTAGATGAACCTCCTTTAAACCTTTAACCTAATCAAACACCAATTTAATCTATCTAAACAACAATCCAACCTACCCAACACTTACCCACTCTCACCTAAAAATGATGAGGAATTTAATCAACAATCCAAACTAAAATTTATTCTTATCAACACCATTTATATGGTTACCTGATCTTGAGCCTAACAAAAAGATAAGGGAAAATCTAAAGTATCCATACTATGGACATACCCTTCAAACCCATAACCTTTAAACCATACCTAAACACATTTGCCATTATGAAAACCCAAAGTATCCATCTTGGGTGCATCCCCTTCCAACCCTTCCAAATCCATTTAGCGTGTAATGTTGAAACAACTTCACCAAATTCTGGTGAAGATGAGATTATATGAATTAATCAACACCTCACCACCTCATCATTAAACATTGATATAATTCTACAATCCATTGAGGTTCAAATCAAATATCCTCAATGCGTTACAACCTTTATCAAGGCCCTTCAAGTTTCCACCCTATTCATATTTAAGGATTCATAAATACCTTCTATGAATCCCAAGGATCTTGATCCTCCCCTCTTTATCACAACATACATCAACCAAACCCATCTCAAGAGGGTGATTATTGATGGAGGCGCTAGAATCAACATTATCTCTTCCCATGCCTACAACCAACTTGACTTTCCTTAGAACATCATGTTTGAAACTATAGTAGTTCTTCACTTTTTCAATGACACCATGGCCACTACCTTGGGAATAGTTGTTCTTCATATTCATTTGGGACCTCAAACCATTCAAAACTCTTTTACATTGTAAAGGGTGAGTTCTAATACAACATTTTACTTAGATGCCCTTAGATCTATGACATGAGTTGTGTCCCTTCCACCCTACATCATTGCATCAAATTTGAGCATGAAGGTAGTGTTATCACCATACCAACTAACCCTAGTCCCTTTGCATCTCGCAATATGACATACCAACCTAATGATGTTCTTCTTCATCGACCATCCACTTCACCACTAACTACCAATAACTCCACCCCTATAGTTGATAAAGCTTTTACAAGATCTTCCATCCCTTCTTCACATATTCCCATAGAGGACCCCTTGAAACCAACATTCCAATGTCTCTCACTTGGGGAATACCATCTTTTAGCCTTAAATGATTTCCCCACTCTTTAGGAGTATAAAAACCTCACCCATGATCCTATTTATGACCCTAACATCAAAACCATCATCCCTTTTGGTCCACTTAATCATCAAACCAAATTCATTTATGGGGGACTCAACCATCCACTTGTTTCTACCTCTACTACACCTCATATCCATTCATTCACATTTGAGTTCTCTTATCTCAACAAACTCATATTTTCTAAATATTACCTTTACCAGTGTTCTTGGAAGGGGTTTAGCCTTGACATTTATGATAGGTACCTCATGAGCTACCCATAATCAAAACCCAAAAATATCATGAGTTATTTAGCCTTGGTTTCATACCACCAAAATAACCCACCTCACCTAAATCCATCGCCACCATCGATGAGGATGTCCCATCTTCACCAACCCCATCTTCCTTAAATTCTAAAGACTCTGATATCATCCCATCTAACTTTTTAAATCAATGTCATTAGTTTTTCCCCCTTGACCTATCAAAAATATGATTGAACTAAAACCCTTCCTCTCATCCATCCTAAGATGGTAGAAAAGGATTTTATTACCATTAACACCATCCAACATCAAGATGATGATTCCATTCTCAACTAACTCAGTGCATTGGAATATTTTATCCATAAATCTCTTCCACCTTAGAGCCAAACCATGTTGAATGAATCTACCATTGATGTCAACTTGGGAACTTCAGATAACCCTCACATCATCAAGATTAGACAATCTTTAAATCCCATAGAACAATAGGATTACCCTTCCTTCTTTCAGGACCATATCATAGCATTTTCTTAGTCTTATCAAGATATGTTTGGGATTGACCCTTCTATTACTCTCCATAACATTGTCACTCATCCTAATGTTAAGCCTATTAGATAAAAGCTTCATAGGATGAACCCTTGCATCACCCTCCTTGTAAATGAGGAGCTTCAACACCTCTTATTTGTGGACTTCATCTAACCCATTTATTATCCACAATGGGTTTATAACATAGTTATCATTACCAAACATACAGGGGAATTTTCCTTTGTATCAACTTTCGTGACCTCAACCTTGCTTGCCCAAAGGATGAATTTCCTTTAGCTAACATTGACCAACTCATTGATCTTACAGCTGGACATGAGATGTTATCTCTCATGGATGGTTTATCAGGTTATAATCAAATCTTGATTGCTCCCAAAGATCAACATAAGTTCTCTTTCATCACCCCATGGGGAACCTTCTACTATAGAGTCATGCCTTTTGGTCTAAAACATGTTATTACAACCTATCAATGAGCCATGACCTACATCTTTAGTGACCTCATCCATAAAATAATAAAGGACTATATGGATAATACCCTTGGAAAATATAAATATCACATGATCATCTAGATGTCCTCAAAATAATCTTTGAGCACCTAATCCATTTTCATGTCCACCTTAACCCCAAGAAATGTATTTTTAGGGTCCTTTCTAGAAAACTTCTTGGCTTCATTATCTCTCTTCAAGGAATTGAGGTAAACCCTACCAAAATCATAACAATATTATAAATGCCACCTCCAAACCACCTTAATTAACTTCATAGCTTACAAGGGAAACTCTAATCAATTTAATGGTTCATATCTCAATTATGAGATAGATGTCAAACTTTTCACCATTTCCTTAAGAAAGACGCCTCCTTTAAATGGACCAAGGACTTCTAAAAAGCCTTTGATTCACTCAAAGAATACCTTCTTTCTCCACCTATTTTGACCTCCCCTAAAGAGGATCAACCCTTTTACTTTTACATCTCTACCACTGACCATTCCCTAGGGGCAATGCTCACTCACTTTGACAAACAAAATAAAGAGAAAACCATCTACTACATAAGCCAAATGCTTATAGAGTATGAGACTTGGTACTCCCATCCTGAGAAACTTTGCCTCACACTCATCTTCATAGCTTCCAAGCTTCACCATTACCTTCTTAATCACAAAACCTATGTCATCACTAACATTGACCCACTCAAATACATGCACTCCAAACCATACCAAAATTAGTGTATAGCTAAGTGGCTCATGATTTTAGCTGAGTTTGATCTTGAGTTCCTTCAGTAAAATTCAATTAAATGGTAAGTGATTTTTGATCAATTAACTAATCTCCTCTACTATATAACCAACCACTTCCTCTTGCATTTTTAGATGAGTCCATTGTGACTCTTTCTCAAGAGGACCCCACCTATCAAATGACCATGTTATTTGATGGCTCTAAATGCCAACATGGTGGGTGTGATAGAGTGATTCTCATTCCCCTCGATGGTGAACCTCTTCCCCTCTCCTTCAAACTCAAATTTGAGTGTACCAACAATGTGGTTGAGTATGAAGCCCTAGTCATAGGTCTCCAAACCTCTCTAGCTTTGGGAGTCAAGATGATTAATGTCTTTGATGATTCCTAACTTGTGATCAACTAGGTCAACAGATCGTATCAATGTAAGAATGATGTCTTACTAAATTTAAAACAACTTGCAGACATAATCTTAACATCATTTGATCATTACCTTATTTATTCAGTTCCATGATAAAATAACACATTCATAGATACAATGGCTTCCCTTGTTTCCCAAATCCCATCTCAACCTCCTAACACTAAACTCTTTATTACCATTCATCACTTTTTCACCCCATCTTATATCCATTCTAACCTTCCTACCATTTGTAATGTGAAAATGTCTCCATCAAACATTTGGTATGAACAAACTTTTGATTACCTCAACCTTAATATCATTCCTCCTAACCTCTCTAGGAATGCCAAAAGAGACTTTGTTTAGATTACCTTTCATTACACCAGATTAGGGGGAATCCTTTACAAACATGGCTTTGATAGCATCCTTCTCTATTGTCTTCATAATCATGAAACTCTCAATGCCATCAAGGAAAAACATGATGGAGTCTATGGGGGACATCTTAGTGGTTTAACTATCACTAAATGCATCCTTCACCTTAGCTACTATTGGCCTACCCTTAACCAAGACTATTGTGATTATGTAAATAAGTGTGTCAAATGTCAAAAACATGCTAATTTACATCATGCACCTACCCATGGCCTCTAAGTATCTAAATAATTTTGGCCATTCTCATAATGGGGTCTAGCTCTTATTGGGGAAATCAATCCTCATTCATCAAAACATCACCAATACATCATTACCACCACCGAATATTTCACTAAGTGGGTGGAATCCATTCCTCTCATCTTTATCAAAGCTAAAAAAATTATCAACTTTATCAACCAACACATCATCTATCATTTTAGTGTTCCCTATAAGATCATCACTTATAATGGTAAATATTTCAAGAACAATAAATTCCAAGGTATTTGTAATGAATTTGGCATTAAGTTAAGATTTTCTTCACCTTACCATTCACAATCCAATAGACAGGTGAAAGCCTCTAACAAAATCCTTAACAAAATGTTGACCAAAGTCATCAGTGTTTTAGGTCAATATTGACACTTACCCATCCATTTCACTTTATGGGCCTATCGTACTAGCATTCAAACCTCTATGGATACTACTCCTTTTTTTCTGTCTTCAGAGTAGAGGAAGTATTACCTCTCAAAGTCTAGATTCCCTCTCTTCACATATCTTTACAAGAGATATATTTTTAGAGAAATTACCATCAACATTATTTAGACCAACTTGAGCTACTTAATGAGCATTACTTTGTAGCGCTTAACCATATTTGTGTTTACCAAGAGTGAATCAAGCGTGCCTACAATAAACACCTAATTGAATGAGAATTTAATATCAAAGACCTCATTCTTAAGGAAAATCAACATGTCACTAACATGGAGAAATGAAAAAGAGGCAAATTTGCTTTCAATTGGCTTAGACCCTATATCATCACCCATAAGTATGGAATAGGAGCTTACCATTTGTCTTCTCTCAAAGATAAACCAAAACCTGAGCCTCTCAATGCTTCACATCTACATCTTTTCTTTTGTTAAAGACAGATCAAACTCACCTTAGTATCTAACTTAAGCTCTTCCCTTGATTTACAAGATTCTCACCTTTATCTACCTCCCCCTCTCCCTTTAAGGACAATTGATTACAACATAGAACCATGTGATTAACCATCATGGTTATAGCCCAATCCTAAATATGGGTACCATGACTCTACCCATGGCATGGTTCTCTAGTGAGATGGAATCCCATGGTCATTGTTCCTCAAACTATTCCTTTCACCTACCATTAACCTCTTTATGCTAAAATTTTACCCTCATAAAGGTAAATATCTAAGCCTAATTAGACTTGTCCATGTCTAAAAACCTTGCAAGAAAAAATAAATATCATTTGGGTCCTATTTATTTTTAATAATAGACTGATCCCTTAAAGGATAGTTACCAAAAATCCTCTAAATTGCTTTAAAATATAGACTATTCCCTGAAAGGATAGCTATCAAATAAAATAAATCCAAAACTTAGACCACTCTTTTGAAGGATGGTTAAGTCAAATTTGTCAAATCAATCATTTGAATATTCCTGCATTGATCGGCTTCAAAACCTATCAAAATAAAAGCAAGCAAAAGACCCACTATCAAAATCAAAATAAGCTATCCCAAGAAAGTTGCAATTGGCTTTTATATCTAGCACTAGAAGGCTGCCCACATTGATCAATCTATACCTAGCATAAGACATGGACTTGTTTAGTATGGTTATTAGGTCACCTAAAGAAGGGGAAAAGTAACCCACCTAAGGTTACCTTACCTATCCACCCATTTACCTTTCACCTACCACCTATCATTCCCTTTATACCTTCTTTTAATCAAGGAATTTTGAGCTTACTTGACACGATTATGATCAAGGCACCTGTTTATCAACCTAAACATGCTAATGCAAAGCATTCAAAAGGCTTAGTTTCCTTAAACCAATCTGATTTTGGGTTCATTCTGTCCTTACCAATGAAAAAACATCATGTTTATTTTCTTATCTTTCATTATTCGTTCATGTAGACATGTGTCTCATTAGTTCTTGTCAATTTTCCTACATTTAGTTTATTATCTACTTACTTTATGTATTTTCATTACATCCTTAACCATGATCACATTTCATCTCCATGATCATTAACAACAAACATCGATAATAAACACAACATTATGAACTATATCCATGAACTACATCATATATCTATCTATGATCAAAACACCATGAAATCACATCATATAACATCATATCATAAATATCATCCTATCCATATACCATCAAAACATCATGCGAACATGTATCATATCATAAAAAAACCTAATTAAACCATTCATCATCATGAGCATAAACAAAACCAATGATTAAAACATCATGAACCATATCATAGTTCATCTACCTATCTATATATTTTCCATAACATCATAACAATTCATATTATAACATTAAATCATAAAATCATATCAACATGACCATAAAAAAAATAACCATGATCACAACATCATATGGCATCCAACCATCCATAAATGAAACATAACCTCATCCATAAAACATCACATGCCTAAGCTACTGATTAAAACATCTCATAAAGTAGGCACATGAACCATGAACAAAAACATGAACATAAATATAAACATCACATAAAAAACATAAAATCATGAGTGTATATCATATATGCAACCATCATCATGAGCATCATAAAACATAATCATTATTTTCATCATATCATCAAATCCATAATATATATAGTAATGTATAAATCTCTCTCTCTCACGTATATCTCACATCATCAACACACAAGATGGTATCAAAATCATGTATATACAACATATCAAAGCACATAATATCATGCCACTAGGGCACCCCTACCATTCACTCCACCTACACTACCATCTGGTGCTGGTGCCCCTAATCTACCTACCTTTCTCACTGTAGAGGCCCACTATCTTGGAGTAGCTATATTCGGACCACCTACTAAACTGACCCTATACTCTCCATATCAAAGCTCTAATGGCAACTGTACCAACACTTCCTACCTCAAATACCTCTAAAAATATTAACCCTATCTAGGAGACTTATAGAGTAACCCAATCAACTATGACCAATGATGTGGATCGATTACTCTATCACTTATTATTTTAGGACTGACTTTATTTTTATCAACATTAACAACTTTGGTTTTTTCATGATCTTAGCTATCACACTTAGTCTCATTTTATGCATGTGTTTTCATTTCAAATGTCCAAACCCTTTTGGCACCACCTAGTGACTTAACATATACCACTTATCAAACCCTAACCTGATTTCAGTTTTACCTCATCAAATCCTAGTTTGAGGGGGAACACCTTCTTCCATACTCAAGGTAATCAGACCTTCGACCAAAACTCTATTTTTTGTTTTGTAGCTTGTTAATTCAAAATCACATAAAAAAGAGGAAAATGTAGACACTAAAATACTACACATGATAGTTCTAGTTTTTGAAATACCTTAAGACCCCTATAAGACCCTGAGTTTAGTTGACCACATAATTAGCTAACTCATCAACTAACTAACATAACATTTAACCAAACCTTTTAACCCCCACCTTGACCAATTTACCTTTAGTACTTGACCACCGACGATCAACCTAACCATTGATGGTTAGCCTGACCATCGATAGTTAGGTTTCCTCACCTTCTCAACTTCTTAACACATTAGCCAAATATGTATAAGATAATGAGGCATCATTTAATACATTCACCTTACATGGTGATAATGAACTTTCAAGCATCTTGATCAATAAACTCACCTACTAGAGAACCTTCCATCCTCCATCTCTCTTTGCCTATAAAATGAGGGGAGTGGGAGGTGAAAAGGGATTAATCACTAGAGTTATCAAGCATACAAGTATTTAAGCTCTTCAGCATCTAGTCTTCTTCTAGCAACTCAACATTAGCAAAAGAGATCTAAACCTCTGTTGAATTTACTTTTGAGGCCAAATTACCATTACTCTAGCAAAATTACTTCAATATTCAACCATCAACCAACTAGTAAGCTACAGGTATATAAATACTTTAGCATTGTTATTTTAGATTTCTAACCTTCCTAACCTGATCAGACTAGTCTGCACCTTATTTCCTCTCCACTGGATCCTTAATAGAACCTCTATCTACCCATCTACTTATTCTACAATTCCTTTTGATCACCTTCAAAAATACATAGGCAACTATCGACGGTTATCATAACCACCAATTTTCACCCCTAACTATCGATGGTTACCTAATTGTCAAAAGTTCACTCAACTACTGATAGTCACTATGGTATAAAATAACAAGTTATTTTTAGTCCCTTAACCCCAACCAAACCTAACTTTCTATGTTCCTACCTATTCACAAACTCTTTTTTGATTTTTTGAACTAGATCCCACCCACTTTAGCATGAGTATTCACTTGAATTTTATAGATTTAGTCATTTTATTTAATAATCATTCTAATTTTTTTTTTATTACATTTCATTTATCTTATGCAAGTACCTTACTTTATCCTTTCCAACATGATTGTTAATAATAGTGGATTAACAACCTCCTAGAAAGCATATGCTTCTTGGATCTAGTTCATGCTGGGTAGTCCACTTAACTATCTTACTAATGATCCCATTTATTAGTGTGTTTTTATTTGAAGGTTATTCCTTCCTAGCCAAACGGGATTTTTCCATCATCGTCTAAATTACGCATGCATCACGAACTAGGTATTTATACCACACCCTAATTACTAGTTTCTTATCTTCTTCCAAAATTAATAAATAAGTGGAAATTAAGAGAAAAAATTAAATTTATACTATAATGTGTATTTTAAATTTTAAATCAATTGGGTAAATGTCACTAAAGTTATGATAGTTTTGACAACTATCTTTCAACCTAAAAATGTCACTTGAGCACTTAGAAGTCAATAATTTGGTTCTTTACTATAGTCGCACTAGGGTAGCTATGATTTTTAGAGGTGATTTGATGAGAATTTAAAATATTTCATTATATCTAATACAAACTATCCATAAGTTTCACCTTTTGGTTTTATATTGCATTATATTTAATAGTTAAGGTCTTATCTAAGTAGAAAATGAATGCAATTTGTCCTTTGTTTGTATGTAATACATTGTTGATTATTTATCTTGTTATTATGTCTAAATTAGATGAAATGAGCACAATTTTGTTTATAGAAACACATCCCAATGGTGGGATAATTTTGAGAAGACATCAAATAGTTTTGACAACTATTTTTAGCTATAGTTTTAAGGATTCAATGAATGAGATCTAAAGATTTGACGTTCTAAAGATGCTATGAAGACACTCTAAAGGCACTCAAAAGATGCTCTAAAGGCACTATGAAAACCTATAAAAAATTCTTTGAAGATGTCCATGTATGCTCTGAATATCTATACAAAATTCTCCAAATACACCCAGGCATGCTTTGAAGAATGTCCAGTTGGATCCTACTGATCGAGATAGTGATTTTAGAGATATCTATTATATATAAATAGAATTTTTATATTTAGATATCTTATTTTAGACATTAATATTTATAATAATGTCTTGAAATTATTTAGATATATTTTTTATTTTATTTTATAAAATAAAATAAGTCTCTTCAGATCTATGTTAGTTATTTACCATATATTATTAGTTGAGTCAGTTCTAACACCTTCCTAGAAGTGTGGGATCTAATTCCTAGATTGTCTATATTTTAATAAGTATATTTATCTGATTTGATCACCATATTTTTTAATATTTAAATATATATTAATATTTGATTAAATACATATCTCCTTCTCATTCCAAATAGTTAGAAGCTAGTAGCTGGATGAATTAGAAAGTTGTTAAAATTTGAAATCATAAGAAGCACTTCAGTTTAGTTTTACATATATGTATATGTTCCTTTGATAATGAAATAAATTTCAACATTCCTTTTCATTTTTTGAGTAAATCATTTCCTATTCCAAGGAAGAATCAAGGGCCCACTTCTCTCTGACGATCAAGACAAATCAATACTTTTTAGTTTATAGTTTATAAGTATTTCTTTAATTTAGGTATATCTCATTTATTGTAGAGTGTAATTTATTTTTAAATGAAAAAAGTGATTTATTTTAAATGCAAGTGTGATTTACTTTTCAAAAGTAAGTGTGAATTTACTTTTCAAAAGCAAAGTGTGAATTTCATTTAATGAAAGTGCATTTCTATTACATGTAAGAGTTATTATAATTCAATGTAAAAGTGTGCCTTTAAATTTCATAGAAAGTAAGTTTGTTAACTTATATCACTATTTAGAATTTTTTAGAATCCATTTAAGTGACAATACATAGCATTCTCATATTTTGTAATATCACACTATCATATCTAGTAGGCAAGTCGAGTGAGAACATAACAATGTCTTCTACCAAATGTTTAAGTTTTATATGTTGATAGTGTGAATGCCAATATGATATATTCAATTAGAAAAAAATTTAGATTTAATTTTATACAAACTAGAGTTAGAGTATTATTTACTATTTTTAGGATTTAGAAATCAAAACATAAGTAAAACCCCCCAAATAATGAACTATAAAACTCTAATATCCAACAGTATCATTGCATATAGCCTTGGACACTAGCCCTGGTAGAAAATGATACTAATTCATTAATTAGTTAAATGAGAGGTATAATGATAGTCTATAATTTTTGGTGACATTATCAGAGACATTCATCAATAAGTGTTAGTGAGATCTTACATTAGAGTTATATAAGAAAATTCAAAAACATTCATAAAACCCAAAAACAATCCATGACTCTATATTTATGAATTGCCCAAGGGATTCTCAATGATGGTTTATCTCTAAGGGATCCCAAATAAATCAATAAGTAGAGAGGATCCAATCTTGGATGGACAAATCAAGAAGCAGAAGAAAGGCAATTGAAATTTGTATACAAACTTTTTTTGATTCCTCTCCTAAATAAGGTTCATCCTCACAAATAGATCTTACAAAAAGAATTTTATTCAGGCATCTTCTCTTATAGGGATAATTGATCCTAAATATCCTCTTTTTGGACCAGTCAAATTTGATCCACAAGACTTACAAGAAGAATATTTGATCACCAATGAAGATTCTCCTCTTGAGATAGACCATAGGTTGAACACTCAAGAAGAAAATTTAGATTGGATTGATAACCAAAGTTGGAAATAAAATATGGGAGATGAAGATGCACATGTAGAAAACCTTGATCGACAACTCCAATAGGACATAACATTTTCCTATCTAATAAGCCTAGGTCCTAATGACATAACTTCTATGAAAATATTTCACCATCCATTTTACCTGCTTTTAGAGGTAAATACTTAGAGGATCCAGATTAGTTCCTCTTTGAATTTTAGGTTCTCTACCAAACATATGATTATGTCATAGATAATCAAAATTTGAAATTATTCTCATCTGCACTCAAGGATGCAGCCATGAGATGGTTCATGGGCCTTGGGGGTAATTCTATAACCACTTGGGATATAATGGAAACTATATTTATGGAAAAATATCAAGATTATTGTAGATTTAGAGAACAAAAGGAAGACTTTTTCAAAATAAAAAATGAAGATAAAACCTTAGAAAATTACCTTGATAGGTTTATGTTTACCCATAAAAAAAATGGTTACCAACTCACTGAGGAGGTTATCAAAATAGTCTTTATTAAAGGGCTAGATGATGATGCATGTGATGATTTGAACCTAATGGGAAAGGGTGACATTAACAAGTTAACATTTCATCAAATTTTATCATTATGTACTAATTACTCTAGGATAAGACATAGCATAAGGAAATCAAGGTTAGGAAAATCACTTGAAGTTGTCCAAATAATGGAAGAATTTACCAATTTTAAAATAGAAATTCTAGTACAATTTACATCCACATTAGATGGACTCAAAGAAAAATCCAACACTACCAATACTATATAGTTGTCAATCTATTGTCCTGGATCCAGACTCAAACATGTAGTGAAATATTGCCCCTTAGATAAAATAGAGGTATGCCGTATTTATGACCTAGACCATGACACCAAAAATTTCAAATAACTTCTTATTATAAGAAACCAAGTGAAACAAATAGAACATATAATTGAGGAAGTCAAATTTATCTAAAGATAAGAAAACCAATACTCTTAACCTCAAAATTAGTTTGGTCTAATATTTCCTACCAATCCATAGATAATACCATGGGTTGGATAAGCCACACCACCAATATGGGGACTACCACAACCACAACCATGGGGTACTCAAGAATGGATGCCATAGATTTAGGGAATGCCTCAAAATCAACCTTAGGTATATCAACAAAACTAACAACCACATTGGGTACAATAGTCACCACTTCAATGGTCAAATCAACAATTTCATCCACAAAGAATATTTCCTCCACAATAGGCATTGATGCCTTCACAACCTTAGCCACCACCAATTGAGAATTAGGTTAATGAACCATAGTTACCTACCCAACAAGTGGCAAATCCAAAGAATATACAAAATACACTTGTTTATGGAACTAATCAAGAAAGTAATGTTTTAAGTGGTTCAAATGAATGTAATAATATTCAACTCAAAATAGGGAAGGTAGTAAGAGATTCATCCATTAACATAACTAAAATTCCCAATGATGAAAACACTTTTGAGCCACCTATAGTCGAATAACCAATTCAAGGAAAGGTAGAAGCCATAACCACACCAACCTCAATTCAAGATCCCCCTACTATTCCATTTCCTAAGAGACTTAAGGACGAGAAACCTAAGAAAGATTCTAAAATGATACATGGATTAAAAGAAATGAAGATAGAAATTCCACTATTAAGAGCCATTAAATATATTCCTAAGCCAAATAAGATTATTAAAGGATTGTACATCAAATCACCAGGAAGAAAGAAGTTGTTTCCTAAAATAATTTAGGTAACTAGAAAAATTATTGATTTACTTGTAAAAAACATATTTATTCATAAATATGGAGATTTTGGAAGTCATGTGATGAATTTTATGACTGGGAACAAGTATATATTCCAAATGTTCTTGTAAACCTAGGTGTTTCCATAAACATAATGACTATCAACATAGTAGAGTCTTTATCTCTCATAGGACTTCAACCTACCACTACAATATAACAAATGGTAGATTAATCCACTGCTACCCCTGAAAGAACCATAGAAAATATAATAGTCACCATATAATCTTAGGAATATCCTATGGATTTCATGATATTTCAACCTAAACCAAAAAGGGTATGATATCCAATCATTCTTAGTAGACCTTGGTTAGCTATAATTGTAAGCACAAATTGACTGTAGATCTAGAAACATGACCATTTCGAATGGAATTCATGCTAAACAAATATCTCTCTATCCACCTTCTAGACCTTCAAAGGGCCTTTCTAAATAAATATGGGTGGATCAACCTGAACAGAACTAGACTATTGTGTATTCCTTAGCCATGTTTAAGATCAAATAACATGCCCAAGAGTTTGAAGAACAAATAACATAAGATTTATATCATGAGAGCCTAGCTTCAAAGTTTAATAGTTTTAATCTTAAGTCTCATAGTTTTGTTTTGAAGTTCATTAGTTTTTCTCTAAAGACCAACAATTTTAATTTGAATTCTGAAAGCTTAATTTCAAAGACTAGTAGCTTAGCTCTAAAGACTAGTAAGCTCTAAAGACCGATAGTTATACTTTAAAGATGAAAAATTATGAATGAGAGGAACTCACCTCCATTATAAAAATCAAGACAATGCCATAAGACAAACAAACATTTTATTTGGTCCACAAGACATTCAACAAGCCATATTTGATTGGGCTCAAAATGGGTAAAATTCATTTTTACATGATTTTCATTTTCCATTAACCAATATAATTTCCACAAATGAAACCTTTTACAAGGATATAGCCACACTTCATATTTTAATACCACATACATGTCCATTGAATTCCTTGATGAGTGAATATAAATAATTAAATTCTATTATTCCAGGTACTAAACAGATTGTAATCCAACCTGGTAAATTATTAACTATTAATAGTTGGTTAACTGACCAACATGAAATAAAAGTGTTTGATGTATTAGTACAACACATAGAATCTTTTGTTTGGGATTATAGTGACATGAAGGGAATACATTCTAGTATTTGTATACATCACATCTACACTAAAAATGTTAGACCAGTCAGACAACCACAACAGATGATTAACCCAACATTGAAAGAAATTGTTAATGAGATAAAAAAAACTATTATAACTTGGTTTTATCTATTCCATATCTGATAGCCAGTGGGTTTTACCTTTAGTCATTATGCCTTAAAATAATGGGAAATGAAGAGTTTTTGTAGACTACAAAGAATTAAATAAAGACACTATGAGAGACTACTTCCCCTTGCCTTTTATTGATCAAGTTTTAGACAATTTGGTAGAAAATGGTATTTTTATTTCTTAGATAGTTTCAGTGGATATAATAAAATCAAAATAGCCCTTGAAGATCAATCTAAGATTACATTTACCTACCCCTAGGGAACATATGCTTATACAGTCCTTCCTTTTGGATTGTGTAATGCACCTACTACCTTTTAAAGATCAATGTTAGCTATCTTTTTTAATCTTACCAATAATTGCTTAAAAGTGTACATGGATGATTTCACTATCCATAATAGTACATTTGATGAAGCTTTAAATAATTTGGATAAAGTGCTTACTAGATGTGAAGAACACCAAGTATCTTTGAGTCATGAGAAATGCATCATAATGGTTGATGAAGGGATAGTCTTAAGACATCATATCTACTCTCAAGGAATAAAAGTAGATCCCAAAAATATTGAGCTCATTTATAACCTCCCCATTTCATAAAAACAAACTGATGTTAAATTTTTTCTCAGTCATGCAGGATATTACAAAAGATTTATTGAAGATTTCAACAAGATAGCTACCCCTATGTTTTATTTGTTAATAAAAGATAGTGAATTCATATGGAATGATAAATGTAAATAATATTTTGAAGCATTAAAGAACAAACTCATTTCTGATCTAGTCTTAAAAGGAACTAATTGAGAAAAACCTTTTAATGTCTATAATAATGCATAAGGAGTATTCCTAGGTCAAAGAGATGAGGATGAAAAAATGTATGCCATTTATTATTTCATAAAAAATATTACTCCCATAGAAATTAACTACACCACCACATAAATATAATTTATTATTGTTGTCTATGATATAAACAAGTTTATGTATTACATTACTAGCTATCAGGTATTCATCTATACAGATCATTCAATGATTAAGTAATAATGAATTAACCAATAATAGGTGGGAGAATAATTAGATGGATACTATTGTTTTAGGAATTTGACATTAACATCATAGACAAACTAGGGAATTATAATGTTGTTGCTGACTTCTTGTCTAGATTAATCATTATAGATGAAGATGAACCCGTGGAGGACTTTTTTCTACATGAACAATTGTTTTACATATCCACATATTTCCCATGGTTTATAGACATGGAAAATTACTTAGAAACATAAAATTTTCTTCATTTCTTCACCTCTAAATAAATAAAATGTTTGGTTAAATCTAGTTCTCCTTTCAAATGGTTTAAAGGCATTTTGTTTAAAACTGGCCCTAATCATGTACTTTTTATGTGTGTCAGAGAAGATGAAGTTGATGACATCATAAGATCATGAAATAGTGAACCAAGAGGAGGACATTATTCAACAAAAATGACCATTCATAAGATCCTTGTTGTAGGTTACTACTGGTCATCTCTTTACAAGACTGTCAAAAGGTTTATATGGCAATATGATCTTTGCTAAAGGATGGGTAAGCCTACTTTGTCCTCTAAAATACCTTTTCATCCTCAAATAAGTTTAGAATCATTTATAAAAAAGGGTTTGGATTCTTTTAGACCAATCAGCCCGCCATCTTAAGAAAAATAATACTTACTAGTGTGTACTGATTGTGTTATTAAGTGGGTTGAAGTGTAGGCACTCACTTTTTATAGGGAAGAAATGGTTGTTGATTTATCATACCATAAAATCATGCTAAGATTTAGAGCTCCTATATATATTATTTCATATCAAGGGCCCCACTTCATATCTAACATGATAAAAGATTTTATATAATTGTACCATATCAATCATAGGAAATCATCACCTTGTCATCCCCAAGCTAATAGACAAGTGGAGGTCACCAACCGAGAGTTGGAAAACATTCTAACCAAGATTTTGAAAAATAATAGAAAAGATTTGGTAGAAAAAGTACCTAAAGTAGTTTGAGCATTCAATGCAACATAGATGACAACTATAGGATTCTCTCCATATGAACTTTTGTATGGAAAAAACCCTTTGTTACCAATATAATTTGAATTATAAACATTAAAGACATTAGTTGATATGGAAATTGATCTTGATGAAGCAAAAAAAGATAGAATAATGCAACTAAATAGGTTGGATGAACTGAGAATAGATGCTCTCACTCAAATCAGTATGATCTAAAAGTAGAGAAATTAGTGACATGATGCTCACATCTGAGGAAGATAGTTTCATGAAGGAGATTGGGCACTTATATTTGATTCTAAATTATAGAATTTCAAGGGTAAGCTTAGGAAAAGATAGTTAGGACCATACCTAATCAAAACCATTTTTAGCAATGTCTCTATCTAACTTCAACCAATTAATGGTGACCAAAGGACACTTTTGATCAATGGTCATAGACTTAAGGTTTACAAAATACCTCTTAATAAGAAGAAAGAAGAAAATCAAACTAGAATCTTAGACTTGTTTATCCCTACAAGACACATGGTAAACTCTAGGAGATAGGTATGGATTTATACAACAAAGGTACAATTTTATTTCTTTTCTAAAAAAATTGGGATTTTTTAATTTCATGTAATGCATGTGTAATCATTAGGCAATCAACACTTTTCAAATGGATAATTTTTGGTGATGTCATGAAGATATGATGAATTCAGCAACATCATCACCACATTAAAATTTTTGATATGATGGTGTTCTAAAAAATAAATTTTCAAATAGAATTGATGTGATGGTGTTTTAAAAAGGACATTTTCAAAAATATATGATGTGATGTGATAATCATTGTGGATATTGCCTCAAGTTTTGCCAATTATGACCTTTACACCACATCATTGATAATGACTAAAAAAAGTGCCTTCCCATTAAATATCATATGCTTTGAAGTGCTCACCATAATTGCTATCATAATTGTTTCCAACATTCCATGATATACTTTGATTCGCTATTCATTATTGCATTATTGTTGTTATCCATTATTATATCATATCTCTAATTTCTTGCCTTTCACTAAACCCTGTGCAATTTTGAGCTTTGTTTTTCACAATGTAATCATATTTTCAAACAAAAAATAAAAAATTCAAAGATTGGTGGAAGGAAGAAGAAAATCAAACTAGAATCTTTAGATGCATTGCTTTAGGATGAATTGGTTAGAGATATCTTTGAGTAAATAGGGTGGTTAAATTTATTGAAAATGTTTCAAGGTTTTCACAAAGATATTGTGCAAGAATTCTTTGAAATTTTTGATGAGGAACATTCTATTATCAGAGGTGAACACATTCTAGTAGATCATTTTGTGATCAGTGCACTCTAGAATTTTTTAGGAGGGTGTAGTTGTCATAGATAAAATAAGTTTTGTTCACTTAATTTAAATGTTCATTAAAGGAAATGATTCTCATTCTATATTGGCTAAATCCCCACAAGGTGTGGCCAAAGTAATTATGAGAGACAGCCTTCCACACCCATGGTAGAATATTAGATTTTGGGTTATGAAATATCTTACTTGTGATGGTCAATATATAGTGGTCGATGGAGATTCCATGCAACTTGTTCTTCACCTAAAGAAAGGAGATTCTAGAGAAGAGTATCAAGTAAATCTTCCATATTTTATTCATAATTTCCTAATAAATGTTACTCAAAAATTAAAAAGAGGTATTCGGTCCATCCAACACCATGGGTTGATTACCCTCATCTTTCGGCATTATTTTTTGTAAAAACTTAGGGGTGAAAATGCCTAGTCCTCCTTTCTCAATAAATTTTCCAAAATTTATATCAATAAAACATAATGCCCTATCTCTCTTCCTTATACCACAACATAGATTGAAGAAGGCCCATCTTCGGTGCCCACAGCTCTGAAGATGTTGTGTTAAAGATTGAAAAGATGAATGGGAATTTCTGAAGAAAACCCCAATCCTCTAACCAAGCTTTGATGAAGTCATTAGCTCATTTTTTAAGAGGAAGAAGATGTATAGGTAGTTAAAACTTTGGGAAGAATAAGCTCTCCCATAGACATTACAGATGTTGATCAAGTAGCTGAAGAAGAACCCCATGAACAAGAAATTATATTTAAATAAGAAACCCTTGCAAAATAAATTATGTGCTAATGATCCAGAGGTCATTTTAGAAAAGTTCCCAAATTAGATTGGGACCTATACCATTTCATAGAGCTTGTCAATAGCTTTTTTATGGTATGCAAAACTCAAGAAATAGATCTCATTTGCTCTTGTTGTAGCTGGTCAAAATTTATGTCAATAAGTGCTCAAAGATAGTCAAAATAGAAGAATTGATGGTATTTAAACATTTATAAACTAGTTCCATGATGTATATCTTGTTGAGATCCTTCTTGTGCATTTTAAAATTCAAAAAATAGATTTTGTATATGAAAGTTATGGCCAATCAAAGTTGTGGTCAAACTTGGTAAAAATGATGACATGACAATAAAGTGATGTGGTAATATTGCTCGACCCAAGTCTTTAATAATTGTAAATCCCACCTTAGTAAAGGGGTATAAACATAAAACATCATATATTAGGGAATAAGTATCACCCCATATTTTTAAAAGTAATGGATAATTTATAATCCCATTAAAATTAGGTATGGGATAATTATGAAATTTATTAAAATAGATTGTGGATAATAATCTTAATAAAAAAAAGTGTACTTGTAAAAAGTATCTAAAAGGGTCATAGGTGCATTTCATTTCATTCAAAAGTTTCAAAGCTCTCATTGAAGAGCCAAGAACTAAGAGCCAGAATGAGAGATGGTTTTAGACATACATTGAGTGTCTGGATTTGAGTTCATTTGATGCCATTTTTAATGCCTCAAAGTAAAACTTTGTAGACTTTGTAATGACTAGTAAGGACCAGTTTACATGTATCACTATTTTTGAAGCATCTAGAGTCATTTTCAAACTTTAGAGTGAATTGATGAAATGTTTTAGACTTTGAGACACTTCTAATGATATAATTATTTTCCTAATTTGAGATTATTAGAGCCATTTTTTAAAGTATCTAAATAATACTTTTGGTGGAGAACTTCATGAACATGAGATTGAATTCATGATAGAAAGGTGGAAGGTCCATCTGTGGGTACCAGGACTTTTCAAAGGTCTATTGCTAAGCTTTTTGTAGTCTTAGAGGATCCATTAAACATTTAAAATATTTTAACCATGTACTTCCAATTCATGGAAATGGATCAGTTCATGTCCTAAGTGAGCTTGGAGACGTAGCCTAAGCAGTGGGTGAACTCTGTTATCAACCTTGTTTCATGAGTTGTCTATTATTTTAAATTATTTTCCACATTTGATTTCATTATTAATAATTTTGAATGCAAAGTTAATTAATAATTAATTATGACAACTTAACAAAGATTTAATACTTCAGGTGTAGATAAGGTTGATTGGATTAATGAATGAATTTGTAACTTTAATTCATTCCATTTTAGAAATCCACTTTGGGTCAACCTAGATAAACATGTTTTTAAAGATCAAGCTTGTAGCAATTTCCTTTGAGTATTTTGGAAAATTGAATGATTTGATAAAAGTATGTATAAATACACTTTTTATGTATGGTCATAATGTAGAGTTTATGGATCAAGTTTGGTATTAGAGTAGTTAGTATATTGGGTTAGCTTTTGATTGTGTGGGTTTGATATTAGTTGTGTTTAGTTTGGTTTTTGGTAGTATTACAAACTATTTAGCCTTGTTGATATTCCATTTTTAATGTGAAGTTTATGGGATTAGGTTGTTTGTAAAAAATAGGAAGCCATGGGTAAAGCCTTGAAAAGAGAGACACTTGATGAGCTTGAAGCAATTAATCGACAAATCTAAGAAGAGAATGCTTTCCTAAGAGATTGGTTCTACTCCTTGGATGAAGAGATTGCCCATTTGAAATCTGAGTTGCAAGCCAAGGATGAGCTCTTGGCACAAATACATAATGGTGAAGGATTGAAGCATATGCCTTCCACTTTAGATGCAAGTACTATGATAGATGATTGCATTATAAGTTGTTCATCATGTAGTACTATTGTCCCTTTAGTTTTAGATGTTTCAAATGTTGTTTTTGGTAGTTTTGAAAAACACACTAAGGGCATTAGATCTAAACTGCTATTGAAAATGGGGTTTGATGGAAGGGGCCTTGGTAAGAATGGCCAAGGTATTGCTAACCCAATATAGGTAGAGCATAGATCTTGTCATGTAGGATTGGGTTATGCTAGTGAGAAAGTAGATGTTGAAGAGAGTTCCTCCATTGCTGAAAGAGGATAAGCTTGTGACAGCCAAGGTCTGATGCTACTAGCAGAGCATAATTCCTCCCTACAAAGAAATGATGAATGGTGTAAGAAATTAGGTAAAAGAGGTATTAAGATCCACCTCCTCATTCTTACCCTAGAAAATTCACCAATAGTAATGTGAATTCTAAAACTTCTGATTCATTTTTGCCATTTAAGAAATTTGGTTTTGATATTCAAAAGATGTTGCATCCTTTTCCTTGTATGTTTTGTAGATTGAATAACCATTGTATTGCATATTATTGGAGAAGACAAGATTTACTGAAGCAGCTTGTAGGTGTTAAAGACCATTCTCATATTGGCAAAGCAAGAAATGACAAATAGGTAACCTCACCTAAGAAGAGGGATGTTTTCACTCATTATCATGTGAGTGGACATCAAGTTGTTTATTGTTGAAAACTTTAACCATTCCACCATCCTGGTAATGGTAAGAAGAAGAAGGTTTATAAACCTATTGATAAGGTAATTAATGAATTTTTTGTTCAATCAACCCATGCAAATGTCAATAAATCTACTAAGGAAATTAAACACCCTAAATAGGAGAGTCTAATTAAGAGGGTTAGTAAACAATTTCTTAATTTCATGTTGTCATGATTAGTGGATGGATAATGCATTTATGTTTCAAATCAAATTTGGAATTCTTATTGTATGTTGATAAAGGACATTTACCCATGCTTTGATATATGCATTTTGGAGCTACTATGGTGGGAAAACTTTGAGATAGGTTCATCATGCAAAGTTTTTAATTCTCACACCTGTGTTTTCAAAAGCTTTATTTTTGAAATCTCTATTTTTATCTATATGAGTTTCTTATCAAATTGTTAAGGAATTTAACTCATTGATCAACATAGGAGATTTGATAGCACTTATACAGGTTGATGGAATTTGATAGTGTTTAGTTTTATACTTAATTACTATTTTGGGACGCATCTATTTTTGGCATGTGTATGATTGGATGCATTTGTAAGACCCTATTGGAAAATGTTTGAAATGATAGACACTATACACTACTTGTTATTTCCATAGTTATTTAGCATATTAAGACCCATGTCTGGGTAGTGTATTATGACATGGTCACAACAATTAATGTTTTTTTTTACATTAACAAACTTGTTCTACAATTGCATTGGTGATTGTTGTAGTATTTCAAGGATATGATAGTGGGCAGATAATTGATAGATGTTGTGATCTTATTGGTAGTTATAAGATTTAGTGGAACTCATGCCTTGTTTTTAGGCCTTTAAAATTTGAGTTATGAATCATATTTTGCTATTTTTATCTCTATGCTATGATCTAATATTTGTACTTTGATATGCTGCAGAACATCATTAACAAAAGAGGGCATTGATGGATGTGCTATTATCCATGTGTAGTTTTATGTAGAGGCCCTTAGATGGTTGTGCAATAGAAGAAGATGTGGATGCACATACAAAATCTTAGATCTATGTAGAGGCTCAATGAGGCCATGTAGCAAAGGAGATTTAGGATCTTAGATCTGTGTAGAGGATTTTTACAACCATGTAGTATAAGAGATCACAAGGCTTATTTATGTAGAGGCTATTGTGAAGCCATGCAACAAACAAAGTTATCATACCCTAGTTTTGTGTAGAGGCTATTGATGGTTGTGCAGTAGTAGAGGGATTATGGAAGATGTGATCAGTCAATTATTTCAAGCATTGTAGGTGCATTTGTGGAACCTGACTAGACCAATAAGACCCGTTAGAGTATCTTTAAAATTGATTGGCATTTCAGTTAGGTACTAGATTTTGGTGGAATAAAAACCTTCTTAGTGGGGAGGTGTGATCTAGAGGTCATTTAAAAAAAATTCCCAAATTAGACTAAGACCTATACTATTGTATAGAGCTTGTCAATAGATTTTTGATGGTATGCAAAACTCTAGAAATAGAGCTCATTTGCTTCTGGTGTAGCTAGTCAAAGTTCAAGTCAATAAGTGGTAAAAAATAGTCAAACTAGAAGAAATTATGGTCTTGGAATGTTTATAAACTAGTTATATGATGTAGATCTCTTCATGATCTTTGCGATGGATTTTATAGTTTGAAAAATAGAGTTTATGTGCAAAAGTTATGGCTAGTCAAAGTTATGGTCAAACTTGGTAAAAATGATGACATGGAAATAAAGTGACGTGGCAATATGGCTTGACCCAAGTCTTTAATAATTGTAAATCCCACCTTAGTAAAGTGGGATAAACATAAACCATCATATATTGGGTAAAATTATCACCCCATATTTTAAAAAGTGATGGATAATTTAAAATCCCATTAAAATAGATTGTGGATAATCATACCAATTGGAAAACTTGGACCTATAAAAAGTATATAAATGAGTCATACGTGCTTTTAATTTAATTCAAAATTTTCAAATCTCTCATTAAAGAGCTGAGAGCTGAGAGCCAAAGAGCCGAGAGCTGAAGAGCTAAGAGCTAAGAGTCAAAGAGAGAGATTATTCCAACCATATGCTAAGTGTCTATATTTGAGGTTGTTTGATGCCATTTTTAATGCCTCGAAGGGAAGCTTTGCAGACTATGTAATGACTAGTAAGGACTAGTTTGCATGTATCACCATTTTTGAAGCATCTATAGTCATTTTCAAACTTCAGAGTGAACTGATGAAATGTTCTAGACTCTGAGACACTTCTAGTGATATAATTAATTTCCTAAATTGAGTTCATTAGATTCATTTTTAAAAGTCTCTAATTAATACTTTTGGTGGAAAACTTCAAGAATGCGAGATTGCTTTCCCGATAGGAAGGTATAAGGTCCATCCGTGGGTACTGAGACTTTTCGAGGATCAATTTCTAAGTTTTATGTAGTCTTAGAGGATCCATTAGACAATTTTAAGCTTTTGGCATGTACTTTTAATTCATGGAAATGTATTGGTTCTTGTTCTAAATAAGCCCAGAGATGTAGCTTGAGTAGTGGGTGAACTTTGTTATCAACCTTGTTATCATGAGTTGTCTATTATTTTACATTATTTTCCACATTTGATTTCATTATTAATAATTTTGAATGAAAATTTAATTAATTATGATAACTTAATAGATATTTAATAATTTGGGTTTAGATAAGGTTGATTGGATTAATGAATGAATATTCAACTTTAATTCATTCCATTTTAGAAATCCACTTTGGGTCAACCTAGATAAATATGTTTTTAAAGGTCAAGCTTGTAGCAATTTCCTTTGAGTATTTTAGGAAATTGAACGATTTGATAAAATTATCTATAAATAAACTTTTTTGCACATGGTAATAGTGTAGAGTTTATGGATCACTCAAGAATAAAAGTGACCTTTACCCTTTACTACTGATAAAGGTAAAACACCATTGATAAAAGAAGGTCCATCTTCCCCCTAGCTTGTTAATGAAGAAGAAGAGTTATAATCTATCATGGTTCTATGTTGACATGAAGAGAGCATTCTACAACAAGTAGAATTGGATTTTATACATTCAATGTTGAAAGGTAAGAACTTGACTATTTTGAATTGGAATAAAGATGTGAAGAATCTATCATTCGAGCTAGGGCACAAGAATGAATTCTTACAGTAATGAATGCTGAGTAGACCAGAATACATAATCTGATGTTTTTCCAAACTTAGGAATTTAGTAATTTATAAAATTCTCTTGATATTAAGGATACTTAAATTATTGATTTTTAAAATTCTATCATTGATAAAAATACTCAGATTAATGATATGTGATAGACTATTTATGATAGAAATGCATTGATTGTCCAACACATTGATAGAAAATGATAATTAACCACTAAGATTGCTAAGTTACAACCCTCTCTACAAGCCATCTAGAGAGAGATGAGGGAAATAATAGTCTTGATTGAAGGACCTATAAGAGTTGTTCATTCTTTCCCCCTTCCACTCCATGAAATGATTTCACCGTAGAATAAAAACCAACATAAAATTTAAAAGTTGGAGGAAGAAAATGCTAAGATTAAAGCAGAGTCTCAGTAGTAACTAAAAAAAGCTTAGGATTCCATCCAAAATATTTGTGAAATTTATGAAAAAATGTTAGCATAAAGGAAACCTTCATCTATTTATGTTTTTTTCTCCATCAGTAATTCTACAAATGATAGATACAGTTAATTTCTCTTGGCTTTCTTCACATTATTGAAGATTAGCACATGTTTATGAATGTCTTTCTCAAAATTACTATTGAAAGACAAGATGAATTTTGTGAATTATATATTTTTAACATGTTATTAGTTTATCAATTTAGTTTTCTAGTAAATTTATTTATAGGCAAAACACAATTGTGTGCTTTCCTCTCTACTCTGAGAAATCAAACAACATGGTAACACCACAAGGTTGTGTATGGCACCCCAATTTCCAAATTCTAGGAACCTTCTTGATAATTTTCAACCAATGTACTACATGTACATGAATAATAAATACCATGAATTATTGAGAGTTAATGTGGTAGCTTTTAAAACTTTTTTGAGCCAACATTCCACCAATTCCATCAATGTCAGCATAACCAAGTGGAAAAATTTACATATTGCTTTAAAACATAGGTAAGTCTTGAGTCCCACCACCATCGAGTGGAGTCTTAGGAGAGCCCATGAAATTACAAAAAATGTCACTCAACTCTTAGATGAAGGAGGCTCAAACATATGGATTCGAATGAGATTTAGGCCTTTAATAATTTTTTGTCCTTTGTCTCCATGGTAGAGTTGGCACAATTAGGTGGAAGTTAAATTTGAGGCTTGGTTGCACATAATTTTAGGGGATAATGGATTCGTACCCAAAGGTCATCATGATTAGAGCCACCATTTTTATGGTCTTAGTCAGTGGCTAAAATCTAAAATTTTGGATTAAAGACTGGTTATCCCACTTATTTACAAGAGGACTTGCAAAGGTAAAATGTGAGGGAGAAATGATGAGCATTTCATATAGCTCATTATATCTAATATAAAATATCCATAATTGTTGCCTTTTGGATATATATTTTATTACATTTAATATTTAAGGTCTTATCTAAGTAGGAAATGATTGTAATTTATCCTTTGTTTGTATGGAATACATTATTGATTCTTTATCTTTTTATTATGTCTAACTAGGATGAAATGAGCACAGTTTTATGTACAAAAACACATACAAATGGTGGGATAATTTTGAGAAGACATCAAACAGTTTTGGTAACTCTTTTTTGTTATAGTTTTGAGGATTTAGCGAATGATCTCCGAAGATCTGATGCTCTAAAGACACTCTGAAAAGGCTCTGAAGATGCTCTAAAAACACTCCAAATATACTCTAAGGGCACTCTGAAGTCCTACATAGAATGCTCTAAATATGTCCAGGCATGCTCCAAAGACCTATACAAAATACTTCAAAGACACTTAGGCATGCTTCGAAGAATGTCCAGCTAGATCTTACTAATTGAAATAGTGATTCTAAAGATATCTATTTTATATAAATAGACTTTATATATTTAGATATCTTATTTTAGACATTATTATTTATAGTAATGTCTTGGAATGATCTATATATATTTGTACTTCTATTTTGTCAAATCGGATAAGTCTCTTTTGATCTATGTTAGTTATTTATTATTTATTGTTAGTTGAGTAGTTCTAATGCCTTCCTAGAATCATGGAATCTGATTCATAGATTTTCTATATTTTGAATAAGCATATTTAGCTAATTTGATCACCATATTTTATACTCTATGAATAGATGTTGAGATGTGCTTAAATATATATCCCCTTCTCATTCCTTATAGTTAGGAGCTAGCAGCTGGATGTGTTAGAAAGTTGTTGAAGTTAAAAATCAGAAGAAGCACTTCACTTTAGTTTTTCGTATCTTTATGTGTTCCTTTGAGAATGAAATAAAGTTTAACATTCCTTTTTATTTTTGATTAAATCAATTCTTGTTCTGAGGAAGAAGTAATGGCACACTTCTCTCCAAGGATCATGACAAATCTATACTTTTTAGTTTATAATTTATAAGCATTTTTTAATTTAAGGTATATCTCATTTACTATAGAGTGTAATTTAATTTTAAACATAAGAGTGATTTATTTTAAATTCAAGTGTGATTTCCTTTTCAAAGGCAAGTGTGGATTTCTTTTTCAAATGCAAAGTGTGAATTTTGTTTAATGTAAGTGTGTTTCCATTACATGTAGGAGTTATTGCAATTCAATGAAAGAGTGTGTCTTTCAATATCATAGAAAGTTAGTTTGTTAACCTATCTCTCTATTCAAAATTTGTCAGAAGCTGTTTAAGTGAAAATAGATAACATTCTCAAATTTTGAAATATCACACTATCCTACCTAGCTGGGTAAGTCAAGTGAGGACATCACAATGTCTTATGCTAGGTATTTAAGTTCTAGATATTGATGGTGTAAATGTTAATAGGATATACTCAGTTAGCAAACTTTTTAGATTTAATTTTTTGTAAACTAGAGGTAGAGTCTTATTTTTTTTTAGGATTTAGAAATCATAGCAGAAGTAAAACCCCCCAAACAATGAAATGTAAAAATCCAATATCTAATGGTCTCATTGCATATAACCTTGGACACTGGTCCTGGTAGAAAATGACATCAATCTATTTATTAGTTAAAATAGAGGTATAATGACAACCGATCATGATTATTATTTTAATAATAGTATTACATGATAATTATATTATTATGAAATGGTATTGTGATGATATTTGATAGTTACATGTGACTATCTCTACATTTTTATTCGTGAATGGAGTTGTTATTGATAGTTTGGCAATTAATATTGAAAACTAAAAGCTGCCACACTATTGTATGTTATGTTGAGGTTAATGAAGTTTATTATATGCCTCATAAATCTTGGGAATTCAATGGGATATGCTATTTATATATAAAATTTAGTTTGGGAAATAGGGGTGAGTTGGAAAGGAGCAAAACTCTCCAAGATAAGAATAGAAAGTTGTATCAATATAGGAGGGACTTTATGAGTCTAAAACTATTTAATGTGATATAGTAATCCTATCAAAAAACTATTTGAGAGTGTGAGTGTGATTATGTATTCTATTGTGATGTTTTTAATATAAATACAATGAAGATGTGTTAAGTGTGTCAAGTCTAAGTATGTGTGGAAATTGTGTCCATGAATGAAATTCTGACTTAAGCAACACAAAGATAAATACAATCCTTAATTAGACCTCCTCTCAAGTGTTTGCATTAATTGGTATAAGATAAAAATGTAATTTTTATAACAAGGAAGAATAAATTTGTGATCAGGCCTTAAAGGAAGAAATCCTCATGCAAGAGGATATGGAGGTGATAGTAATTGAAGTGGAAGAAGGAGACCCATTCTTTAATAATGGGAATGAGTTGGTGGTATCCCATAAGTAGGAAGAATCAGAATAATCCTTTGTGAATGAAGGTAATGAGTTTGTATTTTCTATGTTAGAGGGTATAAGGGTTGAGGAGAACAAAGGAAAGATATAGGTTTCCATAAAATAAAAAATAGATGTGAATAAAGAATGAAACCATGAGGATTTATAGGTTTACATGAAGGAAAAAATAGAGGTGAAATAAGAGAGTAGCCATGAGAATTTTTAGGTTTCCATGAAGGAGATTATGGAGATAGATGAAGTGCAAGTTAATGCACATAACGAGAGCATGGTTGAAGACCAATGATGTGAGGATAATAACATATAAATAATAATGAGGATATAAAAACCATAGATATTTTTGAGAATGGGCTTTTGGGAGTCCATCATGAGGGATAAATATATGAGTAGAATATGAGAAACAAAAAAACTTTGGAAATCATGTGCTTAGGGCATGATGATGATATAGAAAAATTATTTATGGGAATTCTTGACTCCATTAATATGTTTTTTTAATGTTCTAAACAATTAAATGAGATGGAGATGGCAGACATGTTTCTACTAAAGGGACTAAATGGTGAAAGTGGTGTTGCATATGTGGAATAAACCCATGTAGGTATTGGAGGAGAGAATCTAATGAGTTAAGGTATGTAATGTACTCACAAAGAGAGTGCAAGGTTGTTTTCACATGACTTAGAGGAGATGAAAGAATGAGATAGTAATTATCCTAAAGTTGATATAAATAATTTGGGAAAAGAGTAGCCAATTTATGAATTAACTAATATAAGTGAAGATGATTTTTCAAAAGGATCTATGAGCACTATTTTGAGGAGCAAGAATAATGGAATATTCTTTGAGGAACCTGAACTTGGTGTAAATCAAGCTAATTTTATGACGATGGATCAATCACCTATGGGGACTATAAATTATCATGTTTATAAACTGATTTATGATTGTATTTAGTGTGTAGGTGAAGAAATGGAAAGAAAGGAGGTATTCAAATAGGAATTCTAAGGTGAAGAGGCAAAGATGGAAGTGAAAAATTATGCACTTAAGAATGAAAGTGAGGAGGAACAGATAATTTTCATATTAGTAGAAACATGTGAATAAGTGATGGAAGAAGAAAAGTCTTTCAAAACTCTTATGAATGAAGAAGCTAAAAGTGAGGTGGTTATGGAAAGGATAAAAGTATAGAAGGATATGGTTGTCTTGAGAGAATATGAGCTATAAATGGATAAGAGTGACAGAAGGAAAAATCCAACAATAGGTTGGATAATGAGTAGACAAAGCCAAGAAGGCTTTAGGATGTGGTGGTTGGTCAATAGTGGATTCAAGTCCACAAAGGTGAGTAAAATCAAATAAAACCATATTGGTGGAGGTGGTTAGATGAAGGTGAGGTTAATCCAAAAATAGGACATTGAGAAAAGAAGATAAGGCTTTGGCAGATAAGGACAGACTATGGTGGGTCTAATCCCATAAAGGAAGGGGACTATGGTGGATTTAATCCCACAAAGGAAGGAGACTTGGTGGAAAGATACTATGGTGGATCTAATCCCACAAATGAAATAAAATTTGGTGGGTATAATCCCATGAATATGGAAATAAATATCAAAGAAGAGAAAAGGAAGTGTAAAGGTAAAAATAGAAGAAAGAAATTGAACCAATAAGAAGAAGCTGGAAAGGGAAGAAAAAAGTGAAAAATAGTTGAATTAATTTGTGTTTTGGAAGGGAATGTCATGGCCATTATGGTTCATATTAAAATAATTGGTTTTTTACTTAGTCCATCTATGTGATAAGGAGCTCACATTTTATATCCTTGGTGTCTAATATAGGAGCATCTAAGGGTTCATGCAATCTTGTATTAACAAAAAATAGAGTGGTGTATTTATATGTTTCTATCTTATTTTTTTAACGTGATATTATTATATTTTGATATGATGTTGTAAGCTTATTCATTTCCTATGGGTGTTGTGATGGATTTTGAATAATGGTCTAAAAGGTCAAAATTGGTCAATAATTTATTATTCATTTTTCAAGGAAATTGATCAATGTGAAATCAAGCACTATGAAAAACTTGGGAAAATTTGATAAAGATTATTCTTTAAGTTCAACTTTACAAAAATTCTGAGATCCTTTTAGATCTCGAAGGCATGTTTACATGCTCAGTAGAAACTAAAAGTGTTTCAAACACCTCCCATGGGATTTGATTACCTTGAGATTACCATCAATGAAACCTAAAGAACTTGCAAGCACCACCATCGAGACCCACCAATATTGTAAACATAATTGGCAGAGTCCAATATGCATGTAATCAACCCTATTCAACCCTAGGAATTTTTCAACACCACCATTAGGATCTAATAGTACTGAAAACATGTGTATCAAACTAGTTGTTGTCATGGTTTTTAAACAATGGTTGAAATTGTCAAAAATAATGACGGTCAAAATTGGTCAATAATTTGTTGTTCATTTTTCAAGTAAATCAATTGATGTGAAATCAAGAACTATTAAAACATTTATAATTTTTTATAAAGATTATTTTTTAAGTTCAATTTTACTAAAATACTTAAGACCCCTTCAAATCCTAGAGGTGTGTTTACACATTGGTAAAACCCGCAAGTGTTACAAACACCTCTGATAGGGTGTAAGTACCTTGAAATCAATATTAATGGAACCTAAAAACCTTGAAATCACCACCATCAAGACCCATAAATGTTGTAAACATAATTAGTAGAGCCCAATGTATATGTAAATAATCCATCAGACCCCAGGTGGTTGTCAACACCACCATTAAAACCTAATGATGTTACAAACACCACCATCAAATCCTAATGGTGCTACAAACACATACATCATAGCTTGATGGTAGTGGTTTCACTACCTCCAAAACCTAAACCTACTGGAAACACCCCATTAGATTCCTTCTCCTATGCAAGCACTTTTCCTAAAAAATAAGGTTTTTAGTGGTTTTTTTTAAAGATCTTCTTGGTCAGTTGTAATAAAATGCAGGTTCATATTCTAAGAGGTGTGATTTTATTTGATTCTAGCATCCAAGACTCCTACCAAGGGCACACTAAATAAAACTCCTTTGAAGAAAAATTTTCAAGGATAATATGAATCAAAGATGAAGTACTTGTTTTATGGTGACATTCCTCTATCAAGTCTGGATTTAAACATTTAGAATACAATAAACATAGGTATAGGTAATATAAATATAGATGATTTATTAAACAAAATCAATGGGGTGCACAAGATAGACTATGGTCAAAGCACACGTAAGAGTGGATTGGTAAATGCAACTACTTTTCTAACCTTATTGTAAAGCCTAAAATTGGTACTAAGCATGATTAAATACTATGACCATGAGAAGAGATAAGTGCTAAATCCCAAATGATAATATGTCATATGTTTAGTTATAGAACATATTGACAAGTTATTATAGTTTCCATAATGAGAATCACATGTGAACTTGTCTCCTATTTCAGCTCAGGAGTTCTAGGATGATAATACCAATTCTTGTGTGAAATAGGTAAATAAATAATGGCTCACAAATCCTAAACATTCAATAACAAGGATTCCAAATAATATTTCTAGATTTCAAATTGTGAACAAGGTAAATGATATGATCACATTTTTACATAGGGTAGTTGGAATCTTATAGGCAAAATACTTTTATACTTATATGTACAGGTACATATGGATTATTTATAAAAATAAGCAATATATCAATTAGGGTTAGCTGATTAGTGAATCAATCCATAAGCAACTAATTGAAGTCAAAACAAATTTTAAATTCTAAATGACTTCATACTTAGTTTATGCATTTTCTAGAAGGAGATTCTATGATGGATTGAATAAGGTGTGAAACATCAAGACCTATAAGATATATGAGAATTTATATGGAAAGTGCTCGTCATTTTTAGAGGGTGAGTGATGCATTCATTCAATATGTTATTCAAATGTTTTAAAATGAGCCTTATAACATGAGAATTTATATGGAAGTAAGAATATAGATTGTTAGATAGGGACCTTGGTTTGTGATAGTCACTTTTTGAGCAATGTTAATCGAGAAGTGTTACAAGAAAATTTGGGCTAAGTGCCCAAAGGAAAAGAGGGAATGCCAAGGAATGGAGTTATACCAATCTAATGTAGCTCCTATTAATGATATGGGAAATTTCCTAAGTAAGAGATCATCATCATGTGTTATAAGATAACATGCATTTTGAAAAGCTCTAAGATGCTACTGGGGATCTCCTTTATTCTAAAATTTAATTAATTTAATAAGTTCCCACTATGAGGGATATGGTTAGATAGGAATTAAAGGGTTGATAGGCTCATTAAAAATATATTCATATGTGAGCATTCTACTATGTTCTGAGGTGGAAGCTTCCAAACTAGCCATCCTATTCATAAGGATATTTAAGAGGTCTACTTGAGTATTATTCTAAGGTATACTTCCTAAGATATTCTATTGAGGGAGTTGATAACCTAGTAAGGAACTAGACATAGGTTGCGAGGGAAAATATATTGTCATAGTAGACATAATAGGTTGAGATGTGGCTACGTATTAAGGGATTTGTAATGGAATAATCTATTGTGGGAAAGATTGTACATAATTTTTTATCACTAGTTGGGATGAAGCTACATAATAGATCATTGAAGGAACATATTGTTGAAAAGGTTGGGTATAAGGTGCTTGATAAACCTAAGGGACCTGTTGAGCTTAAGGGATTTATTGAGGCTAAAAGATTTTTTGGGAGTTTGAGATTCATTAAGATAGATGGTAGGAGTGATTGTAACAACAACATGAGGAACACCTAACCTAGTTATGAAGACATGATACCTAGCCACCATTGAGGATCTAAGATATTATGAGGTGATAGTGATAACATAGTTACCACTAGAGATGAGATATAGAGAGTAAAGGCCAACTTAGTAGGTGGCCCATCTATAATAGTCAATTAAGTAGGGGTTTTAGGGTGACCACCACCATATAGGAGTGAAAGTATAGGTGTAGGTGGAACCATTCATAGTTGTACTCCTGGGGCTTGATGGATGTATGTTGTTTTGATACTATCCTATGTGCTGAAGATGTGAGATGTATATGAGTGAGAGACCTAGATATATTATGACATGTATTTCTTGTATTATGATGTATAATTCACTAACATGTATGACTTGGATGATGATGATGTATATGATTAGTATGTGTTGATTATATTAATGACATTTGATTATATTAATGACATGTTGACATTTGATTATTTTGATGTTGATGATGATAATGTTTTGATATGAGGACTTTTACCCATGAGGGGATATGTAGATTGATTATTACAATTCACATTTTGTTCATGTGATGGATATGATGTATTAAGATGATGGATATGATGGATAGACTTATGATTATGATTTTTTGATGGTATTTTTGATAAGTGATGACATGAGCTTAGGTATGTATGATTGATTTGATTATGTTATGAGTGTTTTTACTTGTATAAGTATATGCTTTGGTTATTAGATGGATTTTGAGTTTGGCCATAGAATGGTGTTTGTGCATGATGTGATGATGACATAGTTTTATAAGTATGACATGGTTATTTCATGGTTATGATGTGGTTTGCTTATAATGTTTATGGAAAATGGTATGATGACATGGATTATGTCGTTTATCAACATGATGTGATTGATAAAATTATGAATATGTGGTTTACTATTATCTTATGAGTTTTGATATTATGAATGTGTATGATGTGTCTTTTAAGGTTTATGAATGGTAAGATGCTCATACCCCATTTTGTATGAGATGATATGTGTATATATGAGGATATGTGAAATAAACAATATGTGTCATCTTGTCTTGTGATGAGGTATGATGTATATATTATGGATGATAAGATGAAGGAATTGAAATGTGTTTTGTGATTAGATGTTTGAAGTTGATATGTTGATAGTTTTAGGTGATGTTTTGTTTATGTATGAGAGATGAGGTGTTTGGTCATGATAATAGATAGGATGGTTTTGATTCTTTATTTTGAGGATGTGGTTTATGATGCATTTGATGTTTGGGTGCATAGATAGGACATGGATCATAATGTTCTTAGGCATATAGATTAGTCTTGTGATGAAAATAATGTTTTGAATGTTTGTATAAGATATGTGATATTGGGATATAATGAAGAAACATAAATTTTGTATAGGTAAAAAAATAAATGTTGGAAAAGATAAAAGAATCATGAGACACATGTATTCATTAACTAATAATGATAGGGTAAGAAAGGCATGATAATATCATTAACAAAGGCTTAACAAAACTGAAGTTGAATTGGCTTAATGAAAATGAGGCTTTCAAATGCTTTGCATGAACATGATTTGATAAAAAAAGGTTTACTAATGTGAGCTATATCCATATATGCTCTATAAGAATGTTTATGATATATGGGACCTAATGAAATTTGTAATATGATTATCTAAGACTCACAAGTTCCTAGATACTAAACATAAAACTAGAGTAAAATTTCATATCTCCATTGGTAGATGCACATACTCGTCACTGGCTAAAGCAAAGATAATTGAGGGAGTAATGACACATGTTTTCAGGGCTTCATATTAGCATGTTCCTCATTTTGAATACTATTGGATAGATGACAATGATGAAAAGGATGGGAGAATCAGGTATTGCTCATGATTCATAGTGAAATAGGTTATTGAATTTATAATTGCAAAAGTCCCTACAAAAATAATTGGTGATGAAGGTACTTTGGACCCTATTTTTCAAAAATAAAAACTTGAATCTCAACCAATGCTGAAGATTGATTTGAGCAAGAAAGAATTGATTTCTCTTATAAGTAGAACTTGGGATGTTCTTCAAAAAACATTGTGGTGGTTGAAAAATAGAGGAGTAAATGTTGATCTGGTAGGATTTCCTCCACCACCAACAACATAATATGAAATAAGAAGCTTACATAAAAAAAAACAAAAAAGAATAATTTGGGACATCTCAAGTGACTGCAAGTGAAGATCTTCCTAAAACAAAAGGAGAGGTAGAAAAAAAAACTATCTCAACAATTGCTTCAAGTTCTAGGCATCTCAAGTTAAAAATCAAAATGCTAGGAAAGAAATAGTCTTGTTTACCAATTACTTATATTCCTCTTAATAGTTTTGCTCAACCTCAATTCTTAGTAATAAATACTAATAAAAAATTCCTTGAATTTGAATCCTCATTGTTACCAACATCCTCAACTCAACCTGATGATTTTATACCTCTTCATCCTCCTCCAAATCTTAAATTGATTTTTGAACCTTCACCAAAAACCGCAAGTCCTGTGGTTAAAGAAAAGGATGAAATGATATAAAATATTATTCCCTTTCTTAATACTTCCACAAAATCTGAGTCTATCCAAATGTAGTAATCTCTTGTCAATGTCAAGGTTCCTAATTGGCAAGTGATGAAGAGGTGAATAAAAGGAAGAAGGTTTTCGAATTGCAAGAAATTAATTTCAGTGCAATAAGTTCTATTCCTCTATGGGTAATCAATAAACCTAAAAGGATAAATATATGTAGAACTAGCCACTCCCCCTGAAGAGAAGGATAAGTTTTTTTTGATAGGTTAGATTATCAAATAACAACAATACATTGAGAAAATCTAAAAGGGAGGGAATGAAGGAAGATGTTTAAACTGCTATTAGCATTTTGTTCAAAAAAATAGACCATGATAAAGTTACCAAAGATAAACTCAAAGAGAAGGTTGAACAATTAAAATTAGTGGTTGAAAAATTGATTAAGTTAGTTCAATCTTATTCTTCAATTTTTCATCACATCTTAGATATTGAAACATCACAAAAGAATTTATAACCATGGGTAAAGCAATAAAATATTGGTCAATAGAAATTTTGTAACTTGGAATCAATTCCATTCAAGCTACAATGGATCTATGTTTTGATATCCAATCATAATATGATGATGCATCAAAGGTAGAAGACAAGTATAATAAGGAGGTGTAGAAATGGGAAGAATTACTTCCTAAATTAAAAGAAATATATAAAGCTGATTAAGATGATCTTGTTTGAGAAATTGAAGCTATATATCTTACTAAATTCTTGGAGATGTTAGATTCATAATTCATAACATCAAAAAAGATATTAAAAATTTATTCAATTCTAAATCCATGGAGGATATGTTATTCTAGATATAATAGGAACACTTGAGAAATTGAATTTTAAAATCACCAACAATGATAGTAAAGTCATCTTTACAAAAATTGTCATCAACTATTTTAAGAACATTGAGGAGATTCTAACTTCTAATTCTGATTTCAATTCTAGATTGATTCATCAGTTGGTCAAGTATTAGTTCAACTTAGATAATCTCAATGCAATAGTGAAGAAATATAATGCCATAACTACCAAAATGGTGGAGCTACATTATGATGTAGAGGTAGTTTTCATGTATTCAGATCATCCTGATGAAGGAAAGGTCCTCAAGATAATGTAGAGATTTTAAAAATATCAAGGTGAGAAGATGAAGCTCCAATAATAGAAACAAGAAGTTCCTATTATCCTCAACGAAGAAGATGTGGGTTGATTCCTCAAAGATGTTTGCTCAAGTCCCTAACTTAAGATTTTCAACTCATATTATGTATTTAAAATTTACACATTGTATCTCATGAAATTGTACTAAGGTATTTTTTCAATTTTGAAGTCATGAAAATTTGCTATTGCATTTTTTCAAGTTATGTAAATTTGATAACATGATTTTGCAAGTTTTAAAAATACCAAAGAAATTTTTCAAGTTATACAAATTCCTCAACGCATTTTTACAATTTTTCAGATATGTAAATTCAGTAATATATTTTTACAAGTCCCTAATTCTTAAAAAAAGTGGTTACACATTGTAACCACCCATTTCAAGATAGAAATATTATTTAGGGGCTTATTTGTAGGGTCTTGACAATTAGAAATATCGAAGAAAACATCTGAAAGTGGAAATTACATTTGTAATCCATCAAAGATCAAATACAAAGGGAAGTTTGTTGTAAACTTTGCATTCATGATTGTTATGTAGATAATGTATGTATTTACTATTTACATGTATTCAAATCTTCATCTTCAAAATGTTATCAAAGTTGTTATGAACTAGTAAATAATCACAAAATATTCATTATAACATTTATTTTTGAATATATATTTGTAGTTTTCATTTTTGGATAAATCTTAGTGGAGTTAGAAAGTAAACTCTATACTTTTTAGTAACAAAATATAGATAGATCATTATTTTATGCTATCAGTTATGTGGTCATTTTGATGTATGTCATGCATTTTTATAAACGTATTTATGTCTTTCATATCCATTTAATGAGAGAGGTTTTCCATTAGAATTAAACTCTAAATCTCTTGACATTTCCAATAGGTTTTTGGATTCATCTTGTTGGTTGTGTTGTCTTTCCTATCTTTTCAAGATATACTTCCCCTATAGACCTCTCTATCATTTTTTCCTTTCTCCAACCTTTTTATAATTTTAGATTAAAAATTCTAACCAAATAAAATCCAATTTTTTTTAAATATTTTACTTTACAACATCATTTTGGCTTTCAATAAAGGTAGCTTTACCTACTAATAGGAGAGGGATTTCATCCCTTAATTGTTGATAGGAAATGTCTATTTGTCCCTCAACAAATTTTTGTGCCAATAGTTTTTGGCACCTATCATGGGACACATATTTGCAACATTCATGAAACCCACATTTTAAGATATTGGTCCATATGACTTTGCCATCAACTCAAGGACCACTCTATCAGCCTGAACTAGATTTGGAATAATCTACATAGTTAGGTATTATCCTACACATCAGATAACTTACTTGGGAATTTGATCAAGTTTTAGTAGCTTAGTTTCAAATTATCTTAGTAATTTTAAATCAAGAATTAGAACATGTAGAAAGAGTAGAAAGAATTCATGCACAAAGTAAAGATCATAGGGTTCATTTAACAACTCAAAATTAGTGAAATCACATATGACCATTTCAACCCTTTAAAATCTTGACCATCAGCCTAGTTTAAATTAGATATATTTAGTAAAAGAAGATATTGCTTCATGTCTTTGATAACTAGACTAGGATAATAAATCAAGTTACACTTAATTCAATACCATTACTACAATAATCAATATAGAAGAAGATTGTGAAATCATTGTTATAAGAAATGATGAAATTATTTATAGAAGATAAGGAAGAATATATGTATGAAGAACAATTCACATAGCTACTCAGAGACTTTTACAGCTAAAATTTATTCTCATGACCATCCAAGAACTTCAAGCTTTAGTTATTCAGCCTAATCTTGATTGGTTGAATCCAAACTCAAGAAGATATTTCATCTGACTTGAGAGCACTTACCTAGGATAATAGAATTAGTTTAACACATTTTCATATAGTTGTTGAGGTTTTATAAGAAGAATAAGACCATGTAATTTTGGCACAAAGGGTTGAAACACTAGTTGAATAAAGAATTCAACAAAGAATACCAGCATAGATAGTTCTTCAATTTGAGAAATCTCTTCATCAACATTAGATATTTCAAAAATGGCAAAGAAAAGATTCACTAAAGCTAGTAAGTTTAGAGGTGAAATTGATCTTCTTTATTAATTTCAAGAATCTTTAGGTTTCAAGTTAAGTTCGAAATAAATGGGTAATCTTAAGAGAGCAATAAACCTCCTTTTAAATGTAAAAAAATATAAATAATATCAAGGAGGAAAAATCACAAGTCAAGCTTTCTTTCTATTAGGAACTTTTATCCCATTATAAGTAATCTTCCCAATAATGACACAACCATGGGGTAACACAATTGGTCCATTAGCCTTAGGATAACTACATGAACTACCTAGAGGTTCACATAAAAAAATAAAAATAATAATCAAGGGATGGAAAGGAACATCCAAACAAACACATTGTTGTGTTTTCAGTGGCATGTGGAGTTTTAGAGGTTAAACATGAAGACATTGTAGTGAGATTGTTTATTAAAACTCTTCAAAATGGAGCTACATATTGGTTTTATAATCTTCCTTCAAGAGTAATAAGAAATTATGATGATATGAAAACCAAGTTTGAAATTAGCTTCAAACCAAGAAAAGATACACATACATTATTATCTCAACTCACTCAGATGAAGATGGAAACTTATGAGCCAATGAGGGACTTCATAGCTAAATTCAACAAAGTACTACATAAAATTATGGTAACTATTAAACTTACAGGTGAAAATTAGAAATGTTTTTTCATCAATTAACAATTTTTAGAAGTAAGATATCAATTGAGAAGGGCCAGAGTAGTTGATTTAATGTAGCCCAAACATTGGTTATTGAAGTTAAAGATGATATGATAATGTTTGTAAAACTTAAAAAAGAACCGTCAAAAGGTAAATTATAGAATATGAGTCAATATTCCATTAAACAAATTTTATAGAAAATTACTAATGACATAGAAAATTTGAAAAAGTAGTCACCTCAAAAAACTATCATTGCTCTTTATCAAGACATTTCAAAAAGAAATTATGTCCTTTTTCAAAGAGGTCATCCTCGATTGCAAGCTCCTCAACATAAGATTGCATTAGAAGATCCACCTCATCAAAATATAAATCCATTTGTGAATGTCATTTTGGAAACATAAGATATATTTGGGTATGAAGAGATTGAAGAAGAAAATGAATCGAAATATCTAAAACTTCAAGCATGTGAAATTCAAAAAACTAGTGGCAACTCTACTAATGTATTCATAGAATATAATTTAGAAGAATAAAATTATGAGGACAATTTTGGATACATGAAGAGTCAATAATTCATGGTATTTATAATAGCTCAAAATTATAGAAAGCATCACAATGAAAATAAAGAAAAACCTACAAGAGTTATTCTTCTATGAGGAACACCACCTCCTATCCAAATGAAAGGAAAACAACCAATAGCTAAAATAGGTAAATATTATGTAAATGAAATTATTAGTCATATAAAGCACACCCTTCTTGTCAAGAATATTTGTGTATCTCAAAATGTATAAGGTTATTCTTTTTCTAGTTTGCCAAGACTAATTTCCAAATGTCACAAGATGAATATTTGAGAACCTACCCAGATCAACTAGATAGGCTAGTAGAGTTTATCAAAGGTAAACATACCACTCAAAATAAAGCTAATATTAAAGATATACTATCCACACCACCTTCTTCCAACCCAGTAATATCTATGGCTGTAGTGAGGTTTAATTCAAATAAGGTTGATCCTTTCCACATATATTTATTCTTTAAAGTATGAAAAGTTAGTAATGGTATCATTGATATAGGGACTTAGATAATGTGATGCCTACTAAAGTTGCTCATGCTCTTGGTTTGACTTGCACAAAATTTTTAGACATTGTTACTCAATGGAAGCTAAGTGAGTTTTGCTAGTTGATTAGATTAAAGATGCTCATGTTGCCCTAGCATCATTTCCTTAGAAAAGTTTTAAGATTAACATTATTGTTGTAGATATTCCAATAGCTTATGGTATTCTCTTGAGAAGAAATTTTTACATAGAACTCGAAGGTGATATTTGTATGCAATCAAAAATGTATTATGTCTATAAATCAATCCTATCTCAGAGAAGATAGGAAATATCTACACTTCCACTTGGGAATAGATTTATTAAGTGGGAGTATGACTAATATGGGGAACCGATAGACCTGCTTAGGGGATATTTTATCACAATACATCATGTTAAAGAGGTTTCAAAGCTTCTAGTCTAAGACAATCACAAAATAATCCTAAAGAGATCCTAGGTTTTGATATTTCACATATTTTAATGACAAGAAAATTAAATCTAATATAGTTCTCACCAAATCTTATGGCACAAAGTAAGGGGTTAGTAAACAATAAAAACATGTACAAGAGAATCTCAATTAAGCTAAGTATGAGTAAGACCCTAATATAAGGAATATGAAGAGTAATATTATTCAAAGCCAATACTTATGTTACTTCTATCTACTAAAGAGAGGAGCAAAATTAGAGAATACTTACATGAATGTGAAACTGTCGAGACTCAATCTCTCCCTTGGCCAAAGGGGATTCACAAGAGGTTGTTTTGGTTTGTAAGGATCACTAAGAAAGGCCAAAGCATCCAAGACTTATCCACAAGACTAGAGTCTTCAAGTAAAAACCCTAAGCTAAGACTCCTCAAGTAGAATGGTGGAAGAGCGGATTGTAAATAATCATGAGTGAATAATATCTCTTGATTGCATATTGAAATAATGATGAAATGATCTTGTATATATAGGCAAATATTTCCCTAAAATGATTCTAAAAATGTTGGTCGAAAAGGTCAACCCAATTGACCTCATACAATTTTGGATAATTATTCACTAGGTCTCGAGCTAGGTCAACCAAAGGCCAAACTAATTCCTAAGTGAATATCACCTAAAACTTTATAGGTTTGACCTAGTTGACCCAATATAGTCGACTAACAAAAAGGTACTATGGTGAGGAAATGAGGGATGGAGAGAGGAAAAAGATTGGAAGAGTGTGAAAGTGAAGAGTAATAGCTTAGGTAATGATTTTAGGAATGGGTTGGATTGGTAATAATATGACAATAAGGGACAACAATCCTATGAAGCACCAATGGCCTACCCACCCCTTTCTCGATGCACCCTTTAGGGTATGCACTCAAAGAGATTGAGTTTCGATGGGTTTCTATAAGATGTAAAGCATTAATATTTGATAAAAGTTTAAAATATTATTTGTATACATATGCCCACTCAAAGATAATCACATGTCACTAATGCTTAATAGGGGATGGTGCTTCAAGAAAGAACATAAGAATACATAACACTGATGCCAAAAAAAATTATAGTACTTTAAATAATAAAATAACTAAAATTAAATGATTGAAAAGGAAAATAACTAAAAGGTAAATGTGATGTGTACCTTGACTTATCTTTATCATGGGATGGTTGTCTATTGTGTTGTTATTTTTGATTTTTTAGGGTGTAAAGACTGCTTTTAACAAACCCAAAAATACAAAACTAAAGAGTAAAAACAAACAAATGAAAGAAAGACAAGATAACTGGTGCTATGTGGATGGGATGTACTTGAGAATTTGGCAATATGGGATGACAAGTGCTATGTTAGACCAAATGACCAAGTCAAAAAAAATAAGAGTAAATTGGGTAATCGAAAAGGCAAGTATACTAAAACTAGAAAATTAAACAAGTAAACCTTAAGTAATAAATGAAAACTCACCAAATCAAACCAAGGATACATGTCAAAAATATGGTAATCAAACATCAAATGTAAAATTAGTAACAATCTTTACTTAAAAAATAGATGTAAAGGTAAAATAAATGGTAAAACAACATTGGGGAGTGAGCAATAATAATCCTTGCTCAATCAGCAATGGAAAAAGGTGCATAAAAAAGGAAAACAACATGTTGAGTGAAAAGTAATAAGCCAACCTCACTCAATAATGAAAAAAGGGTACAAAATCAGGTGTCCATAATATCAAGATGGTACTTCAATGACAAATGGTAAAAGGAAAGTAAATTAAGTTTAGGAATGTAATTTTATGATGTAGATAAAGTAATCTAGAGTTACTCAAACATGTTGTTTTGCTCTAAGGATAGATAAAACTGAAAAAAAAGTACTGCTAGTATATTTTTAAAAGGTGAATAAGAAGGAATTAGAGAAGAGGGAAAATATATTTAGAATCATAATTTTCCTATTAAGGAGGGAAATGAAATGGGTGGAGGGGAAAATGAAGGGAAAACTAAGGTAAAATAACTCTTTAACAAAGTCAAGAAACTCAAATTAGGTTTGTCAAAACAAGAGTAATGTCAACCTTAAGGACTCTAAATAAATTTTCTTAGCCACACAAGTCTTAGGTCAAAAAATGTAGTATATATATCATCCCATGAAGGTTATATACAAGAAAAGTAAAATAGACCTACCTTCCCATAACGTGTTCCCTATTCTTCAGGACCCCTTACAGAGTCATTCATCTATTGTGAAGATTAAGTACTTGTGTGAGAAAGTAGGTAGAACCATAGAGTTTGTTAAATTCTCCCATTCCAATCTACTAGCCTATCTCACCCCAATGGACGTCAGCTTTATGTGAGGCCAACTATGGAGTTCAAGCTTTGATTAGAGATAGGAGATGTGCTTGTAATCATGTTTTTTGGTGATATTTTGAATTTTTAAATTTATATGTTACTTTTTATATATCATTACCTTTTATTTAAATGATTTGGATTTTAAATTTTTTGATAGCTTTTTCTATTATTCCTCCTCTATATGGATTTGGAAAACTAAACATGGGTGCTAAAGATGACTTTCATTTGAATACATGGGACTTAGTTACTAAGATAGATAACTTCAAAGAGTATGAGGTCTAAGAGACTCATAAATCTAGGTGAAATAAAAGTGTTATCTTGACTTTGACCTTATTTTATCGAATGTGGAGTGAAAGGAAAGGAAATCAAGAGGAAAGATACATGGAACAATTTGAATTACTTAAATCACAAAAAAATGTGACAAAGGGTGAAAAGGGATATAATGATAGAAAATCATGATTCCTTATCAAAAGAGTGAGGGAAATAGAGGAAAACATGCTAATATAGATTTTGTGATAATTTTATCTATCAAAAGAAGCAAAAGCTAAAGTTGAGAATAAGGGTCAAAAACATTTTTTTAATAAAAGAAATGACAAGATGGTAATTTTATGAGGAAATTCAGGTCCTATTCATGGTCTTACACTACAACTCATAAAATATAAACCCAAGGGATGCCACAAAGCATTGGAAAAATAAATTAGAAAAAGGAAAAAAAATGGTATTTTGTGAAGAAGACTAGGTCCTATCCATGGTTTTACAATGCAACTCATAAAATAAGAAACCCAAGGGGTGTCAAAAAGTGTGTAAAAAGAGTATGAAAATAAATAAGACTATGATACATCATGAGAAAGATTGGGTCTTATCCATGGTTTTACAATGCAACTCATGAGAAAAAGGGGAAACCAAAAGACTAAAAATGAAGGCATAAAGGTTTATAACAAGAGAAAACTAATATAGAGGGAGATATATATGTAAGTAACCTAAAAGAAGGGAATGATCCTAAACTAATATCTATATCAAGGATGAACATGTGAGATACAAGATTAGGTGTGTTAGAATGTTTCTTGGAGTTAAATTAATTTGGTAGCATGCTAGGTAGAATAAGAGTGAGCATCACAAGATGCCCCAAAGGTAAGTGGATGTAGGTATGGGCATCATAAGATGCCTTAGAGTTGGAAATGATATATGGTGGGAATCATAAGATGCCCTAAAGGCTAGAGAAATATATCAATGGGCATCATAATATGCCCCATAATCTAAAAAGAGGAAGAAAATATAGGTAAAGAGAACCCCATATAGTGTCTAAATGGATTCAATTTATCCAAGAAGATTTTGATAGCGGACATGATGATGACTGGAAATAAATGAACAAAATGTTAACAAGGAAAGATAGAGAACTAGATCGACAAATAGGGAAGGTAAAAAATAGTACAGGGTCAATTAGATCCACCTAACATATAAGGTCTATGTCGATTGGGTCAACCTAGCACAATAAACAAAGGTTGAAAAAGTGTATAAGGTCGACTAGGTTGACCTAGTATAATAGATAGGGAAAATCAAAAAGTTTATAAAAGACTATGTCGACTAAAATGACTATGCACTGAAACAAGAATAAATTTACAAGTATTTAGAAAAGTAATAATTAAAGGGAAAAAATAATCAATTATATCAATGAAGTTGATCTAATTGAGGCACACAACACAAAACCTTACACCAATGCTAGCTAATCTAATTTTTTGTAATACAAAATACAATTGAGTAAAGAGTGAACAATCAACTTGAAAATTAAAAGCTAACTAGATGGTCAAACTAAATTTTATTAGATTATTAGAATATAGTTTTAAATGTGATAGAAAGTTAGTTATATGTAAGGAACTAAAAAGTGATCTATGGATGGTTTCAAGATGTCTGCGCTGAAAGGGAGTTGTATTGGTAATGGTATAGGCTTGGTATTGGGGCCTACCCACTCACTTGACACACCATAGTGATAAGGGTGTGGGGTGCTTATCTAGAATATACCATTAACCACATGTTTATACTTGGCTAGAAAACCAAGTCAATATCCCCTTTGGTGATGAAATCTAAGTAGGTTGGCCTTGGGTAGATAATTATTAAGGTACTTGTTTAAGATTTTGTGATTTGGTCATGTGTGCATAAAATAGAAAATAGTGAAACTAAATGGTAAATTGAAAACCACCTAATTAGGCTATGTGTTTTATTCTAAGTATGTAGGCAACAAGAAATGAAAGTGTGAGCTAATTACTAGCATATAGAGGTTAATTATAACTTTGAAACATGGTACATTGTCTATATAGTCAATAGTGTATGTACATAATATATAATAGGGTCAATAGTGTCACTTTTATACTACAAAATCAAAGTCTATAAATGAATAAGGTCATTATATTTGATCCATTTATCTAAACAACACAAAAAAATAGAACTAGGTTGATAAGGTCAATCTAGTTAACTATACAAGGCAATTTTTAATACTATAAATTATGAAAAGAAAAGACTATAAGAGAGAAAGAATATAAATGAACCTTGGTGGGTTTGAATATGTAAAGAAGTGAGATGATGTCAAATAACCTTGATAAATTCTTGAAAATTATCCTAATAGGGTTGATTGGGTTAATCTAGCTTTGCAAAAGCTTGTTGCTGAGTGCCTAAAATGTACAGGGTCAATTGGGTAGACCTAATATGTTAAACATGATGCTTGAAAATGTACAGGGTAAATTGGTTGACCTAGTAGTCCAATCTAGAAGTTTGAAAGTCTATAAAACTATATTGGGTCAACTGAGTGGATCCAGTAGCCTATACCTAAAAAATAACCTATGTAAAAAGAATAGTCATATGGATATGACTGTGTGTTAAACTTGCACACATAAGTTAGAGTTGGGTTGATGCAGTCAACCTAGTATGAAAAATATATGATAAAATAAATAAATAAGTGAATAAATCTTGTAAGGGTTAGTTCACATCAAGTTCACCAGAATGTATACAATAAAAAATCCATCATGTCTATAAATCAATCCTAGCTCAGAGAAGGTAGAGCATACCTAAACTTATGATTGGGAATACATTTGTTAAGTAGGTTCATGACCAATATGGGGATCTAATAGACTCAATTAAGGGATCTCTTATCAAAATACACCATGATGAGGAGGGTTTCAAAGCCTCTAGTCTAACACAATCATACAATAACCCTAAGGGGATCCTAGGTTTTGATTTTTCACCTATTCTAATGACAAGAAAAGTAATTCTAATCTAGTGCTCACCAAATATTGAGGAAAAAAGTAAGGGGTTATTAAATAATCAAAACATGTATAAGATAATCTCAATTAAGCTAAGTATGAGTAAGACCCTAATACATGGAATATGAGGAGTAATATTATTCAAAGCCAATACTTATGCTACTTGTATCTACTAAAGAGAGGAGCAAAGTTAGAGAATACTTACCTAAATGTGAACCCATCAAGACTCAATCTCTCCCTTATCCAAAGGGGCTTTGAAAGAGGTTATTTTGGTTTGTAAGGATCACTAAGAAAGGTGAAAACATCCAAGACTTATCCATAAGACTAGATTCTCCAAGTATAATCCCTAAGTTAAGACTCCTCGTGTAGAATGGTGGAAGAGCAAATTGTAAAGAATCATGAGAAAATAATAAATTTTGATTGCATATTGAAATAATGATGAAATGATATTGCATATATAGGTAAATCTTTCCCTACACCCTTTCAAAAATGTCAGTTGATAGGGTCAACCCAGTCAACCCTATACAATTCTAGATAATTATTCACTAGGTCCCAAGTTTGGTTGGCCAAAGGCCAAACTAAATACTAAATGAAAATCACCCAAAATTTTATAAGGTCAACCCAGTCAACCTAGTACAACCAACTAACAAAAATTTACTAAGATGAGGAAAAGAGGAATGGAGAGAGGAAAAAGATTGTAAGAGTGTGAAAGTGAGGAGTAATAGCTTAGGGAATGATTTTAGGGATTGGTTGGATTGGTAATAATGTGGGAATAAGGGACAATAATATTTCAAAGCACCAATTATCTACCCACTCCTTTCCTAGTGCACCCCTTAGGGCATACACTCAAAGAGATTGAGTCTCGATGGGTTTTTTCAAGATGTAAAGTGTCAGCATTTGATAAAATTTGAAAATATTATGTGTATACAATATTCAGTTAGACTTGTCACATGTTATGATCCTAATCAAAGGAGTGAAATAACATCTTGAACCAAAACTAAAAAAAATATTCTCTATAAAAGTTTGATGATCCCATAGAAGATATATTGTACAAAGACATAGGTTTAGGCAACTATTTATTGAGTCAAAAAAAGACAGATATGCCATAAATCATAGAAATTGATCCCAATGACATCTAGATGGTAGAATTTGATGGAATTTTTTTTCAATAGGATTTGGTGTAAGAATTATCTTGATATCCCCAATTAGATAAGTTTTTCCCTTTTATTACAAATTATAGTTTAAGTGCACTAATGACACAATAGAATATGAAACACTCTTATTGGGACTACAGATTATAAAAGAAATGGGAATCAAAAAAATTAAAGTCTTGAGTGATGTAGAATTGATTGTAAAATAAATAAAATACCAGTATCAGATAAAAAATGATCATTTGAAACATTATAGGAATAAATTTTGGGATAATATAGAAGCTTTTGAGGCTTTCTCCATTCAAGCCATTCCAAGAGATATTAATTCCAAAGTAGATACACTTGTTGTATTAGCTTCCTTGTTGATTCCACATTCTAAAATTTATAAAGATAAGTATAAAAATGAACTTATGTATTGACCTAGTGTACTGGATAATTCATAAAATTGGTAGGTCTTCAATAATGATCAATAAATCATTTCGTTTCTTGATAGGGATGCTATATTTAGGAATTTATACTTTGAAGGTAGTGATTTATTATATAGGGTATCCTCTTATCAAAATAAAAAAGAAGGCATAGCTAAAAAACAAGATGAATAAGGCATAATCAAGTCAAAATTAAATAAATTTCTAAAATGTTTATTCTCACTAGAAGAACTCTTTGATAAGCATGATATATTTATCAATAATAAGTTTCAAAAATATACTCTCAATTTAATAGATTATGAGAAAGTGAAAATTGGTTCTAAAGATCAACCTAGGCTAGTAAATATTGGTAAATGTTGTATTCCAAAATAAAAGAGAAGATTCATTAGTTTAACCCAAAAATACATTGACATAATTGCACATTCATATGAATATCTCAAATCTTTTCATCTAAAAGAAATGCAACACACAATTCCTCTAAAAATAGAATTCAAACCATTTAAATAAAAATAGAGATAGTATAACCCAAAAATAACATGTAAAAATTATGTAAAAAATTAGAAAATGTTGAATACACAAATCATTTTCTAAATTCATTATTCATCTTGGATTGCTAACATAGTTTCAATTCATAAAAAGAATGGAAAAATCAGGACTGGTATAGATTTTAATCTAATTTAGGCTTATCTCAAATAAAACTATCCATTACATATTATGGATCAATTTCTCCAAGAATTATGAGTTCAAAAATGCTTTTGATGATAGATGGTTATTTAGGCTATAATCAAATTGAAGTTGAAAGAGAAAATCAACATAAGATGATGTATGCCATCAATTCTTGGATAGTTTTCTTTTCAAAATTTGGTTTTATTGTTGAATTTTGGATTTATGATGGTATATGATATCTTATTATGCTTATAAAATCCTTATATTTCAATTCTAGTTGTTAGTTTTAGTGCTAGCTTCTCAAAAATTCAAATTTACACTTTCTCATCAAAACTCAATTTTTAAAAATTTGAATGTGTTTGCTTATAATAGGTATTGAATATATATGTGAAAGAAATTTTTAAGGTATAATAATGTTGAAATTTCATCTTAAATACTCCATGAATACATATCATGGGTCTAAACTCATTATTGTATGGAATATCAACTTTGTATGAGTTCTTATTTCCTAACTAGATCTTTAGTGATCATTAGAAGGTCCCAAAGGGTAGTTAGAGAAGTTATAGGATTTTTAAAAATGTTGGTTTTTCGTGTATAATGGTTTATGGGAGTTTTTTAAATCTCTATTTTTCAATAAATAACAATAAAATGCCCTGGTATTAAATAAAATGTGCATACATACCCTATTTTTTGTGTATGTGTATTGACAGTTGACTATGTAAACTTGATAAATAAAAATAGACTTGTTTTTAGACTCCTAGTGAATTAAGTAAGTGATTTACATGTTATTAAATTCTTTTAATTGATTATTTACATACTTATTTTGGAGAAGGATAGGACAGATGTGTAGATGTTAGTATAACCACATGCAGTCAAACACAAACCTTTATTAAAAAGTGTAGCATAGGTGTTGAGGGGATTATCTGATGATTTGAGAAGTTGAGAAAGGGTTGAAAAGAGGCAAAACACACTTAATATATCATTTAAATCCTTTATAGAATTTAAAACCTCAAAATAATCTCTCTCAGGTTTGTACAAAATAGAAGAACCCTAAGTTAGGGTTTTAAGACTAAAAACCCATTTCTAAGAGTTGTAACCAACCAAATTATACAAAAATTTGAGATAAATTAGTGTTTAAGTTGTTATAAGAGATTTGAATATTTTCATGCCTATACAAATATTTGGTGTATGTATATAGTGGATTGTGTGAAATTAGGCCTTAGAGATACCTAATGTGAAGAAGATAAGGGCTAGAAAAATGATCTAAGTGTGGTTTTAGATCAACATGACTTGTGGAGAGATAAAAATTGATATAGGGTGTTATAAAATGGATTTAGTTTCTGAAAAATAATCCTTGATCATTCTTACAATCAGGAAAACCCCCAAAAAAGGCTACATGAAAGCCTTTAAGGTTGAGACAAGTGTGTACACTTTGCAGGGTTGAGACTTTTTGGAAAGTTACTCTAGATTATTTTGGTATTAGAGCCAAAATAATACACCTATAATTAAGTGGATAATGATGTATTATCTAAGAGGAAGAGAAGCCATAAGTTGTTTGACAAATTATCTAACAGAAGAAAATATGCCATCAAAGAAGAATGTAGTAGGTGAGAAGGTAACAACTATACAGATGGGAGATGCAATATTACAAGAGTTGAGGAACCTCAAATTTAAATTTTATTATAGAATCACAATAGTTAAGGCTAATTAGACAAGGGGAGTAGTCACCGGTGATTTGAGTGACCAAGAGGAAGAAGAACCACATGCACCATAATTGAAAGATGAAGGAGAGAGAGAAACTGAAGGGTAAAAATTTGAGAGATTGATAAAGGTGGTGAAAGGGTAGGGATATAATCCCAAAATATATCTTCCAATATATGTAAGTATCCTTAGTGGATAAGAACTCCTTGATTTTATAGGAGAGTTGGATAAGTACTTTGATTTTGAAGATGTACCAGAAGAGTAATAGGTCAATTTTTCTCAAACCATGCTGAAGGGCCATGTATCCCTATGGTAGGATTACATAAAAGATGAGAGATGAAAGAAAGGAAAATCCAATATCAGGTCTTGGAATAAGATGGTTGAAAAATTGAAGAGAAATTTCTTTCCTAGTGACTACATTACCAATTTGTACAAGAAACTTCAAAACTTGAAATAAAAAGAGATGGTGATAAGAGAGTATAGTGAAGAGTTTTACAAACTGAGCATTAGATCAGGTCATATGGAAGATGAAAATAAAAAGGTGGATAGGTATCTTAATGGTTTGAGATACAACTTGTAGGATGAGTTAACTCTTACTAGTCCAAAGACACTAGAAGAATGCTACTAGTTGGTGTTGAAAGCTGAAGATAAAATTAATAGGAAATAAATTCAATAAAATAGAGGTAGAGACAAAAGTTTTAGAGGTAGGGGTCAAAAAGGATGTAGAGGATATTCACAAATAAGCCAAGGAAAGTCTAGTACCTCACATGAACATCCATCTAGTTTAAGAGGAGGATTTAGAGGTAGAAGGCCTTATTTTAGGGGTGGATATGCATCAAGGGGTAAAGGATAAGGCAGTTTTATATGAAGGTGTTTCAAATGCAACAAATGTTATGGACATACATCATGTGAGTGTCCAAAAAATTAGCCAGTAGGGAGTCCTAGAATTGAAGAAAGAAATCAAATTACACAAGGAGTTAAGGAGGAGAGTGTTTCTTCTCCATTACTTATGGAGGAACCTAAGTTAGGAGAATCATTGAGAATGAGGAGAATGATGATCAAGACACCCAAGGAGAATGAGCCACCACAAAGGAAAACTCTTTTTAGGAATTCTTGAAAATGCTAAGGTAAATGTTGTAAAATGGTCATAAATTCAAGAAGTACAAATAATATAGTTTTTACTAAAATGGTTAGTTAAATTTGATTGAAGAAGTTGCCTCACCCCATACCATACAAGGTCTCATGGTTGAAAAAAGGTCAACAAGTTTTTTTAAATAAGAAAAGTTGGGTGGAATTTCAAGTTGGAAGGTACAAGGACAAGGTCCTTTGTGACATAATCCCCATGGATGTTTATCATGTGCTTCTTGGGAGACCTTGGAAATATGATAGGAGAACCACTCATGATGGTAGAAGGAATGTGTACACCTTAGTCAAAGATGGAGTTAGTCATACCTTGTTGCCTATGAAGGATGAAGATAATGACCAACAAGTTGGTTCAAATGTGATGTTGTTAAGTGGTAAAGAGTTTCTAAGTGTCATTAATGAAGAGGAGTTAGGATTTATATTGGTAGTCAAGCCTAGGAATTTTATGTAGCCACCATGATATATGAATTGACTTAAGAAATATAATACATGTTAGAGGAGTACATATAAATTTTAGTTGATGAGCTTCCAAGTACATTTCCACCTATGAGGAACATCACTCATCATATAGACTTTGTTCCTAGAGCAAGATTGCCTAATAAGGAAGCCTACAATATGACCCATAAAAAATGTAGAGATCAAGAAACAAGTGAAATATATTCTATACAAAGGACTAATCAAATAAAGTCTTAGTCCTTATGTAATGCTTATAGTTTTGGTGCCTAACAAGGAAGGTGAGTGAAGAATTTGTAGTGGCTATGAAGGAGGTACATCAATAGGTAAAGATGCATCTAGAGGCTAGTGCAAAAAAGTAAAAGAAGAAAGTAGATGTAAGTAGAAGAGGGGTTAGTTTTTATATTTTATATTGGGTTTTTAATCATCTTAGGAAGGAGAGGTTTCCAAAAGGTGAGTATAATAAGTTGAAGATGAAGAAAATTGGTCCTTGTAAGGTACTTAGAAAGTTTTCTAACAATGCCTATGAGTTAGAATTAGTTAGTAGTGTAGGCATATCACCAATATTTAATGTTGAAAAAATGTACCATTAAAAATAAGGAGTAAAATTTGGATACATAATATAAATAACAACTAAAAAAAGTTTAGATTAGGCAACATAGTTGCCTCAAGCCAAATCAGAGGAATTAAAATGCATTCTAGACAAGCAAGTGATCAACCAGACTAGAGACAAGCAATATTTAAAGTATTTGGTCAAATTGAAACACAAAAAAATTGAATATGATACATGTATTACTGAACATTACATTTAAAATAATGTGATTACTCTGAAAACACTCATGGATAACAGTCCCTGAGTTCTTTTTCTCTTTCCCCTAGGAGTATGATACAGGAACATCACTTCTAGGATAGTTTTCTTTTAAAAATTTGTTTTTATTATGTTATATTATGTATTAATATGCTTATATAATCCTTATATTTATTTTATAGGTGTTATTTTTAGTGCTAACTTCTCAAAAATTCATATTTGCACTTTCTCGCCAAAACTTATTTTTTGAAAAATTGAATGGTTTTCCTTAGAATTGGTATTTCAGAGGTATGTGAAAGAACTTTAAAGGTATATTAATGTTTTAATTTCCTCTTAAATACTCCATGAATCCATATAATGGTTCCAAACTCATGATTTTATGGAATATCAACTTTGTATGAATTCTTATTTCCTAACTAGCTCTTTAGTGATCATTGGAAGGTCCCAAAGGATAGTTAGAGAAGTTATAGGACATAAAAAAGTTGGTTTTACATGTATAATAATTATGGGAGTTTTTTAAGTATTTATTTTTCAATAAATAAAAATATAAGTCTTTGGTATTGAAGAAAAGGTGTATATAGACCCTATTTTTTGTGTATGTGTGTTGGTAGTTGATTGTGTAAACTTGATCAATGAAGAAAGACTTGTTAAAGAAATTATTTAAAGAATATTCATGAATTATGTAAGTTATTCACATGTTATTAAATGTTTTTATTTGATTCCTTCCATACTTATCTAGGAAAAGGATAGCACATACCTATAGATGTTAGTGTAACCACACATAGTCAAACATAGACCTTTCTTAAAAAGTGTAGCAAAGGTTTTGAGGGGATTATCTGATAATTTGAGAATTTTAGGAAGGGTTTAAAAGATATAAAAAACTTTAATATATTGTTTAAATCCTTTTTATAATTTAAAAACTTAAAATAATCCCTTTTGGGTTTATATAGAACAAAGAAACCCTAAGTTAGGGTTTTGAGACAAAAACCCATTTCTAGGAGTTGTAACCAAAAAAATTCTACAAAAATTTAAGATTAGTTAGTGTTAAAGTTTTTATAATATATTTTAGTGGTTTTATTCCTATAATATATTTACTATATGGATATAGTGGATTGTGTGCAATTAGGCCTTAGAGAGACCTAATTTGAAGAGGACAAGGGCTAGAAAAATGATTTAAGTGTGGTTTCAAATAAAGAAAACTTGTGGAGAGAGAAAAATAAATAGAGGGTGTTATAAAAGGGCCTTATTTTATGAAAAATAATCCTAGATCATTTATAAAATTAGAAAACCCAAAAAATAGGCTACAAAGAAGCCTTTAAGGTTGAGATAAGTGTGTATACTTTACAAGGTTGAGACTTTTTAGAAAGTTTCTATGCATCATAAGACCAACTTCAAAACCATATGGGGAACTTTAAATTATATAAAAATTCCATTCTACTTCATAAATGTAGGAGCTACATTTCAGAGAGCCATGGATCTTGCATTTAAATATTTTAAGAATAAAATAATTATGGTATATCTTGATGATCTGGTAATGTTTTAAAATAAGAGAGAAGATCATTATGAACACCTTGAAAAAGTATTAGAAAAGTGTTGATTATATGGTATTTATCTTAACCCTAAAAAATCCATTTTGGGGTAATTGAGGGGAAACTTATTTGGCACATTATTCCTAAAGAAGAAATCAAAATTGATCTAGAAAGAGTTGAAGCAATCCATAAATTGTCCCTACCAACCAGTAAACTAGGTGTTCATTCATTCTTTGGGAAAGTGAACTTCCTAAGAAGATTTGTCCCAAAATTTTCTAAACTTACCAAACATATCATTGATATGATGAAAAGAGAACCCACATTCAAATGGAATAATGATGGCAGATATGCATTTGAGAAAATAAAAGTTGTTATTACTCATGCACAAACTTTGGTTTGTCCAATATTTAGAAAAGAATTTATTATTTATTGATATGCCTTAGAACATACTCTTTCAACTATACTATTTAAAAATAATGATGAAGGTATTGAATCTCTTATTGCCTTCATGATTTATAATTTGAAATATAATGAGTTCAAATATTCACTAGAAGAAAAACATGTATATGTAGTCGTGAAAGTTGTTAAATAGTTTAGATATTATATTTTTCATTCACATTTCATGGTAATGGTCCCAAGTACATATTTGAAATATATTTTGACTCAATAAGAACCAAGATCAAAAAGTGGTAATTGGATAACTAAAGTTTAGGAATATGATATTGACATCAAACCTACAAAACTGGTCTGAGGAAAAGGATTGTGTCAACTCATGGTAGAACAAGTATCTCCCCAATCAATTTCTTAAAAATATTTTAATGATCCTAATAGTGAAGAACACCATTTGGTATTATTTATTAACTCCACAGATGAATGGTTTTTTTATACTACCTTTTTTTTAACCTATGGAGAATGTATTTCACATTTTAATGTAAAATAATGGATGACAGTTAGGCTGCAAGCTAATAGATATGTAATCAAGGATGGCACTCTTTTTAAGAAAATCATTGATGATTTCTTTCTTAGGTGTGTTGACAAAGAACAATATAATAAATTATTGTAGGCTTTTCATGACCAATCTTGTGACATACATTTTTTAGCTTGAGTAATAACTTATAATATATTGAGAGATCATTATCATTGTTTTTTTATTTTCTAGGATTCATATGAATGGGTCAGAAAAAGTGAAGCATGCCAATAAATCATGGGAAAAACAAAACTTGTATCACTCCTTTAGCCAGGGATAATTAAGGAACCCTTTCAACAATAGTGATTGGATTTCATTGGTTCACTCAATATTCATTCAAGTGTAGGTCACACACATGTTATCACTATAACAAACTACTTCACTAAATGAGTAGAATGTATTCCAATGAAATAGATAACTTTTGAAGTCAATTGTAACTTCTTCAAAGAGAATATCTTGGTGCAATATGAAATTCCACAAAATATAGTCATGATAATGCTTCAAATTTTTATTCTTCTAAGATGTTTGAATTTTTTATGGGTACATAATCTCATTATCTGATTCATCCAATTACCATCTGCATGGAAATGGTCAGGATGTAAGTAATAAAAACCTATTCATGATCATGCAAAAAGTGGTTGATGAAAATTAGAGAAACTAACATAAGAATATATATGAGGCACTCTAGGTAGACCATATAACACTAAATATATCTATAGGGATGTCTCCATTTCAATTTCTCTATGTATTTGATGTAACAATTATTTTAACTCTTGAATATACAGCTTTGTAATTATTTAGAGACATTGAGAATCTCAATTTTAGAAGTTCATTGGATAAGAGGATTTTCTAATTGTAATAGTTAGAATAAGAAATGTCATGGGTGGTTAACAATATCATAGAACATCAAGCCTAAGTGAAAGTCATGTTTGAAAAAAAACTGAAATGCAGAGACTTTAAGGTTGGAGATCTACTTCTTTTATGGAATTAGCATTGAGAACCTAAAGGAAGTCATAGAGAATTTGAATATATTTGGATGGGTCCCTTTAAAATAAAGCATTACTATAGTGAAAACACATATTACTTGATGTATTATGATAAAAATCATCTCCCATTACCCTACAATGGGAAATACCTCAAGCACTTTTTTAGTTGAAAATATATAGTCCCATTCATGTAAATATGTACATATATTTTTGGCTTGTTTCCCTTGCCCTATTTTTATTTTTCTTGTGCATGTGTGTTATTTTTCAATAAGCACAACAAATTGTCTATTGTTCCTCCCTTTTCTATGTATTGGTCTTCTTTTCTAAGTTTAATCCAAGGTCAAATAAGGCACATATCTTTAGTCTTATAAAATTTCAAGGTCAAGAGTTTGTTTAACTTCCGAAATTAATAATTTCTCATCATCTTCAAGTGAATGAGTAATAAAAATCAGAGTCTTCTTCAAGGGGATATAACCCAATAACACATGTTAATGTATCATATGATTGATATTTTTTATCATACGATTGAGATTGGTGAACTAGTAGTCAATTGGTCAGATTGAGATATTCAAATCTATAGCATAGGATTTGACCTAGAAATGAATATTCATTTCACATATGATTAAGATTAGTAAATTAGCTATCAATTGGTCAAATCCAAATAGATGATATAATGATTCTCAAATAGTTTGTATTATTAAATTTTAGATGACTTCATGACCCAATGGAAGTACACTAATCTTCAAAACTAGATTCTAGAATTCTTCTCTCAATCCTTACATTTTGAGATCCCTATTCGGAGCCAACTATTGTCACAGTTTTTGAATAATGGTTAAAAAGGTCAAAAATAACAAAATTCAAAATTGGTCAATGAATTATTATTCATTTTTGGGGAAATTGATCAATTTAAAATCAAGCATTGTAAAAAACTTGGGAAATTTTGATAAAGATGCTTATTTAAGTTCAAATTTACAAAAATGTTTGAGGCCCCTTAAAATTATGGACATGTGTTTACACACCTAGAAGAATATAAAAGTGTTACAAATACCTATAGTGGGGGTTGATTACCTTGAAATAACCATCAATAGAACCCATATACCTTATAATCACCACTATCAAGACTCGTTGGTGTTACAAACACAATCAATGGAGTTCAACATGCACGTAAACAACCCTATCATAACTTAGGTTATAAACACCACTATCATAACCTAATGGTATTGTAGATACCACTATTTTAACCTAATGGTGCTTTAAACACATCCATCAGAACTCAATGGAAGTGCTTTCACTACCCCCAAAACTTGACACTACTATAAACACCCCATCAAATTCCCTCTCCTATGTAAGCACCTTTCTTGAAAAGCAAGGTTTTTTCTGATTTTCTTGATAGATCCTCTTGGTTAACTACAATATAACGTAGGATCATTAAAGAGGAGGTGTGATTTTTTGTGATGTCAACATCCAAGACTTCTACTAAGGGCACATTGAAGAAAACTCATCCTCTGAATATTCTGCAAGGAGAATAGGAATCGAATATGAAGTAGTTATTTTAGGGTGTCATTCCTCTATCAATTCTAGAGTAAAAAAATAATAATTTAATAGACATAGATATATGGCATATTAATATGGACGATTTCTTAAACATAATCAATGAGGTTCATAAGATAAACTATGGTTAGAGTATACATGATAGTAGATTGGCAAATGCATCTAGTTTTTTGACCTCAGTGCAAAGCCCATAATTGGTCTTAACCATATTTGAACACTATGAACTTGAGAAGAGACAAGTGTTAAATCTAAAATAAGATTATATCATATGTTTATCTCCTGAGAAGTTATTATAGTCTATCAAATGATAATCACATGTGAACTTATCTCCTAGTTTAGCTCAGTAGTTCTAGGATGATAATACCAATTATTGTGTGAAATGGGTAAATAAACAATGGCTCATAAATCCTAAACATTAAAAAATAAGGATTCCAAATAATCTTTCAAGGTTTGAATTCATGAATGAAGTAAATGATATCATCGCATTTTTACATAGGGTAGTTAGAAGCCTAAAGGCAAAATACTTTTATACTTATATGTATAGGTACATATGGATTATTCATCAGAATAAGCAATATATCAATTGGGGTTAGTTGATCAATGACTCAATCCATAATCAAATGATTGAATTCAAAACAATTTTTAGATTCTACATGACTTCATACTTAGTTTATGCAGTTGTTATGAGGAGATTTTATGGTGGATTAAATCAAGTGGGAAACATCAAGACCTCTAAGATATATGAATTTTACCCTTAGCTCATAGTAAACTAAATTCAATATCATTTTAAGAGGGTGAATCATGAATTCATTCAATAAGTTATTCAAATGTTTTAAAATGAACCTTATAACATGAGAATTTATATGGAAGCAACAACATAGATTTCTAGATAGGGAGCTTGGTTTATCTAGTTCTCAACTTTTTATTATTTGAGGGTTTATGGGTGTGAGATATCACCTTATATTCTCCATAATTATGTTGATGATAGATGGAACCTAATGGAATTGGTAATAAAATTAGCTGAGACTCACACATTCCTAGCTAGTAAACATAAATTTGGAGTGAAATTTCCTATCTCCATCAGTAGATACACGCTCGTCACTAGCTAAACCAAAGATAATTGAGGAAGAAATGATATGTGTCACTACAAGGCCATTTCAAAGTAGGGATTCATTTGATATAATAAGATTAATGAAACATGTTCTCAAGGCTTCAAATCATCATGTTCCTCATTTTGAGGACTATTAAATAGACTATAATGATGAAAAGGATGTGAGGATCAAGGATTACTCACGATTCACAGTGAAACAAATTATTGAATTTGGGATTGCAAAAGTCTCTAAGAAAATACTTGATGATGAATATAATTTAGACCCTAATTTTCATAAAATAAAAACTCGAATCTGAACCAATTCCAAAGATTGATTAGAGTAAGAAAGAGTCAATTTCTCTTGTACGTATAATTTAGGGTGTTCTTGAGAGAACATTATGGTGGTTGAAAAATGGAGTAAATGTTGATCAGGAGGATTTCCACCACCAACAATAATATAAGATGAAATAGGAAGATTCCATAAACAACATAAAGCATAAGCCAAGACATCTCAAATGACTAAAAGTGAAGATCTTCTTGAGACAGAAGGAGAGGAGAAAAAACAAACTATCTCAACAATTACTTCAAGCTCTAAGCCTATTAGGTTAAAAACCAAAAGGTTTGGAAATAAATATTTTTTTCTCTAATTAATCTATTGCTAAAGAGGTTCCTCTTGATAGTCTTATTCAACCTCCAATTTTATTAATAAATACTATTCAACAATTCCACACATTTGACTCTTCATTGTTACTAACATCCCCAAATCAACCTAATGATTCTCTATGTCTACATCCTCCACCAAATTTTGAATTGATTCTTGAAACTTCATAAAAAACCCTAAGTTCTCTGGTTGAATAAGGAAACGATGAAATCATATCATAAGAGGTCCAACCTCTAGAAAATATTCTTCTCTTTCTTGATGCTTCCATAAAATATGAGTCTGTCCAAATATAATAATCTATTGTCAATATCGAGGTTACTAATTGGCTTGATGAAGTGGTGAAGAAAAGGAAGAAGCTTTTATAACCAAAATAAATTAATTTCAATGCAATATATTCTATTCCTCCATGGGTAATCAAGAAACCTAAAATTATGACAAAAATAATCAAAGAAAATGGAGAAAATTATGCAAAAGTAGTTGTTCCCCTATAGAGAAGGACAAGGATAGTGTTGACACTTTAAATTATCAAATAACAAAAATATATTTGGGAAAAGCTACAGGGAAGGAATTAAGGAATTAGTTTAAATTAATATTAAAACTTTGTTTAATAAAATAGACCATGATAAAGTTACCAAATATTAACTCAAAGAGAAAGTTGAATAATTGAAATCATTAGTTTAGAAAATTGATTAAGCCAATTCAATATTCTTCTTCAGTTGTTCATCAGATCTTAGTTATTAAAACATTGAATGTGTAAGAATAAATTGGAACCATGGGTAAAGCAAAAAAACATTGGTCAGAAGAAATTTTACAACTTGGAATCAGTTCTATTCAAGCTATTATGGATCTATATTTTGAGATCCAATCAAAATATGATGATGCAAAGGTAGAAGACAAGTATAATAAGGAGGTGCAAAAATGGGAAGAATTACTTCTCTAATTGAAATAATTCTATAAAATTAATTCATATGATCTTGTTTAAGTAAAATTAATTGAGAAAAAAGAAGTTGTATTTCTACCTAAATTTATTGAATATACAAGATTTAGAATTTGTATCATCAAAGAAGGTATTTATAATTTCTTCAATTTTAAATCGATGGGAGGATGCTATTATCAAGATAATAGAATCACTCGAGAAAATTAATTGCATAATCATTGACAATCATATTAAAATGATATTTATAGAATTTTTAATCAACCAATTTAAGAAGAACATTGAGGAGATTCTAACTCCTAAGTCTGCTTTCGATTTTAGACCAATTCGTCAACTGGTCAAGTATCAATTCAACTTCGATAATCTATATACAATAGTGAAGAAACATCTTTCCATAGATGAAAAAATGGTGGAGCTACATTGTGATACATAGGTGGATTTCACATATTTAGATGGTCTTGATGAAGAAAAGGTCCTTGAGATAATGTAGAGATTTGAAAAGTATCAAGGTGAGAAAAGAAGCTCCAACAACAGATAGAAGGATTTCTCATTATCAAAGATGTTTGCTCGAGTCCATAACTTAGGATTTTCATATCATATTATGTAATTTTAATTTTCACATTATATCTCGTGCAATTATAATAAAGTATTTTTTCAAGTTTTAAGTCATGCAAATTTGCTATTGCACTTTTTCATGTCATGTAAATTTGTTAACATGCTTTTACAAGTTGTAAGAATCACAAAGTAAATTTTCAAATTGTGCAATTGATCAACGCATTTTTACAAGTTTCTAGATGTGCAAGTTCACTAATATATTTTTACAAGTCCTTAATATGCAAAAAAGGTGGTTATGCATCGTAAAAACCATTTCAAGCTATAAATATTAGTTAGGGACTCAATTTTAGGGTCTTGATAGTTATAAATTTCTAAGAAAACTTCTAAAATTGGAAATTACATTTGTAATCTATCAAAGATCAAATACAAAGGAAATCTTTTGAAAACTTTGCATTTAAGGATTTCTATGCAAATAATGTATTTATGTACTATTTGCATATATTCAATTATTTATCTTCATAATGTTATCAATTCTTTTATGAACTAATTAGTAATCTCAAAATTTTCATTATAGCATTTATTTTTGAATTTATGTTTGTATTTTTCATTTTTGGAGAAATCTCAGTGGAGTTAGAAAGTAAACACTTTACTTTTTAGCAAAGAAATAAAAATAGATCATTATTTTATGCTATTAGTTATATGTTCATTTTGGTGTATGTTGTGCATTTTTATAAATGTATTTATGTCTTTAATATCCATTGAATGAGAGAGATTTTCCATTAGAAATTACACTCCAATTATCTTGACATTTCCAATAGGTTTATGGATTCAGCGTATTGGTTGTGTTGTCTTTCCTAAATTTTAAAAATATACTTCCCCTATTGACCTCTCTATTATATTTTCCTTTCTTCAACCTTTTCATACTTTTAGGTTAAAAGTACTACCCTAATGAAGCTCAATTTATTTGCAAATATTTTACATTGTGACATTATTTTGGATTTCAAAAAAGGTAAATCCACCTAATAATATGATATTTAATTCATCCCCTAATTTTTGATGATAAACATCTATTTATCCCTTAATAAAATTTTGTGCCAATAGTGGGAAAATTATAAAGATATTTTATTTATTTCTATCAATCTATGTAGATTGTTAAGACACAAAACATTATAAATAATGATTTTTGAATGAAATGAATAATTGGATGGATGAATTTGGTGAGGTAATATTACCTAGAAAATTACAAGCTATGCAATAAATTTCAACTGATTTGGAGTTACAAGTTATTGTACCATCTATTTCTATCAGTTTACATTATATGTCTAATCTATGCCACTTGACAAGTAGGTTATTTAATCCCATTATGAATTGGATTTTCAAATTTGATGAGATGATATAAAATGTATATTAAAATCATTTTTTTTCAAATTTTTGATTAGTTTGGATAAATAGTAGTGAATTTATGATATTAGAAAATGTCATTTAGACAGAAAATGTCACTTGAGCAAATGGGCGTTAGTAGTTTGGTTTTTTTTACCATAGTGGCACTTGGGTAGCTAATAATTTTGGAGATGATTAGTGTTTTAATATTAATCCTACATGGCAAGTCTCTTATTATGAAATGGTACTACAGTAATGTTAGATATTTATATATGACTATCTCTATTGTGTGATGTATAGAAGGAATTATTACTAATAGTTTGGCATTTAATCCTAAAAAATTAAAACTTCCAAACTTTTGTATGGTATGTTGATGTCATTTAAGTTGAATATATGCCCCATGAATCCTTAGATGTTAAGGGGATATAATATTTAGAGAGGAAAGCTAGTTTGGAGAGAGGAGTGTGTTGGGAAGGAGAACTCTCTAATAGTAGAACATAATTTTTTATCAATCTAGGAGGGATTGTATGAGAGTCTATAACTATTTAATGTGATGTATTAATCCTATCAAGTCAATTATTTTAGATTTCAAGTGTGAGTCTATATTTTAATATGATGTTTTGAATATGAATGTAATGAAGGTGTGTTAAGTGTGTCAAGTCTAAGTATGTGGTGAAAGTGTGTCCATGAATGAATGTCTAACATGAGTAACAAATATAAAAGGAAATTCTTAATTTTACCCCCTTTGTATCATAGGTGATCTAATATGGCATACACCTAGAAAATATTTCCTAGAATTCATGAAGTAGCGAAAAAATTCCATGTGGAAAAAAATATCTAATGTGCTTGCACACACTAAAGATTTGTATGATATGTTAGGCATCTTGAGGGGTAGGATCATTATACAAAACCTCCTTATTATGCATACCTCCTCTTATTAATTGGTAGTTTAATACTCCTTTCATATAGATAAATACATATGGAATCATTTCATGGAACTCTATTATAGCTTGGATAAAAAATTACATTTTTCAATAAAAATATTGACCACCAAGACTACCTATGATACTACCTACCTTGCATAATCATTCCACCGAGACCTATTATTTATACATTATCAAACCTATCTAATATTGGCCCTTCATTAGGTGAGTTCTTCCCTAATGGATCCAACTATATATATCCATAATTACCCTCTCTTGTTGGTCAAGTGCATAAATGCCCAAATTACCTTTCATAAATTATGTTACTCTCCTTATCAACCAATTAACTAACAGCCCTCAACCTATTTTTTTCAATTAAGTCCCTCTCCCCCCTCCACAATATGCCACACAATCACACAAGTGTACTATGAGGCTACATGGGTGGTTCGAGATGCTACAAATCTAGAGTATAAATTCCTTAAGAGGAGTAAATGGATTAGTGTAATTATTCATGGATTCATTTATTAATTTAGCTACCAAGATGAGTTAATATCCACCTAATAATGATATTCAAATCTCATTTAATGATAGTTTTCTTCTAGTTATTAAAGGTAATGTTATTTAGGATTCATATACTTCTTTTGATGAGATTTGGTTTTTTGTTATAGAATGTGTTATCATCCTCTTAAATGACAATATCCTCAAGGATTCTCCTTATGTTTATTTCAAAACAAGTCAATATTTTTTTTTGAAGAAAAGGGGTAAAAATTTATTCAATCAAATCCAAATTACAAAGCAAAGGCCAAAGGCCCACCTCAACACTACATATTCCTATCCTCTAATAATAGCTAATCAAAAATCCCATGATAATCCAAAGGTAGCTCATCCCTTCCGCTAATATCCTAGCTATCCTCATTCTCTATAGCCCACTTTACAAAACAATCTATAGTTATAGTCTATTCGTGAGGGATATGACAAAAGGAGATAGAATCCAAAGAACTACATAGAATTGAAAATTTGTCTGGCTAGAGAGGCTAATTTCCAATTAACATTCTCCAAACTCTAGTTATTTAGCATGTTAACAACAATTTGAGAGTCAAACTCACATATGATCTATTTCCAGCCTAAAGAGCAACCTCTCTCAACATCAGTCTTAATAGCAAGGGCCTCCATCAAATTATTTGATTGTTGGCCCTTATAAATAGAGAAAAGGAAAACTACCTCACCATCGTTACTTCTACCTATAGCCCCAATACCAACATGACCAGGATTCCCCTGAGAAGACCCATCTATATTAATCTTCAAGATCCTATCCAAGGGAGGAGTCCATCAACCAACCCTACATACACGTTGCTTACCATGGCAAGGCCTTTTCCTAAGAGTGCCTCCCTGATTATTGCCATCCAGGTTTAAATTCCTCACAATAGCTTGATCACAAAGATCTATGCTTTCAGACATATCACATTTTGCAAAGATAGTCTCCTGAAGCCTACTAAGAATCTTCTTCCACAACTGAAGGCTATCTAACTTAGAGTCACAAAAAATTATATGGTTCCTTTCCAACCAGAGGTTCCAAAGAATAAAAATTGGCCCAACCATCCAGGCAACCTGCAAGAAGGAAGTCTTCGCTGGAGGTCTGCCCAAGCTTTCCCAAAAGTCACTAAGAGAAGTGGCATGAATACACCCATGACTCCAAGCCTCCCACCATCTATGCCATATATCCCTCAAGAAAGGGCAAAGAAAAAACAAGTGAGAGGTACACTCTTCACTATACGCACATAAGAAGCAAACAGAAGGTCCCTGAAAGCCTCTTTTGCGAAGATTCTCCCAATGAGACATTTCTTCTGAACCAACAACCATAAGAAAAAATTACATTTAGGCCAAGAGAAGTTATTCCAAACCTTCTTCCACTAGTGCACTTCAGCTGTACCATGTAGGTTCCTATCAAGTATAGCATAGCCTTGAGCCATAGAGAATTTGCCTTTTGGGCTAGGACTCCAAGACAAAACATCCCTTCCATTGAGGGAGCTACAAAACCTATCCTTTAGCACATGAGAAAGAAGAGCACAGTCCTCATCAGAGCCACCAGTAGGCCACTCTTGAGAATCCTTCCAACAAGTCATCTCCACATGACCTAAGTGCTTAACAGTCTTGAAATGCTCCACCTTACACTAGCCAACATTAGTAAAAGTGTGGCAAAGAGGCTAAAGCTAAGGAAAGATAGAAATCATGGGCGGGTGGCCATCCCAAGAGTCATGCCAAAATAGAGCATCTGAGCCACTATTGCAAATCCAAAAAAGCCCCTCCTTAATCAGCTGAGCTCCCTTCTTAAGGGTATTCCAAACACAAGATCCTTTACCCATCAAAGCAAGCTGTGGCACATTTGAGCTATCCACACTAGGAAAATAATTGTGAGTAAGAATCTTGGCCCAATCTGATTTTTGATTGGTACACCACCTCTAATACAGCTTAGCAGCCAGGGTCGTGACAATAAATGCCATAGACTTAAGACCAAGTCCACCAACATGCTTTGGCCTACAAACATACTCCCACTTAACTAGACTCCACTTTGAAGAGATGAGTGTGCTAGACCAAAGAAACTACCGAGAAAGAGCATCAAAATCCCTCATAAAGCTAGAAGGAGGAACTTGCACACAACACCTGTAAATAGGAAGAGACTGCACCACCATCTTTAGAAGAACCAGTCTCCTAGCAAAAGAAAGCCACCTGAGAGTCCAATGACTGACTTTACTCTGAAACTTATCCAATATTCCTTGCCAATATACTCGATACTGAGATCCCAAAGACAAGGGTACCCCAACGTATATCAAGGGAAGAGAACCAATCTAAAATCTAAGGATCCTGGCAATCCTAATTTGAATAGGCTGGGGGGTATTGAAGAAATATATGGAAGATTTTTCATCATTAATACATTGACTTGAAGCCTTCAAATAGATGTCTAAGGCTCATTTGAAGTTCATATCTTCACTAATTTTGGCAATGCCCATCAACACAATATCATCCACAAATTGAAGGTGAGAATAGGGAGGAAGAGAGTCATTCCATCTCTAACCTTGAATAAGGCCTCGTCCCACTTGAGACTTAATAAATCTTCCAAGACCCTCTACCATTAAAATGAATAAATACGGAGATAGAGGGTCCCCTTGCCAAAGCCCCCAAGAAACACTAAACAAATCAGATGGTTCCCCATTTACAAGAACTAAAAAGGAAGAAGAGGTCACACGGCTCAAAATTTAGTTCACCCACTCCTCAACAAAGCCAAACACTAAAAGAATGCTCTGTAAGAACTCCCAGCTCACCTGATCATAAGCTTTAGCCATGTTGAGCTTTATAAACATATCCCTCTCCTTAGAATTAGCCATCAAATGAATAGCTTCCATTGCCACCACTACACCATCCAAAATTTGTCTTCCTTCAACAAAACCCCCCTGCTCCATAGAGATCAAAGTACTAAGAAGAGGCTTAAGTCTCTCCACAATCAGCTTGGTAATGATCTTATAAGCAACATTACATAGTGCAATAGGTATGAATTGAGTCAACTGATTAGCCCCCTCCTGCTTAGGTATGAGCACCAAAAAAGTAGAATTCATGGACCTGAGCATTTGTTTATTCCTATGAGATTCTTGAACCAACTCAAGGAGATCAAACTTTATTATTTCCCAAAATTCTTAAAAGAACTCAATCGAAAACCCATTAGGGCTGGGAGCCTTACCTTTTTTTCATGTTAAACACCACCCCCTCCAACTCAAAAAGCAAAATAGGCTATACGAGAGCTTCATTCATCTCCATAGAGACCAGGTGAGGAATGTAATCCAAGATCACCCTCTCTTCATCCCTAGCAACAAGACCCTCCTTAGAAAAGAGGTTTGAAAAATAGTTGACCGCGGCCCTAGAAATATCAACATTGGATGAGAGATGAGCCCCTTTAGGAGAGATCAAAGAGGAGAAATAATTTCCCTGTCTCTGAGCCTTAACCAAATTATGAAAGAATGCAGTGTTCCTATCCCCCTCCTGTAGCCAGTCAATCCAAGATTTTTACTTCTAGAAGATCTCCTCCCGAAGCTCTCGCTCTTCTAATCCTTTAAGAGCCAAGGAATCAGCTTCACTAAGATCAAGGGTCCTCCCTTGATCCTAAATCAACCAAGTTATGTTGTCTAACTTAGCCTAAGTAGAAATCCTCTGATCCTGTAGGTTTCCAAAACATTTTTTATTCCACTTCTTAAGCCTATACTTCACATGCTGAAGTCTCTTACAGAAAGTGAACATTGTCATCCCATGGGCAGGCATCCCCTCATACCACCACTCCACCATAAGGTCCTATAAAGAATGATCTCTTAACTACATTAACTAAAATTTAAAAGATGGGTTTTTGGAAACCCCATAAGCCATAACTAAGAGCTTGATAGGCCAGTGATCGGAGCCTCTCCAATCAAGAATTTTTGAACTGGTAATCAACCTGCCATTCATCTAATAATAGGAAACCAAAAATCTATCAAGCCTTTCTAAGATAGCCTCGGCACCACATCTCCTATTATTCCATGTAAAGATACCATTATTTGGCTTCACATCAATGAGATTCAATGAATCTATCATATCCCTGAAAAGATATGCAAAGGGGTCCAACCTGGCAACTCCACCCCATTTTTCCTCTAAACTAATAACTGAATTAAAATCACTAGCCAAAATTCATGGGAGATATGGGTTTAAGGCTCAGATGCATCTAATATGAGCCCAAAGATTTGACTTGCCTATAATATCAGTAGGAGCATAAATATTGGATAGAAGGCACCTTTCCCTAGTTGCCAAACAAGATGCAACCAAAGAGATAGAGGATCGACTAGAAATCCACCATAAGGGGATAACTTTCCTCAGGTTCTAGAAGCAAGCAACCCCCCCTGAACTATTCCAAGCTCCCACCCCCTACCAATTTCCCTGGGGCCAAATGCATGAAGCATAACTTTCTAAACCATCCACTGTAAGCTTAGTTTCTTGGATAAAAACCACATCAGGTAACTGAGAATCAATTAATCTATGAACAACATTTTGTCTAGGGATGTTGTTCAACCCCCTGAGATTCCATGATAGAATAATCATTTATGGGGATGGGAAAAGTGGGAATCAATGGGTTTCATAGACCTAGACTCAACCAAAGTGTCCCCCATAATATTGACCTTCTCTTGATCAGTCTTTCTGCCACTCCTTGATGGTTCATCAAGAGGCCCCTTTTTAAAAGATTTTTGTTGTAGGGCTAAAGTAGGATGGGCTTTTCTACTCTTAACCAAATCTAAATCCCCCTTAAGATTAGGGGGATCTAAAACCACCACAACTAAGCTCACCAGAGCCTGTGACCCCTGGGTATCCTTGGTATCTTGAGCCTGAACAGGTAGGTCCACATCAATCTATACACTCTGAGGGTCCTTTAAAGATAGCAGCTGATGCTCCTTCATTTCCCCTTCTTCCTAAACTTATTGTAGTCCCTTATCCCTAGAAGAAATCTCAACTGGAATCCCTTCCTCCTGTACCAAGTCTTCAAGAACATCAAATCTGTTAAAAATACCATCATTGTGTCTATCAATCTAGGTTCTCTTCTTACCTTTACCTTTGTTATGGGATTTAACCTGAGTAAAGCCCTCATTATCTGTAAGTACAGTAGATGCAAGAGCTTTCCCCTTGTCCCCCTTAAGAGATCCAAAGTCATCCAAGGGAGTGAGCTTAAATTTGGGGCATTTGTGGAGTAAATGGCCATATTCATGACAAATTCAACATCTAAAAGGGAGGGTCTCATAATCCAGTAGTTGGATCTAAGAAGAGGATCCCATGCATATTTCCATAGAATCTAGTAATGGATTAGTTAATTCGACTTCTACACAAATACGAGCATAAGAGATTACCTTACAATCTTGAGTTTGTGTAGCCGCTCCCACATGCTTTCCAAGAAGTAATGAGATTGAGTGAAAAATATCTTCCCTCCAAAACTCCAAAGGAAGTCTTGGCAATCGAAGCCACACAGGTACCCACAAGGGGATCTCTTTAGCTGAATTAAAGCCCATGTGCCAAGGCTTGATGAAAAGCCCCACCTGGTTAAAGAAATAAGGGCCTCCTTCAAATGCCCTATTCCTATCTAACATGCATGAGAAAATAACCAAAAAGCAATTATTCACTACCAAAATAATCTCCATATTGCCTTCAAGATTCTAAACCCGATGATCCCAATAATCTAACATAGGTAAGGAGAGCCAAAGGCCCAAAATTTTGCAAATAAGGGCATGATTATGCCAATACTCAACATCCTCTAAAATCTACTCAGGTTGAATAACTAGCACAGGTCAGTTTGTAAATCTTTCCAAACATCCATTTACTTTTTCAATTTGAGGCATCCCTTTAGAGGATGAGACCCCATCTCCCATTATAGGTTTACTCATCTGACCTTCACCATTGACATGTGCTAAAGAAGTTGGATCAGCCATCTCCATATCCTCAGAGGCAATCTGAGAAAGCACTAATTCGTAGTTACCATAGGGCAAGTCCAACACCCACCAGCAAAAGATGGGATAGGAACCCATAGTCCCCAATCTTAAAGACCTCTAACCAAAATCTGAAACATCCCACCAAATAGTAGAATAAAGCATTCACCCTCAGCCAAAATGGAAGACCCCACAACTGGCACCCACACACCTTGTCAATAGCACAAACCTCCCCCCCAAACACATGAAAACCACAAGCTTCCACCACGAATAGGGAGTAGAAATAGTAGCTAGGGCACACGGCCCCTAGCTCACAGCCAAAATGTGCCCATTGCCATCATTTCATTTTTAAAACAAGTTAATCTTTAATACTAGAAGAAATAATGATATATTTCCAACAAAAAATGATCATATAAATGATGTAAATTTTATAAATAAACCATCTCAAATGCTCAACACTACTCAAAAAAATAGGGCATAAATATTTTTACAAAATTAATGAGTACCCAAAATAATTCTTGGAAAATTTAATTAAATATTTAATATGATCACCTTACCTCCAATAAAGGAGTTAATACCTATGTGTATATGTTATGACCATAATGCATTTTAAGTTTATCATAGATTACAAGGACATTCAATTTTTTTTAACATATTTAAATCATTGGACTAAGATCTCATTATCAATAATAAAATTCAATTGGGTGGAACAACCAATAACATGAATGCATCAGTAGCTTCAATAAGACACAATAGTCAATAAAAAATACCTAAAATGCACATATGCGAGAAAAATCAAAGCATAATAATGTGAAAATGAAATTTGGAACACACCCACTTGATGTTTTTATTCATGTGGTTGATTAAATTAAGATAAATAAATATTACCATAGTATTTGGTTCAATATGAGTGAGATTTAAAGTGATACTTCATACAATGGACCTTGATTTATATAATCATTCATAGATGGTAATAGAAATATGGTATAATGGATTTTCATGGCTCAATATTGAACTAAACACTATTGAGGTATTTTCCTATGTGTCAAATAAATTTTATATGCCATTATACTTACCCTAACAAATAACAATCATTGCATCAACATATCCTACAAGTGGGCTTACATGTACACTTGAAGAACAAAGTGATACTACCAAGGTGCATTTGGTTATTTTTAGAAGATGAATTAGAATATTTAACAATGATGCCTTATAAGATGATAGGAGAATTGAAAAAAACTTATACATCTTAAATAAATGAAGGAGAATCACATATGTAATTTAAAATTTAAAACACATCATCAATAAAGATAATCATTAGAAAATATTTTAAGTAACATATTTATATATTAATGGGGCATTAGGCCCTTTACATTAACAATATCAATTAAATAGACATAATAATATAAATCCAATATCCCAATACATAATAACTCAATAATTATCAACAAAAACCAATATCGACACAAACATCAATAAAAATTCTAACTATAATATTAAATTAGATGTAAGGTGGGATATTATAGGAAAAATCCATCACCTTGCCATTACAATGAATTATTACCCTTTCATTGAAGAGCATAACATATTTCTAATAAAATATTGAATAATTATTTCTCATAAATTTCCTTAGCCGACTAGACCATATATTTATGTCATACTACACTAGATCCACTCAAACCTTTTCATATGGTAGTCATCATAAATATCACATTGCATGGATAATAGTTCCCTCTTCTAACTCCTCTAGATAATTTATTCTAATTTCTCACTCTGTGATTTGTGCAACCTCATTTCCACTCGCTTTGCTATATGTTTTTTCCTACTATAGTTCCTCCATTAGCACATATCAAAATTTTAGTGGTTGGTCCTTTCTATTTGAGCACTCTTGGGTTTCTCGGTACATATATGCAACCAATTCTTCACACACCATTGAGATTGCTTTAGTTTTATTGGACTTGGTAAAATTTTAGGGTGTTCTTGGTAGATATACTTATTAATATGTGCCTTCACACAGTACTTATAAAAAATCTTACATTTCTTGTGCCATGTGAGTTATTACAAAAATCATGTACAATACTATGCTTGAAAACAATAGTAGGCCAACATCACCCCAATCTAATTATCTTATCCATACCTAGATAGATTGTCATCCATGTGTATTTTGTCCAAAAATATTATCTCGGTCTTTTGAATTTCATCCTCCAATAATCCACACATGAGGAGTGTGGCCTAAATTGTAACTACTCTACATGATATTCATAGATATTGGTCCATGTTCTATTTTTCCTTTGTTTCACTACATTTAACTCTATAACATATCCATTATATGCCTCATGCACTATGTTTTTTCAATAACCTTTCATTTTAGGATTTTAAAACTCTTTCTTATTTATTTGTGATTTTCCTCAATCTATTATTTTATCTCATTTGCATCCTTGAGAATTCTATCCCTCTTAGCCTTATCCTTTGTTTGAAACACCTTGGTCTCAATATATTTTTTTTTTAGTTTCTTATACAAGATAACTTGAATTAATTACCTATATTTGGCAAGTGAAATTATAAAATACTTGGACCATGAGATTTGATTTTTCCTATAGCTCTATGAGCAGCGTTTCACAAGCCTTCAATTACTCATCAAACTCTGCATGCACCTTCTCTTTTATCTCTTGCTCTATTTTATTAAATGATAATGATATTTTATTTTGATAAAAACCTTTCCTCCATCAATCCTAGTTGATATTTATTCTTAATACCTTCCAAATAAACTCCATCCATCAAGTGAGGATCCTTGCAGGTGATTTATGCATAAAGCTTTAGTACTTTAGCTCCATGGTGCCAATTTATGCTCTCCATGGTGTGTTTCTAATTATATTTTTCTAGTATATTCCTCATACTCCTTATACCTAGACAATTTATGATATTATGTTGTGACATATATGAATACATACTTAAAAATGCACACCATACTTGTTATCTTACCATTTTAGTGTGGTTTACATGCATGTGATTTTTTTCCTCATCTATGTATATGGTGCTTTAATTTTTAAAAATTCTAAAATTTATTCAATTGAGGTATCATCTATGTGGGTGTCAAATATGAATGATAAATTCTTATGGGTTTGTTTAAAGGAACTCTTATTGAGTATTAGGTTCTACAAGAACAAATCCTCCTCATGTATATTCTTATGTATCCACTCCCTTATTTTTTCCTCCCCTCCATTAGTGATGTTTTCTTAACTTTATGGGTACTTGAACATATAATCCATTATTGAGGAGACCTATCCAATCTCATGTTGATTTTTTATTTCATGCACATCACCCTCCTTTGTTTTCTTATTGAAAACATGAGTCAAAAGGAGGTTAGTTATTTTTAGAATGTAAAACAATCATAAAATAATATGCAATAGAATATCCTAGGTATGGTCCTTGGATTATGAAATATCTAGAAACTATAATCAAATAGAAAACACATCAAAATAATTAACTTCCTCATTGATATCAATTTCTAGCCAGTATATATGTGTCTGTGCCAAGATTGTAGTACATGATATATTTAACAATATCGAAACTTTATGTAGATTACATCTCCCCTTCACTACTTATGATTGTTGAGAAATTAAAATAAAATGAAAGAAATGGATGAAGGCTTGATGACTAAATGACTCTCTAAATCTGGCAGAGCTTCATTATATTTTCAAGACTTGGTTAGAATGGAAAATGATTCCTCTATTTATAGATTCTCTAAATTACTCTTGAATGTTAGATGACAATCAAGATGTGTGGATGATGATTAGTCAAAATTTTATGGTAAAATGCAATAAATATTTGAGATAGAGTTTGAATTAATTAGGCATGGGTTGTATTTCTATATTTATGTTGATATTTTACAACTTGACCTATCTATTCATGATGTCAAAATTCAGATATTTGAATCCACTTGCCATGTGAATGGAGAAATAATTAAATTAAGAAAATAAGTAATTCAAAAAAGATATGGAATTTCCCATTAGAGGAATATTAGGTTAATTAAATTAATTCAAAGTGATGTGACTTTTAAAAGTCAAATAAGGGTTCCACCTAATTGGTCTAAAATATCACTTACAAATTTTTAATTTGACTTAGGATGAATAAGATGAAGTCAATGATTGGAAATGGTGTATTTACCTAATTAGGGATGCACCAATGTGTTTTGAAATATGAATGTAATGTGTGAAAATGAATTTAGATGTTTTTGTGATTTATGACTTGATTTGGGTGTTATTGATAGAAATAATCTTGATTGTAATTTTAACATGAAAGTGATGAAAATGGATATCTACATTTCATTCTTGTTTGAAAGGGCATTATGAGACATAAATAAAGAAACAAGATTTCAAATAATAAAAAAATCATTAATAATGATAAAATAATGATTAACCAAATGATGTTTTGGATATGGATGCCCTCTTGAGGTAGTGGCTTAAAAATAATATGGATGGATGAGCCCTTAATAGGAAGGAAGAAGCGAGAATACGAATAAATTAATGCATGGATAAAGTTAATCCACTTGAGTTAATACTTGCATGATTTGATTGTTAATAATGATATAATAATTTTCCCTAGTAAGGTGAGATTGGGAAGGACACATCCCAAGATAATGATAGACACACTTTGACCTTCCCAAAAGAGGATGAAATTCAGAAGGATTCGTCTTGAAAAAGCAGAGAGCTGAGATTAAATAATTTGGCCTAAAGAGGGCATATTAGTTTGATTAAGTAATTGATTTTCCCCAGTAGGGAGGATTGAGAAAAATGACCCAAAGAGGGGAGATTTGGTCATTGATAAATTGATTTTTTAAGTTATTGATTGGAAATCATATCTCAAGGATATAACCTATACCATAAATTAATGTTGAGATGAAAGATGCAAATGAATATACTACTGTATAATGACTTTTCAAAGAATGAATAATCCAAAAAAAAAGGCACATGAGGATGCATAAATTATTGAAGTAATAATGACTGATTAAATGAATATAATATGAATTAACATGATTTATTCAATCCTAATTAATAACTGTGGGAAAATTTGATGAAAATAGTAAGAATAATGATAATGATAATAATGGTGGTCAAGAAGACCTCAAAAATGTCATGTGATTGAGTGCTACCTACATATTCAAAATTCACCTTAGGCTATTTTATTTCCCCATGGATGGGATAAAATGGGATGAGGAATGAAAGAAGATATAATGATAAGATGAATGTTGACAAATGTCAAATAGAAATGAAATGAAGTGATGCAGTCAAAGATGACCAAAATGTTTTGATTTGAGAATGGATGATTTTATAAGTAGATAAGATGCCACCAGAGTGTGACATTATATATAATCCTCAAGAACTTTAATTTTAATTTATCACACAATAGTATGCATCATGATATAAAACACCATGTTGTCCTAGCTATAATGTGCATAAGGACTAACCCCCAATCCAACAGACAAATGACACAAATACACTAGGCTATGGAAAAATCAAGGTAATATTGTTTTCGTATGCCAATGGATGGAATCAAGTACAAGCATTTGGAATCACTCTATTGATGCATATGAACTGATTCAAGGAACAATAATAAAAGAAAATAAATAGGCAAACAAGAAAACAAGCAAACACAAAAACATAAAAACAAATAAATACAATAGAAAATATCTTTTTAATAAATTAAAAATAAACATGTGAAGGTACACTGATAATTATAATTTAATGGTTGATCCCAAGTAAAGATGTATGTAAGTGGACAGAATGGTGATAAATATCTTAAACTAAGCTACACACTGTGATTTTCCCCAAACAAGGTGAAAGTGAGCTTGGAATGGATTGGCCCCAAAGAGGGAAAATTGGGGGGAAAGACACATCCCAATGGTTGATAAAATGAGTGGATCAATAAAAAAATCAAGGGATTGTTGACTATATTTAAGAAAACCCAATGTTCTTAAATTTTGTGGCTTTATATCTCTCTTGGAGAATTTAAATGTCTTCAACTATTTAGAATTTTGTGGCTTTATATCTCTCGTAGAGATTTTAACCCTTTTATAATTTTTAGGATTTTTTAGAAGATCTAAATGTTTTTTATCAGTTTAAAATATTTGAATGTTTTTATTTTATGAATAAGTATATATAAAATACACAAGGGGTTACTAAGAAAGGGAAAACCTATTTTAGCACTAGGATGTTGAATGATGATGAATGGATGAATGAAAAAGATAATGAATAATAATAATGTATGATGATGGAATGGATTATAAAAATACAAGGACTATGTCACATGGGAACTAATGCATTTAGTGGTAAGAGTAACAATCAAATAGTAGGATAAAATGTTTCCTAAAATAAGTCTCAATATACCTTATACTTTCGTAACAAGGTTAAGACGGAAAAAATGATGGGCTTGGATGAATATTATGGAATAGCTGAAATGGATAGTATGTAATTGATTTAAATTTAGATAGGGATACTCATAATTGTCAAGGTACTTGTAGACAATGAATTAGTTATGCATGATACCATAAACTTGCTTTTCATAATGTTACTTACCCAAGGTGAAATAGAAATGGTTTTTGCCATTGGTGCATTATTTCTCTTTCTCTTTTATTTTTGATTTTTATCATCTCAACTCAATATAGGATTATGAGATGCATAATTTAGAGAATTTGAATGTCAAGTTGATACCCACTCTAAATAATTGCTCTATTAGGATCCTACTGTTGATGTGGACTACATTAGTGTTGTTGGGATATTTACTAGTTGTTGATTCTACTTCCTCCAAACCTATAAACAAGGTGTATTGATAACCTATATAATATATAATTTATCCTAGGGAGGGTAATAAAGAAAAAAATTGGATAAAATATTTTATTTTTAGGGGTAATATAAGACTTTGATAAATGTTGGGCTCATAATATGGGTTATAAATGTTAGGAGGCCAAAGGGTATTGGGACTAAATGTTACAAAAAAATTTGTCAGTTATAAATGTTCTAATTATGACATAATTTTGTTAATAGAAAGGTTAAATATATATAAAATCTCTCTCAATTAGACTGCAATTTTTTTTGTTCTGAGAGTTGTTACAATTTGAATAAATTTTGGGTTATTATTTGTGTTAATACTAACATCAATAATGCCCTGATCAAAGAATGAAGAACTAATATATTTATATATTGGTGACTCAAAGAGGTTTTCACCAACAAATTATTCTTTATTTTGATGGTCCTCTATAACCTCAAACATGGTTTCACTAAAGGATGTTGAATTTTGACTTTGACTGTCCCCTAGTACCTCAAATAAGGTTTCACTAGGAAACTTGTTTTTTGATTGATAGTTACCTTATATCCCCATAAATTTTTCCACTAATATGTCACCATGTAAAAATAACAATAATCTAGTGCTATTGTCTATATGCATATAATGAAAAAACAAAAAAATAGATAAATAATCCATCCAAAAGCGAAAACCATTCTTATGGTGCTTTAGAAAGCACCGTAGTGAAAATTAATTTCTGGTGCCATGTGTAAATCATTATCTATACACACCCTTTTTATTTTATGGCATATCTAAATCCATATCATACATCATATATCTCATCCAATTTATATCCCATTTCCATTTCATCCTAATCATCTATGACATTTTAGTCTAGGATTTGATCTTGGTGGTCACATGCATAACATTTTGACTCATGTTTTAGAAACATATTGTATAAATATAAATTAATTTCATGTCACAATCCTTAGATAATCAGTCACCCATCCATACTAAAATCCATAGATAATAAAAACCCCTTCCTTTCCAAACATATAGAATTGGTTTTTCCTTATGTAATTAGTTTGATCATCCATCCCCCAAAACCATAAAAATATAAAAAAGAGAGTCAAAATCTACTCTAAAAAACATTTGTCCTTAGGACCAATACCCTTGTTCTACCTCATACAAATTTCACAAGTTTATCATTATCAAAAATCTCATACACCAAAGGGTTTCTAGTCTAATGGATATAACAAAAAATAAATAAAATTACTTTCCTTGATTAATATATTTTCCCATCCATACTTAATTTTATAGTTGATTATTATATTTTCCTTGCTTTAAGTGTTCACTAATTATATTTCTTATTTTATCAATTTATTTAAATATTTGTTCATTTTTTAAATTTAAATCAAATTCATTAGGTGCATTATAAATAATGTTATTATGATATTTCATATCATAATGTATTATGTCTTTCACTTGTTAATATATTAGTCCTTACACATATTAAAATTAGACATAATGTTTTTTACATACCATTGGTGCATATTTTAAAACACAATATTAAAATAAGTTTGTTTAATTCATGTTCCAAATCATGTTGTAACTCCATGTAAATCCTACATAAAACACCTATCAACCTATATCATTATCCTAAACACATTTTCACATATCCCATTATAATGCTGAAAAAAAACTAACATGTCAAATATCAAATGCATAAGAGAAAATCTAATAGCATGTACATCTGTTTATCCATTTACACATTTTTCATATAACATAATAAGACACCCATAAAACATAACTCGTGATGTAGACACTCTTTTTGGACCACTTATTTGTCTAAGCAGACTTCATACTAATTTCTACCAAATTATGCAAATTAAGTCTAGAAACTAATGAACATCCCAAATTCATTTGCACATTGGACGTAAGTGCCTAGAATTATGTCATTGCATCCCTATTTAGGGTATTACCTTGTACATAATGATAAACTCTAACATATTTACCCCTAATCAACTTTCAACCAAGCAAACTAACATTTTCAACTAATTAAGTAGTGCACTTAACCCAATTCTTGAAATGACCAAAACCCCAATAACCAAGTAAATCAAATTACATACTTAGTGAAATAATCCATGTTGAATTAGTTAACTTATAATTTCCAAAAATTAAAAAAATCAACAAATATGAAGGGAAGTGAGGTCATGATTATTTCATCATCCTCAAATTCAAGAATTATAAAATATTAACTTAAATACCATAAAAATTAGAAATGTTGAGCCATGCCTCCATAAATGCATAATTAAAGACATCATTTATTTCATTTGGATTCCCAATCCTAACCAAAGGTGAACCTAAACCTAATCATACCTAGGTTGGTGTTAGTTTGAAAATATATAAATATAAGGTCTCACACTCACTTCCAACAAGCTTTTTTAAGCCAAACTTATAATTCCAAATTATTGAAGAGAGAGCTTCATTGAAAATACGTACCAAAGCCAAAAACAAAGTGAATAAAGGGGAGGTGCTACCCACAAAGCAAAGACATCGATAAAGACTCAATTTAGACACAAGTTGAACACAAGCCAACTTTATACCAACAAGCAAGCTCTCATGGCAAGGAAGGTGAAGGTAAGTTCTCCTTTGTTTTCTCATTGTATTGGGTTTGATCTTGTTATATTTCTCCCCCAATTATATAGGATTGGGAATGCTTTGTCTTAAGTTTTTTTTTAATGTTTAGTATACTAATAAGTGAGTAATGTATTTTCCCCTTAGATTCCTATTAAAAACATAATAGCATGCCTAGTGGGACTAACACCCCACAATCTATCCTAGGAACATCTTGGGACACTTCAAAATCAATGAAAGCTCATGAATGACCTTGTTTTTATCTTTTTTTGGTCTAATTTTAACATGTTTATGATTGATTGCAAATTTAAAAAAACTTCCTCTACGTATTTTATGGATTCAAATCTCTATTTTTTGAAAACATTGACAAAAATTATGAAATCATCTCAAAAAATTCTGAAATCGCTTATATGTGGACCCTGCACTACGTATTTAAGAATTTGAAGCTTATATTTTTAAAATCATTAGGGTAAATACAAATTCATTCCATAATTTTTTGTTATTTATATGGTATTTTCTATGTATTTATGAATTTGAAACACTTAATTATAAAATTGTTAGGTATTTTTAAAATCATATTCCCTATTTATGTGTTTTTTACTACAGGTTTAACTATTGTGAAATCATTGAAGGCAGTTCCAAAATTGCTGAAGATAGTTGTGAAATAACTAAAGATAGTTGTGAAATCACTTAAAATAGTTGTGAAATTGCTAAAGGTATTTGTGAAATCATTGAAGTAGTTGCAAAATAATTGAAGATAGTTTTAAAATCATCTAGTAACTATGAAATCAAACTATAAGCCCTTCTATGTTTTTCTTGCTTTCTATGTTTTTCACTAACTTACAATTACAAAGTTTACACTTGACTACATAATTGTGAAATAATTCCATAGGGTATATTTTTAATGGTTTTGATCTAATTTACAAGTGGCCTTCATTATCTAATAAAGTGCAAATCAATCTTCTAATGCTTATTATAGGGAATTAAGCAAAAGAGAACGAATTTTACACATTAATAAGGTCATTTCACATTGTCTTTTGGTGATTACAAATCTTGTGTAAATAATTTTGTTTTTTGTCATTTCAAAGTTCTAAACAAAGGCCAAAATTCAATCACACTTAAAATAAGTGTTTAAAAGGAACAATAACATTTATACTTAGAGCCTTAGAGCTCTTAAGAGCACTTTACTTTTTATTCTTATTTTACAAGGCACTTAGTTTTTTTATTAAAATATTTTCATTTTAGTAAAGCCTTGCACGTATGATCTCTCCTTGTCCCATTTAGGGAAATTGGGTGACCAAAAACATATTTTTTTGTTTTCTTTATTGATTCAAACCAAAATAAATGTCATGTATGTTCTCTCCTTATTCCTCGGGACTTAGGAGATTCATAAATGACCTAGTTATTCCTTTATTTTTATTTTTTTGGCTTGTGATCAATAGTTCATCACCTCCTCACAATTTATTTATGTGGGCATTGACCTAGGGTTTCATCTCTTAGCACCCTTCTAACCCCACTCTCTAGTGGGAGATATAAATTAAGTACATCATTAGATTGGATAGTGGTTAAGTGCTTACACTGACAATTCTAATATATTCTTAGGCCATGTGATGGTCTAGACATCAAACTTCAATATGTAGTACACTATTGAATTTATTGTGAAAGGGACAAGACCCTTTCATAACAAGCTAGATAGTTTGAATCCAATTGATGTGAATTTTTTGCTCAAGTGTTTCTAGGCCCTTATGGACCATCTAGATAAGACAATAAAAAATATTTAAATTAATTGACTCCACTTACCATATATTATCCTAATAAATTCCAAGTTACTTTGTCACTCTAAGTTCCTTTCCATGTATCAATTCTTCAAAGAAAGAGGGGGTCTTAAAAAACTCTAGCTACATGTGCTTTTTATTTTTTAGAATAAAAATTAATTCCTTTAAAGACTGGTATAACAGTAGAAGTTTTGGTAGATACTATGCATGCTTTGTGTTTGTTTTATTAGAGTGTGCACTTAGGTACTAATTATTTTACTTTGTTCACTATATTACTATTCACTGCAATAAAAACTTAAAAATAAAAATAGCATTAAAGGAGGGGATAAGGGAACAATCAAATACTTAAAATGGGATTTATTACCATCTTTTTGTCCCTTAGAAATCATCTCTAAGATTTCCAAGATGATTTTAAGTGCAAGATGATAAGATTGTTAGATTGCTAGATTGAGCTTGATAATGGCTTCTTGGCTTGTTGATGGTTTTGACAAGGATATGGAAGTGATTTGATGATGGATGATAAATGCAAGCATAGTAGCTCTCAAGGTTATCCAACTTATCTAAGTTAGTTGGTCATGGAGGTATGGCTTGTTTATATAAGCCATGGGAGGGAAAATCAATGGCTCTGATTTAATATTGAGATAGTGAGATCAATGGTTGATGAATTTCCAAGGAATTTTTAATTCTTTGGAAACTTAAAGAATAAAGGGTTCTAGAGGGGGAAAGATAAGTTATAGGATATTCTATAATACTCTAATTTTATAAACTCCATTAGGGAGTAAGGGTGTAGGAAAGGCTAGGTTAGTAGGGTGGTAGTTAGGTGAATAAAAGCGAATTTTAAATTGTCAATTGGGCTAGTGGGTAGATTAGTATGTAAGTAGGCTTAGTTGATGGGTTAATGAAGGTGATTAATTAATTGTGAGAGTGGAATAAGCTTCATGGGATGTAGGGGATTTTATGTAGGGATTAGAATATTAATTAATTGATTAGGGAATATAGTTATGGGTTATATTAGTGTGTTTAATGGGATTATTAGGGCAGCATATTTAGGTGCATATATTTTCCCCCTTTTTGAAAGGGTGTTGTGAGTGGAAAAGATGGAAAGAGTAGTGTTATTTCAAATAAAAACCATTATCGTGAATGTTTTTAGTAGGTATGATGCCCACTCGAGGGAGTATGTGAGAAGAAACGACTTGAATGGTCACTCAAATAGAAGTCCCAAGGTGGGATAATACTAAGATGATAAGAAGGGTTAGAATGACCCAAGTAATGATATAGCTATGATGGATTTTACCCCAAGCATATATTTCTCAGGGATAAAGTGGCATAATCTTGAGAGATGGTTTCTAGATGAATGATCAATGTCTAGAAAGGAGATTGTTGATAAGATGTGAATTCTCAAGATGGAGATATTGTCTAGGAGATAAAGAGATGAGATAGGATACAAGCTAATGATAATTATTATATTAAGGACACATGTCAGATAGGGCTAAAATCCTATAATTGAAGTTAGATGAGTTGATTAATGATAATAATCCACTTTATTTGAGATGCATAGCTAAAACTGATATAATAAGATCAATTGTTTCATCTAGGATGGGATTAGGGGTTAATAGTGGCTGAGCTATCCTAAGGCACCAAATTATGGCCAAGTATTGCCTACATAGTCTTAGGAGACCTCAGGATGATGAATTTCTTAATCAAAATTGGGATGAATGATAGGGAGATGGAAGGCCATGCCCCAAATGACTAAGGGATGATAGTTAATAATTAAATGTGATGATAGATAAGGCATATGAATTTAGAGAGTCAAAGAGGGGTTAATATGATAATGGGTGTGTTAGGGGTAAAAGCAGTGATGGGGGATTAAAAAAGGAGTCAAAGAGGTCAAGGGGGATGAAAAAAGGGTCATTTTATCTTTTACCCTTGGTGAAATAGTTCTTTAGATCTAGGACCATGGATTGCATCCCATGGGCTTCACATCATAGTGAGAGGGTTAGAGAGTTCCAAAGCCCTTAGGACATAGGACCAAACGTATGTAGTCAACTCCTAGCCTATCAATTTTTGTATTTTAGTAGTTATTTCTTAGGTTTTAGGTTAGAGATGTTATGGGTGCAATACCACAATTAAGGGTAATGCCCTTGGTGGCATTATTGTGTCCATGAGTGTTGATATCAAAATTGTAGGTTGTGGTAATACAATACTATGAGAGGAAAATAATGGTACTACAATACTGTAGAAAGTGATTTGTAATATCATGATACCATGAGAAGGGAGTCACAATTTTTCATAGCCATAGGTTGTAAATGGTGATGTTACATAGGATGGTGTAAAAGGTAAAGGGGTGGGTTATATGGTTTAGGATAGGGACTTATTTAATTTTGGAGGGGTAGTCATAAGATGGAGGGATGATGGCGGGGGTGAAGGATTGATAGGGGTAAGCTAATTATTTAGGGATATAGGTGGGAGGAGGGATTAGTTAGTTAAAATGAGGGTTAATTAGGATTAGCTAGGATATAAGTTACTTATGATGAAAATTTATGGGAATTAGGACTTGGGTTTAAGGTTAGGGTAAATAAGATTAGGGATTAGGGGAATGAGTAGAAATTGGTTAAGGTAGTAAGGTGATTGGGTAAGATAGGTGAAAATATAATGTGTGATTGGATAGGTTTAGTTAAAATATGTATGATTGGTATAGGAGGACTTAGGCATGATTCTATCTCAGCTATGGCAGCCCTAGGTACTTCATGAGATGCATTTATTGACCCTAGTGGAGTATAGTGTGTTGGAGCTAGTGGGATTATACTATGTTATGACCATGTTAATGGTGAGGATTGATAGAGCCCTGATTATAATGTTAGTAAGGATATGGAACCAAGAGATGAGTACCTTCCATTTTGTGATGGTAGATATGACTTTCATATTAGAGGATGTGTATTGGATCTTTCGACTATTGATGACAAGGCATATGATTTATTGGAAATCACACATACTTAGTGTGACTGTATAAAGATCACTGGGGAGGTTACATATTAGTATACAAGATGCATAGGTAGATATAGACATATGTCTAAAGGAGGGATCCATTGATAAACTAACATTAGTTTTGATGTCTCTTATGAATAGTATACTCTTTTTGAATAAGAGAAGATAGTGGTTTCATTTGGGTTTGTGAGATGTAGTATCAGATATGGTACAAGACTTTAGAGTATTTACTTGGGGGCCAGTAGTGTTGGATTACTTATATCAGGAGCTACATATGGGATACTACAAAAGATCCATGAGCTTGGGTCTATCATTATTGCTCTAGATTTGGAGCTTGGGTCTATCATTATTGGGTACTTGAGAAGTTAGACATCCACATGAGCCTATCATTTTTGGTTGGCACATTTTATTAGGGGTAAAGAGAGGTCATGTAAGGGAGATGAGATTTTATAGATAGGCATTAGATGGACTAAGTCCCAATCACATTACCTGGATACCTTACATGAAGCTATAGTTTAGATGGGAGGATGAGGTAGAGGTCAATTAGTACATGTTGATAAAGTGATACATCACAAGTTAAAAGGGTTCCTTATAGGTCAAAGGGATTACATTATTGAGAATTACAAATTGGATCAAGTGTAGAGATATTTTGGGTTACATTAGGATATTCTAAGGGAAGATCACATATTTGAACTAAGTGATCAATAGAGGCCACATTGGGGAATATTGGTGGATATAGCTATAACATGTGCAAATTATGATAGTAACACCTAAATAGCATGGGATTTTTAGACACGCATTCCAGACCCAGGTGTTACAATTTCTTCTACAACATGGTGTACATAGAGCCTACCAGTGAGGTTACTCAAAAGTAGGGTCAGAGTGAGGAGAGGGGTGGTGAGGAGAGTATTATAGGCATAGGCAAGGTTACTAAGGTGGAGGAGAAGATAAGTCCTAGCTCAAAATGTACTGAATGTACAGGAAGGTCCAGATGTTATAGATGTATATGGGGGGAATTAGGGAGGCCCTAATGGAGGTCAAGTAGTGGTTATGGCTTAGGCTAGAGGGAGTGGTACACAGGCTAGTGATAGCAGGGTTGGAGATGAGGTAGGGTCCTCCCAACATCCTTTAATAGAGGATGAGATGTCCTTACTAGAGTGACTCAAGATAGAGGTACATGTAGGTATATTTGAGATAAAAGGTATAATGATAGAGATAGATTAGATCTGATCCTAGTTATAGGGGAAGATATTATAAAGAGATGACTAGTTAGCCCATGCATAGGGTAGGTGATAGGTTTATGAGGACAAGTGACCTCCTAAAAGGTGTAGATAGTGATGTTATAGATATATATCTAGAGTCATGATACTCAAATTACTAGTTTACAGGCTCAAATTAGACACAGGCTTAGATTAAAGATTTGACAAGGGAGGTATAAGTGGTTGAGAGGGCCAAGGAGGAGGTAAATGGATCCATGATAATAGGTGGGATGGTTAGGGTGATGTAGGAATTTATGAGATTGATATATGAAGAAAAATAATATAGATACTTATATGAGGTGATAGTGCCACCTAAGTAGCATGTGACTACTTCTAGAGCTAGCTCATCTCAGTTAGTGCATCAGTGTCCCCAGGGGCCACTTAGGCCATAGTTAATATTTATGAGATTTTTTATTATGTTATGGACATTTTATCTATTTTAACACATTGATGCCCATGAGGTCCATGTTTTTTTTCTATATATTTTGACATGGACTCCATGTGGGCATTTCAGACTATTATATATGAGCATGATTATGAGATTTTGGATGTGGTATGTGTTATGCATTATGTGATTATGTATGGTTCTATTGTATTGAATTTATGATTATGAAGCATGCATGATGGATGTAATTATGTTTTAGCTATATGATGATTATGTGTATGATGTTATATGAATGGTTAGTTAAAAATTGGTATTATGCATTTGATTATATGATGATGATATGGTAGATAGATGATTATTTATGTGATGATGTTATATGAATTAATGTTTAAATATATCTAATATGAATGGGATGTGATCATGTTAAAATGGTAAAATGATATGAGTATGGTTTATTAAAAATTTTAGGAACTAGGTTAATCAATGTATTAATGAATATAATCCATTATTTAATGTCATGTTTCAAAATTATGGTTGGGTAACAATCCTCCTGCACTAAAGAGATGGGTGGGGATGTGATTAAGATTTTAGGATGATTACGTTAGATTTGATTTGGGGGATAAAATGGGTGGAAATTTTTTAAAGACATTAATGATGTAAGCAATCTAATTTAATATTATACCATTTAATAAATGTGTGCCACTGTCATGATAGTGGTCAAGGGTGCATTGAAATATTTGTATATGGAGAACTCTATTTTGAGTGATTTGCCTAATTTAATACCAAGTAGTCACTTAGACCATCCTTGTTCCCTATCAAGACAACTTATGAGAACAAGACAATGTAACTAATTATAAAAAATATATACAAGACTTAGGAATTTATCAAACAACAATACACATTTAAACACACACATATATACAAAAGATAAAATAAGATAAAATAAACCAAGATAAGGATGTTTGATGGATATACATGTGATTGGGATCTAAATGAAATGTTTATGTATAATAGATTTTAATAACAATCATAAATATGTAATGATGCCCTACAATAAGATGTGTAAATAGGAGAGTCCACTTATATAGGCAAGATAACTTCTATACCATAAACTAAAGAGTATGAAGTGGCCCCAGTGGTGTCCTAACACTAATTATATAAGACTAGAGTGAAGGATAAAATTTCAAGTGCTAGTTTCATCTTGGATCATTGACTATTTTCTTTATAATTTTGAGAAGAGTCTTGTTAGTATATTTTGCTTATCCATTCCCCTAGGGGTAATAGGGTGTTAAAAAGTGTTGCTTGATGTGATAATTCTTACATAGGTCTTAGAATTCTTGATTTTTAAAATATTTGCCTTGTTAGATAGAATTTTGGTTTGAATGCTAAAATAGAAAATGATCTAATTCAAAATAAATTTGGAGATCTAGAGACCTATGGTGTAGATGAGTAGCATAGTCTTAACCCATTCTGTTAAATACTCCATAGTTGTGATTATAAACTTGTGTCCATCAAATGATGTTAGATTTATCTTACCAATTAAATCTAATCCCTAGAAATAAAATGGCCATGGACTTATAATAGGTTGCAACTCTTGCATAGGTGCATGAATAAGGTTATCATGTTTTTGGTAGGCTACACACTTACAAACATATTAGAAGGCATCTTGTTATATTGTAGGCCAATAATATCTAGTCCTGAGTAATTTATTAGCTAGGTCCATTCCATTGACATGTCCATCATAGATATCATGGACCTCATTGATCACAAGAGTATCCTATTTTGAGTTTAGGCATCTCAACAAGGTCCCTTCATGGCTTCTCTGATAGAGCATGTTACCAAAGATGGTATAAAAAGATGTGTAGTAGATAAAAGCCTTGTGTTGATGATGATTTATGTTTGGTGGAAGGATATTATCATGGAGATAGGTATATATATCATGAAATCATGGGATACTGGGATCAATAATGGCACAAATTTAGAGATGATCCATGGATTGGTGGGCCGGTAAGATCAAATGTTCAATTATAAAATTTCCTTCAAGGACATCTTTAGGAAGGTTGATTAAATACCCAATAATAGCCATGGAGTTAGTTGCCTTATTAATTATCCTTGGTATTTACTCATGATAGGACCTAGGCTCACAAAGCTCTAACACCAATTGTTAGGATTAAGAGCACAATTGATTACCTTTGTATAAGCAACTAAACACGAAATTTAACTAGAAGTAAAATGTAACTAGAATTCAAAAATAGCACAGAATATGAGAGACAATACACACTTGTATTCAACTCATCCAGAAGGAAAAACAATAAAGAAATCACACTCTTCCCACACCTCTAGGGTGTACCAATAATTATCCCTCAAGAGTTCTCTCTCTCAATTACAAACAAAATCAACTCAAACACAGAGTTGTTGTTTCAACCAGTCAATAACAATACTACCAGTACCATCAAGTACACCACATACTCCAAGTAGATCTCCCTTGATCTTGCTACCTATTGTGTTGTAGATCTCCTTTGACCTTGCACACACACACACACACTTGTAGATGAACTGACCTTACCATGTAGATCTAACCTGATCTTGCACACCTGCAGATCAACCTGGTCTTACACACCTATCGACCTAGATCTTACACTTCAGAAGAACCCTTGTCCTTGCCTATCCAAGTCCTTATGATTCTCCAAATTATAATACAGCCCCATGGGTCTCTTAAATAGATCCCATACAAACAATAATTAGACTTTCCAATTATAATAATTAGAAACACAACTCAAGACTAAAATTAGTCTTTACATGCAAACAACTGGTTTGTTAAACTAACTATTCATGTAACTAATAGTTTTGAAACCGCATAGGTGACCGACATCAGTCATTATTTGTCTAGAGATGACCGATGTCAGCTGATCCATGATTGATGTCGGCAGCTTCCTGTCCACCCCTGACCAATGTCGATTGGCTTGACTAACGTTAGTTACTGTGACACATAACAACCTCCTCCATGTTTACATCAGTGAAGCTTTTAGATCCACAACCTAAAAATATCCCACTTGGAGATAAATAGCTGCACCTATACCTATACCTGTATATTGTCTAATTTTATTTCTTGGCTTGTATCCCTCTTTAAGTTCAGTCTTGAAGACCAAACACCATAGTGAACCTTGTGGTGCTTCTCTTGCCATTGAGTTCCTCCATTCTTAGTGTACTTTCTTCTGCCATTGCTTTACTCCCACTCAATTAGAAACCCCTGAGAGTGACCTGTAATCAACAAACACTTAACACACTCTGAAACCAAGGTGTTAGTGAACCTCATTATGAGAACCTTCAACCGAGCTCTGATACCACTTAATAGTGGTATCACTTGATGAACCAGCAACTCGGCTTTGATACCACTTGTTAGGACCTAGGCTCACAAAGCTCTAACACCAATTGTTAGGATTAAGAGCACAATTGATTACCTTTGTATAAGCAACTAAACACGGAATTTAACTAGAATTTAGAAATAGCAAAAAATATGAGAGACAATACACACTTGTATTCAACTCATCTAGAAGGAAATACAATAAAGAAATCACACTCTTCCCACACCTCTAGGGCATACCAGTAATTCTCCCTCAAGAGTTCTCTCTCTCAATTACAATACTGTCAGTACCACTGAGTACATACACATAATCCAAGTAGATCTCCCTTGATCTTGCTACCTGTTGTGTTGTAGATCTCCTTTGACCTTGCTATCCCATAGATCTCCTTTGACCTTGCGCACGCGCACACACACACACACACACACACACACACACACACACACACACACACACCTGCAGATCAACTAACCTTACTTACCATGTAGATCTAACCTGATCTTGCACACCTATAGATCAACCTGGTCTTGCACACCTACCGACCTAGATATTACACTTGGGAAGAACCCTTGTCCTTGCCTATCTAAGTCCTTATGATTCTCCAAATTACAATACAGCCCCATGGGTCTCTTAAATAGATCCCATACAAACAATAATTAGACTTTCCAATTACAATAATTAGAAACATAGCTCAAGACTAAAATTAGTCTTTACATGCAAACAACTGGTTCATTAAACTAACTGTTCATGTAACTAATAGTTTTGGAACCACACAGGTGACTGACATCAGTCGCTGTCTATCTAGAGATGACCGATGTCAGCCGATCCATGACCGATGTCAGTAGCTTCTTTTCCACCTCTGACCGACGTCAGTTGGCCTGACCGATGTCAGTTACTATGACACTAAGCAACCTCCTCCATGTTTGCATCAGTGAAGCTTTTAGCTCCACAACCTAAAAACTTAGATGTAATGGACTAAATTTTTTGCTTTAACTAATCCATTATTATTTTTATAGAAATGATTTTTCATCCTTTTTTTAGAACTTCTCATTGACTTACTTTATTACCAACTGTGAATCACTAAATACTTGGATTTGTTGGATGATCCATTGGATGGAAAATTGGAGGCCAACAATCCATGCCTCATACGAAAATTTTTTATTAATGTATGGGAAAGTAAGATGGAAAGCTTTAGGGATAAGGTCTCCTTGTGGGGTGACCAGAAGGATATCTACTCCCAAACCATGCGTAGTGGAGAAGCCATTAAAATATAGTTTATAATTATTATATTTTATAGTAATCATGATGGATTCATCCAAAAAGGCTATGATAAGAGGTTTAGTATTTGTAAGAGTTGCTTATGTAATTTTATCCATAATAGCCTATCCTTTGATGGCCTTTTTATGGATGTATTCTATGTCAAATTCACTAAGAAACATTATCCATTTAGCCATTCTTCTTGTGAGAGAAGATTTTGATAGGAGATATTTAAGAGAATCAATTTTAGTTATTAGCTAAACTTGGATATTGAGCATATAGTGTTGAATCTTATGTGAAGAAAACATAATGGCTAAGCAAGCATTTTTTATGGGAGTATAATTTAGCTCATATGAAATCAATGTGCAGATGAGATAATAGATATCCTGCTCTTTTCCTTCATCATTATGTTATGATAGAATGGCACCTATCGCACAAGGTGTTATGTGTGTGTGTGTGTGTGTGTGTGTCTATACATATATACATACATATATATATGTATGTATGTATATGTATATATATATATATATGTATGTATGTATGTATGTATATGTATATGTATATATGTATATATATATATATATATATATATCTATATACATATCTATATATATACATACATACATATATATATACATACATATATATATATATATATACATACATATATATATATATACATACATATATATATATATACATACATATATATATATATATATATATGTATGTATGTATGTATATGAATATGTATATGTATATGTATATATATATACATATATACACATATTTATCTATATATACACATTTATGTGTATATATATATATGTATATATATACATATATACACATATATATCTATATATATACACATTTATGTATATATGTGTGTGTGTGTGTGTGTGTGTATGTATGTCTATATGTATGTATATGTATGTATCTATGTGTGTGTGTGTGTGTGTGTATATATATATATGTATATGTATATGTGTGTGTATATATATATATGTATGTATGTATATGTATATATATATGTATATATATGTATATATACATATATACATATATATATATATACATACATATATATATACATACATATATATACATGCACACACACACACACACATATTTGTGTGTGTGTGTATATGTATATATATATATGTAAATATGTATGTGTGTGTGTGTGTGTATATATATATATGTGTGTGTGTGTGTGTGTGTGTATGTATATATGTATATGAATATGTATATGTATATATATATCTCTGTGTGTGTGTGTGTGTGTGTGTGTGTGTGTGTATGTGTGTGTGTTTATATGTATGTATATGTATGTATGTATGTATGTATATGTGTGTGTGTGTGTGTGTGTGTGTACACACACACATATATACATACATACATACATACATATATATATATATATATATATATATATGTATATGTATATGTGTATATGCATATATATACATGTGTGTGTGTGAGCAGAAGCCTTCCCATGACTAGTGGTGATAACATAAGAGGATTTTCCAAATATTGTTTAAGATTGTCAAAGGCCTGTTAGTAATCAGAGTTCCAATTAAAGTAGGTCCCCTTATTCAAAATGTGTGAAGGGTTGGAACTTATCTACTATTTGAGAAATGAACTACTAAATGTCCTATAACTTAACCTAAAGACTACTAAGTTGCTTCAAATTATGAGGAGGATTAATTTCCATAATGGATTCAACTTTTATTGGATCCACTTCAATGCCTCTCCTAGATAAAATGAACCTTAATAGTTTACCTAAGGTAATGCCAAACACACTTTCATTTGGATTCAATCTAACATTATATTCATATAACCACTCAAATATTCTTTTTAAAACCACATAATGTTCAGATCAACATCTTGACTCCCCCAAAACGCCATCAACATAATCTTCAATAATGTCATACATCATGTCATGGAAGATGACAATCATTGCCTGTTGATAAGTAGCACTTGAATTCTTAATACCAAAGGGAATTATTTGATAGAAAATAGTTACCCATGGAGTAATAAAGGTTGTCTTATGTTGATCCTCAAGTGTAATTTTGATTTGGTTATATCCTAAAAAACCATACATGAGGGATAACATTTCAGACCATGTAGTAGAATCCACGATCATATCTATGTTTGGTAGGGGGAATTCATCTTTAGGACATGCTTTGTTAATGTCCTAAAAGTTAGTATAGATCTTAATCCCACCTTGTGGCTTAGCCATAGGCATAATGTTCGATATCCTATCAAAGTAATTAATAGGTTGGATAAAGCCTGCTTCCATAAATTTTTGTAATTCATCCTTAATTAGTAAAACTACTTTAGGGTGCATCTTACACAATTTTTGCTTGATTGGATTAGCATTAGGATGTAAAAATAAATGATGCACAACCAAGGAGGGATCACGTCTTGGCATGTCTAAATAACATCATGTAAAGATATCTATAAACTCCTTGAGTAGCTCAATAATGATTTAGCATTCTTCAAGTGTAAGAGTTTCCCTCAATTTAATAATTTTAGGATTTTACTTTATTCCAATGTTGAATTCAACCACCTCCTCAATGAGGGAGGGGGATCGATCCTAAAGATAGGTTGGAGTCAATGGTAGATCCTATATATCCAAAGAAAAGTCTTCTAGGATCTCTTTGTCTACTTCTATAGGAAATTTTGATCATCTATAACAGGTGGAAAATATTTCAAATTTTGAGGGGGCTCATACTCTTCATATTCCTCTTCTTCAATTTGATTAAATGATGTTTATTGTTCCACAAAACACACTGACTAATTAAGATTAATAAAGAATCCCTTTTTATGATCTTTGGAAAGTATAAAGTCTCATGGTCCCACATATTCTAGGATGGCCTCATCACTTTGGAACATGTCAAAGGATGGCTCACATTGTTGATCCTAGTCTATAAGGAAGGGTAGTGAAGGGATAAATTAATGATGGAGATGGTGGTTTTGTGGAAAAGGTTAGTGGCATCAAGATCTTCATAAAGACTATAAATGGGTCCTATATCAATTTCTTCATCAGAAAAAGACTCTTTAGGGATCGAAGTAGCATCCAAACTGATATTATTTAGGTCAGTGTCAAGAGGTTTATACCATAGACCAATATATTATAGACAATCTTAAACCTCTATAGGCTCAAGCCTGCCTTGTTCATGTCTCCCTAGTCTTTTTCTTGATAATGCATATTTTTCAACATTTTCTAAATTTGGGGTACTTTTGTCTATAAAATTTAAGGGCCTCATTTTTCT